>CM040240.1:105174345-105632316 GCA_022545495.1 Chrysanthemum lavandulifolium
GTGAATCCCGACTTTAATCTCAGCCATTGGATGTCTAGAAATGATTTTGGCCATTGGATCATTTTGGCGGAAAAGGCTATTTTGACTGTGGGCTCTGAACTAGCAACTAGGGGTGGCATTAATTGTGGTGGGTTGTGATGATGAGGGGAGGTTTGAGGAGATAAGGTGAGGTGAGATGTGATGGCACGAGTTGCGGTCAGTGGGAAGAAGAGATGGAGCGGTGGGAGGAAAGGGTAGGTTTGGTGGTGGGTTTGACAAGGGTTCAAAATGAGGTCAAAAAGGGTATATGGAGGGGTCAAAGGTGTAATGGCGAGGGGTCCAAAATAGAGAAGGGTCCATTTGGTTTGTTGTTTAAATAACAAGGACCATTTGTAAATTACGAATCTTGAGGACCAAACGCCATTTTTCAAAAGTTGACACAAGGGTCACTTTGACAACTTCAATAGTACAAGGACTATTTTGACATTTTCAAATTTTCAAGGACCAAACTTGACATTTTGAAAGTTTAGGGACCTAAGTTGTAATTTTGCAATTTTAAATCTCAAGGACCAATTTTGACAACTTATGAATCCTAGGGACTTAAAATGATATTTTTCTTTATTTTGATTTACGAGGAATTGTTTTGACAACTTTTGAAACTTGGGGACTAAAGCGCCAATTATGCAAACTTGATCGTTTTCACAGATTTTGATATTTTGCATTTAAAACACATAAAACACTTATTTGTGATATTTTTATCATTTTGATGCATTTACGAGTGTTTCGGATGTTGTTGCGGTTTAAATGGTACAAAATGATGAGTATTTAGACACTCATCAATCCCCACACTAAGATATTGCTAGTCCCTAGCAATGTTTTGAGAAAAATTAATGGATTTCATCTCTTTACCAAAAGCCATTACTTACGGAGTAGCCAAATGTTTGAGTTCAAGTAAGAACCTTGGTACAGATAACGAATGATTTTGAGCAAATCACCGACTTTCAGCGGTTTGATTTGTCTTTACGAAGCCGTTTATACGGACTAATAACTCTTAGATAAATTATCAATATTATCTTTGGTGGTGATTACCAATTATGGTTTTCCACGCCTTTACCACAAGCCATAAACTTGCGGGCTAGCCAACTCTTCACTTTTAAGGATATGGTGGTGAATACCATACAATTTTGGGCAAATTGCAAGCCGTCAGCGGATTTGAGATATCTTTACCAAGAGCCGTTTGCTCTGGATTAGCCAATCCTTTTGTTTATTAGACATGGCGGATGATAACCATAAGATGAGTAAGTGCAAAACACTTACTCCAAAAAAAATTTTGGCCAAAAATGGGGAATTGGGCGGTATAATTACATGATAAAATTAGTGAAATTCCCCACACTAGAAATGAATATTGCCCTCAATATTCAAAGTAAGCGGTTATCGAAACATAGAACGTAAAAGGAAATACTACGGCCATTATTGAGCAAGCTTTTTTTTTTTTTTTTTTGAAACTCTTATATACAACAAGTGGGACAACTCCCCCACTAGGGTGGTACGGGTGAAAACCCATGTTTAGCTCTTGTTTTTGATTCTGGAGTCGCTAGCTTGACTCGACCCCAATTCATTTGTTCATGGGGAAGGTAGCGTGGAAAACCAATCTCGATCGGACTTTCGTTCACAATGTTAATAAACATATGAACATCGAAAGTTCACACCGACGAGATACAACGCGGTATTGTTAATAGTAGAAACTATAAGGGATGATACGGGGTCAAAGATGGTGTCCTCATTCCGAAAGAAAAGGAAAGAGCAACCACACCATCGTGAAGAATGGAATAAAGATGTGCATGAGAATGCATGTCCATTCCTCATCGATGAAAGCAAATCACCATTTTGACATTTTAAGCTTAAACTTGAAGCTTATATGGTGATTGTCAATAAGATGTCCGGGAGGAGGGTGGGAAGCGGTTCTTCAATCAGCATTTTCTAGAAAAGGATGTCCCCTCGAATCAAAGTAAGTATTATCAATTCTGTTGGAATTGACTCATCACTAAGAAAGGCATCGACTTCATTCCAAAGTTGTCATCTTCCTCATCGGGAGTGAGAGAAGGGATGGAAGAGTCGGGAATAATAAGACTAGGAGATGATGGAACATTTTGAGCAATTCTTCAATGGGAAGAATGTCTCCATTGGATCACAAACATCATCATCAATTCGGATGGGCGAAGAGAGTTTGGTTTCATCCCGAGTTAACAAACTCGATCGATAAAGCGATTCGGAGGTGGGACAAGTGGTGTGCTCTTAGAGCTAGCAATTTCCACCACTTCCGATAAAGTCTCGATTCTAGATCATCATCATCAAGAACACTCTTGACTTTCTGGTACAACTTTCAAACCATTTGTTTGAACCGGGGTTGATTTTCAAAGCTTTTAGCTCGTACGTTTTGGTGACTCCTCTTAACAGTGAAATTTGAGAGTGTTGCATTGAATCTTTTAGATTTTTGATCAATTGTGGCAACACTCTGTTTGGATAGAGGTTTGGAGTCTTGGTTGATATTCAACGTGAGTTCTTCGTTGTCAACCCGTATGGTCAACTCTTGACAAATACATCAATTAAAGCACGACTGGTTCTCAAGAAAGCTCTTCCTAAGATGAGGGAACTCTAGGATGCGCATCAAAGTCTACTACAACAAAGTCGGTAGGAAAGTGAAACTTTCCTACTTTCATCACGACATCTCGGCTATCCCAGTGGACGCGTTATGGAGCAGTCCGCTAGCTCGAGTGTCATATAAGTGGATGAAAGTTTAGGAAGAACAGTTTCTTCCATCTTGAGAGTGGCATGAGGTTAATGCTAGCGCCAAGATCGGCCAAGGCGGACATTGAACCATCCCAAATCACAGGATTAAAAATCTGCCGGGGTCTTCAAGCTTTTGGGAAGCTTCTTGAGAAGGACCGGTGAGCATTGCTCATTGAGAGGGGTTTAGCCATCTCGGATAGCTTATCTTTGTTGTTGATAAGCCTTTAAGCGTGGATGCAAATTTAGGCATTAGAGCGAGAGCATCACGAAGCTTATATCAAAGTGTAGCTCATTGAAGATTTGGAAAATTTTTTCCATTTGCTCTTTGTTTTGTCTTTGAGCTTCTCATCATTCATTCTTGATGGGTAAGGAGGTGACTAGACTTTTAGTAGGGACGGAAGTCATTTCGGCTCGAATTTGTCTTGAACTTGGTTCCGGACTTAAAACTTGGACTACGAAGGTGGGACGTGTCTTGATGCCGTGGGCTTGAGAAATGCACCTTGTCCGTTGTATCCTTGGTAACTTGACTCATTGCTCACGGTGGAGGAGGCATTGGAGTCGAAGGTCCATTGTCGTCTTACCACTACAGTGGTGGCGACTTTCAACTCGGCATTGGGATTAGGAATTGTATTGCTTGGGAGTCCTCGGAAGATGATGAAGCTTGGTTCATATTCATGTTCATGAAGCTACTCATCATATTCTTCAACTCATTTGTCTGTAGAGACATTGTGGTATCAATTTCCTTTTTAGCTCAACCCTCATGTTATTGATGCGAGTTTGCATTGAGCGTATGCTTGACTCGATAATTTTCATGAAGTCATTTGGTGGGGAGCTTGAGAAGGTTGTTGATAACTTTCTTGATTTGGAGCTTGATATGGTTGGTTGAAATTGTTCGGTTTTGATTGAAATTTTGAGAGTTATTGAAGTTTTGTCCTTGATTGGAACAAAGCGATTTTGATTGCCATGGTTTTGCACGGGAGGAAAACCGGTGGTGTCATACCGCTAGGTGCAGTGTAGTGAGGATCGACTTGTGGTCGGTATTGATTGTGGTTTCTGAAGCTACGGGAGCTTGGTAAAAGGAAGCATCGGTTGCTTGACAATCATAATCGCATGTGGACCACTACAAGTTTCACACACCTTGTTTACGGCTTTGATTGGTTACGGCTTATGAATTTCGCTTTTGATTTCCTTTACATCTTTCATCATACAACGGATGGCGTCCGTTAGGCGGCTATCGGGCGGCTAACTCGGAAGAGTTCTTGGATGAAGAAGCGCGAGTGTTTGGAGTATTGACTTTGTTGCGAGAAATAGGAACTTTTGATTTTGCTGTAAATCTCAATCACATCTTTAGGCTACGATTCAAGATATTGCCACCGTGGCTGCATTCAAAGAATCTTGATCGTTACCGTTCAACCCATTATAAAAGATATTAACTTGTTGAAGCTCAGTGAATTCATGATGGGGGCATTTCGAGGAGATCTTTGAATCTCTCCATGCCTCTCCAAATTTTTCATCGAAATTTTGCGAAATCCGAAATTTCATTTTAAGATTAGTCGTCTTTGATGGAGGAAAGAAATAATTGACAAACTTTTGAACAAGATCCTCCCAGTTTCGATGGATCGGGGGTTCTTTTTCGGCCAAATCCGGTTGTCCCTCAGTGAGAATGGAAATAGCATCAACTTGATTACTTTTGTGGCACATCCTTGAAATTGATAGTTGAAGTCAACTTGTTAAACCAGCGGATGTGTGCATCTGGTCTTCTCGGTCAAACCCGTGGAATTGATTTGTAGACACAAGTGTGATCAAATGTGTCTTCAATTCAAAGTGATCGAAATTGATTCTTGGTAAAGCGATGGCATCTCCATAACCCTCGGTGGGTGCTTGGAGCATTTCCGCCATAGTTCGTTAAATACGCCATATTGTTGCTTGGAATAGTGCGAATCTCGGGTTCGACTATTTGGGCGACACGTCTCGAGCGTCGTCTAGGAATTTCGCTAGATCACGAAAGGACTCGATGATCTAGAAGAGCAGTGCGCATGCACTAGAGTTAACTCTAAGAGATCTCGAGTTAAGGAAAGGAATTATGAAAATGGTGAAAATGGGGTAAGAAGAATCTTTTTGGGTTTTATGGTTCTGACAAATAGATATAACAACAAATCCAATTAAAACAATATCGAGGCAAAACAACAGTGAACTTAAACCAATAATCACAAGATGAATGGCTTCTTTGAAAAAGGTACACCAATCACAAGGACACAAAGGCAAGTTTTAAATCTTTGGTTCGGGAACTTATTATGGTCGTACCCCAGTTAGGTAGTACCTTGCCTTGGTTTGCGGTGGTAATCTTTTATGTTGTTATTATTAAACAAAAGCGACAAATCTTTTGTATTTTTATCTTTGATACATATATAGAAACAAAAGAAAAATATTTTTGTGTTTTATCGTTTTCGTTGTTTTTGGTTTTGGATTTTTATAAGAAAATATATAGATATAGATAGATGGTATGAACAAGGAGTGATTATTCAAATCACTAATCGCTAAGCGTAAGATAATTATACTTGACTCCGCGTGGCGCCAAAATTTGATTCGTGCTAAGCAGTCAAGTTTTATCACATAAGCTAGCCACTTGTGAATGGCTAACCGTAACAAACTTAAAGCAGTCGGAAACAAATGCAATGAAGTCCAGGAGAGTATAGTGTTTCCCAGTCGTTATGTCCCAGCGGTACGTGCGAGAATAGTCGAGCGTGTAGTGATCGAGAGAATTTGAGCGGGAAAGGATTGTGATTGATTATACCTAAAGAAAAGTTTATAAATTACAGGGCTTAAATGCAAATTAAAGAAAATTAAAAGATAAACTATATTAAATAAACGCTATCACTATTTGCAAAATGATGTTTTGATTTTCTTTTATAAAATTTAAATTAAAAACTACGTGCGTACAAAAGAAAATGTGAAACTATAGCAATATTAATCCTAAAAATATGAAAATGATATTTTACAAACCTAATGATAAAAGAAAATTTTTAGAAAAAGAAAATTATTTTTATAACTATTTATCTAATTATTATTAATTAAAACTAATTTTACTTATTTAATAATACCCTAAAATACAAGAAAATATGAAATAAAGCTAGAAAAATGAAATTATGACTTGGAAAAATCTAAAATAACTAAAAGAATTTTCAAAACTATTTTTATATTTTTACGATTATTTTCTATTTTTATGAATTAAAACTACTTAAAACTAATTAAATTGCTTAAAAATACAAATTTAACTAAGAAAAATCTGGAAAAATAATTTTTGACTTTTTATATTTATCTTAACCTAGGAAAAATGAAAACTTATTTTTTGAAACTTTTACGAATTAATTGTATTAAAAGCTAATTAAAATGCTTAAAAGCATTTTAATTAAGGAAAATAGTAAGCAGTGCTAGAAAAATATGAAAAATTCAGGAAAACTCTAAAATAATATTATGAATCTGAGAAAAATATAAAAGCAGTGGCTTATGTGTAGAAAATGAAGCGCAATACAAGTGCTTATGTAATAAGCACTTGAAATAAACACAAGAACACAAATGGGCACCAAACCTTCTGAAGCTATAATAAGCTAAAAGTACTTAAAAACAACAAATTACAACAAGCTTAAACCTCTTGAAATGCAAACTACACAGATTTGGCTATTTTAGATCAAGTGCTTAAAAGCAGTTTTGACTACAACTTTGAGCTTAAGAATAAGCTAACCAATAAGTGGAAATCAAAACCGATTATTGGAATCTAAACTAGACACAGTTGGCTACTTGTAAACTAAAGACAAGACCAAGAGAAGCTCGATGAGCTTTGTGCAAGCTGCACAAAACATGCAAAACTCGGTGTTCTTGAGTTGTGAGCAGAGCAAATAAACCACTGTTTGACAAGCTCTTTTGAGGCTTTTAGAAAATTTCTAAAATTCTACAAAAATGATAATAAGAAAATAGACCAGTTGAAGTTAAAAAACCAAAAGTTTCACTTGATTTGACCCGAAATGACTTAATGAAAAATCACTTAGGTTGGTTCAAAGCGGTTTTTCAAATTTGACTTTTTGCGAAATGAGAGGTTTGACTTTATTGAACTTGAATCTTAATTTAATGGACTGAATATGATGTTTTATGGTAAACTAAAACTATGCAAGCTATATCTATGATTTTTGAACACAAAACAGCCTTTTGGTTTACAAAATTCCAACGAGTTAAGAGATTGAGACGGGATAAAGTGATTTTGACTTTTGAGATTGCAGGTGCAATATTAAGACTAAAATGACTCTAATAGTCTAATGCAACTAGTTGAGAGAGTAGAGCAGGTTTTAAGCAAAAACAAGAGCTCAAGCTCATGCAAATCCAGATCCAAACACGATGTTGGTGATGTTATGCAATTTAAAGCGAGCGGTTATTGATTTAACTCATTCCTTATTTAAACTAAGTCTAGTGACCTAATTACCACTAAATAAACATGTCTAAACTATCATTGACCACGAGATATCAATACAAACACAATATGAAAGCGCATTAAAAATGAAAATGAGATAACAAGCTCATGAGTGTCCCGACTATGTTTTGTAGCTTAAACTGAAACCAAACTACCACTATTCTAATCATTTCCAACCCAATCCAAGCTCTGCATCAACCATAAACCATTTCCAAACTTTGTTTGAACCAAATTTTACGCACAGTTGACTTTTGTTGACCAACAATATTTTGCTTGAAGCTGAATAACAAGCTTACAAAAAGCTATAATAAGCTTAAATAAGCTTGTTTGAACTTGAAATAAGCTATTTGGAGCTTGAGTACAAGAGTTTGAAAATAATTTTTGCAACGATAAACCATAGAATATGAAACTTTAATGACAATTTGAATTGACACTTGAAAACAATTTTAATACACTTAAACAACTTAATTTGATATAATGAAACAAAAGATTACGATTTAAAGCTTAATTAAAACATAAACATAAAAGCGACATACATGAATTTAAAAACTAACTACTACTTGTATCTTGCTTCTTTCTTCTTTTATACACCAAAAGCTTCCTCTCTCTCTCTCTGAGTGAATCCCGCTTTAATTGGAGCCATTGGATGTCTAGAAATGATTTTGGCCGTTTGATCATTTTGGCGGGAAAAGGCTATTTTGACTGTGGGCTCGAACTAGCAACTAGGGGGTGGCATTAATTGTGGTGGGTTGTGATGATGAGGGAGGTTTGAGGAGATAAGGTGATGGTGATGTTGCACGAGTTGCGGTCAGTGAAGGAAGAAGGTGGGAGGAAAGGTGGAGGTTTGGTGTGGGTTTGACCAAGGGTCCAACACAAGGGTTCAAAATCAAAAGGGTAATGGCGGGGTCAAAAGGTGTAATGGCGGGGTCCAATAATAAGAAGGGTCCATTTGGTTTGTTTAAATAACAAGGACCATTTTGTAATTTACGAATCTTGAGGACCAAACACGCCCTTTTCTCAAACTGTTTCAAGGGTCACTTTTGACAACTTTTAATAGTACAAGGACTATTTTGACATTTTCAAATTTTCAAGGACCAAACTTGACATTTTGAAAGTTTAGGGACCTAAGTTGTAATTTTGCAATTTTAAATCTCAAGGACCAATTTTGACAACTTATGAATCCTAGGGACTTAAAATGATATTTTCTTTATTTAGATTTACGAGGAATTTTTGACAACTTTTGAAACTTGGGGACTAAAGCGCCAATTATGCAAACTTGATCGTTTTCACAGATTTTGATATTTTGCATTTAAAACACATAAAACACTTATTTGTGATATTTTATCATTTTGATGCATTTACGAGTGTTTTCGGATGTTTTGCGGTTTAAATGGTACAAAAATGATGAGTATTTAGACACTCATCAATCCCACACTAAGATATTGCTAGTCCTAGCAATGTTTTGAAAAAATTAATGGATTTCATCTCTTTACCAAAGCCATTACTTACGGAGTAGCCAAATGTTTGGTTCAAGTAAGAACCTTGGTACAGATAACGAATGATTTTGAGCAAATCACCGACTTTCATGGTTTGATTTGTCTTTACGAGCCGTTTATACGGACTAATAACTCTTAGATAAATTATCAATATTATCTTTGGTGGTGATTACCAATTATGGTTTTCCTTTGCCTTTACCACAAGCCATAAACTTGCGGGCTAGCCAACTCTTCACTTTTAAGGATATGGTGAGCTGAATACCATACAATTTTGGGCAAATTGCAAGCCGTCAGCGGTTTGAGATATCTTTACCAAGAGCCGTTTGCTCTGGATTAGCCAATCCTTTTGTTTATTAGACAAGGCGGATGATAACCATAAGATGAGTAAGTGCAAAACACTTACTCCAAAAAAAAATTTTGGCCAAAATGGGGGAATTAGGCGGTATAATTACATGATAAAATTAGTGAGAATTCCCCCCACTAGAAATGAATATTGCCCTCAATATTCAAAGTACAGCGGTTATGCGAAACATAGAACGTAAAGGGAAATACTACGGCCATTATTTAGCAAGATTTTTTTTTTTTTTTTTTTTTTGAAACTCTTATATACAACATGTGGGCAACTCCCCCACTAGGGTGGTACACGGGTGAAAACCCATGTTTAGCTCTTGTTTTTGATTACCGAGTCGCTAGCTTGACTCGACCCCAATTCATTTGTTCATGGGGAAAGTAGCGTGGAAAACCAATCTCGATCGGACTTTCGTTCACAATGTTAATAAACATATGAACATCGAAAGTTCCACACCGACGAGATACAACCGCGGTATTGTTAATAGTAGAAACTATAAGGGATGATACGGGGTCAAAGATGGTGTCCTCATTCCGAAAGAGAAAAGGAAAAGCAACCACACCATCTGTGAAGAATGGAATAAAGATGTGCATGAGAATGCATGTCCATTCCTCATCGAAAAAAGCAAATCACCATTTTGACATTTTAAGCTTAAACTTGAAGCTTATATGGTGATTGTCAATAAGATGTCCGGGAGGAGGGTGGGAAGCGGTTCTTCAATCATGATTTTCTAGAAAAGGATGTCTCCCTCGAATCAAAGTAAGTATTATCAATTCTGTTGGAATTGACTCATCACTAAGAAAGGCATCGACTTCATTCCAAAGTTGTCATCTTCCTCATCGGGGTGAGAGAAGGGATGGAAGAGTCGGGAATAATAAGACTAGGAGATGATGGAACATTTTGAGCAATTCTTCAATGGGAAGAATGTCTCCCATTGGATCACAAACATCATCATCCAATTCGGATGAAAATGAGAGAGTTTGGTTTCATCCACGAGTTAACAAACTCGATCGATAAAGCGATTCGGAGGTGGGACAAGTGGTGTGCTCTTAGAGCTAGCAATTTCCACCACTTCGATAAAGTCTCGATTCTAGATCATCATCATCAAGAACACTCTTGACTTTCTGGTACAACTTTCAAACCATTTGTTTGAACCGGGGTTGATTTTCAAAGCTTTTAGCTCAAACACGTTTTGGTGACTCCTCTTAACCGTGAAATTTGAGAGTGTTGCATTGATTCTTTTAGATTTTTGATCAATTGTGGCAACACTCTGTTTGGATAGAGGTTTGGAGTCTTGGTTGATATTCAGCGTGAGTTCTTCGTTGTCAACCCGTATGGTCAACTCTTGACAAACACATCAATCGAGCACGACTCGTTCTCAAGAAAGCTCTTCCTAAGATGAGGGAACTCTAGGATCGCATCAAAGTCTACTACAACAAAGTCGGTGGGAAAGTGAAACTTTCCCACTTTCATCACGACATCCTCGGCTATCCCAGTGGACGCGTTATGGAGCGGTCCGCTAGCTCGAGTGTCATATAAGTGGATGAAAGTTTAGGAAGAGACAGTTTCTTCCATCTTGAGAGTGGCATGAGGTTAATGCTAGCGCCAAGATCGGCCAGGCGGAGCATTGAACCATCCCAAGAAATCACGGGATTAAAAATCTACAGGGGTCTTCAAGCTTTTGGGAAGCTTCTTGAGAAGGACCGTGAGCATTGCTCATTGAGAGGGTTTAGCCATCTCGGATAGCTTATCTTTGTTGTTGATAAGCCTTTAAGCGTGGATGCAAATTTAGGCATTAGAGCGAGAGCATCAACGAAGCTTATATCAAAGTGTAGCTCATTGAAGATTTGGAAAATTTTTCCATTTGCTCTTTGTTTTTGTCTTTGAGCTTCTCATCATTCATTCTTGATGGGTAAGGAAAGTGACTAGACTTTTGAGCCGGGATGGAAGTCATTTCGGGCTCGAATTTGTCTTGAACTTGGGTTCGGACTTAAAACTTGGACTACCGAAGGTGGGACGTGTCTTGATGCCGTGGGCTTGAGAAATGCACCTTGTCCGTTGTATCCTTGGTAACTTGACTCATTGCTCTGGTGGAGGAGGCATTGGGTCGAAGGTCCATTGTCGTCTTACCACTACAGTGGTGGCGGCTTTCAACTCGGCATTGGGATTAGGAATTGTATTGCTTGGGAGTCCTCAGGAAGATGATGAAGCTTGGTTCATATTCATGTTCATGAAGCTACTCATCATATTCTTCAACTCATTTGTCTGTAGAGACATTGTGGTATCAATTTCCTTTTTAGCTCAACCTCATGTTATTGATGCGAGTTTGCATTGAGCGTATGCTTGACTCGGTAATTTTCATGAAGTCATTTGGTGGGGAGCTTGAGAAGGTTGTTGATAACTTTCTTGATTGGAGCTTGATATGGTTGGTTGAAATTGTTCGGTTTTGATTGAAATTTTGAGAGTTATTGAAGTTTTGTCCTTGATTGAACAAAGCGATTTTGATTGCCATGGTTTTGCGGAGGAAAACCGGTGGTGTCATACCGCTAGGTGCAGTAGTGAGGATCGACTTGTGGTCGGTATTGATTGTGGTTTCTGAAGCTACGGGAGCTTGGTAAAAGGAAGCATCGGTTGCTTGACAATCATAATCGCATGTGGACCACTACAAGTTTCACACACCTTGTTTACGGCTTTGATTGGTTCCGGCTTATGAATTTCGCTTTTGATTTCCTTTACATCTTTCATCATACAACGGATGGCGTCCGTTAGAAGCGGCTATAGGGCGGCTAACTCGGAAGAGTTCTTGGATGAAGAAGCGAGTGTTTGGAGTATTGACTTTGTTGCGAGAAATAGGAACTTTTGATTTTGCTCGCAAATCTCAATCACATCTTTAGGCTTACGATTCAAGATATTGCCACCGTGGTTGCATTCAAAGAATCTTGATCGTTACCGTTCAACCCATTATAAAAGATATTAACTTGTTGAAGCTCGTGAATTCATGATGGGGGCATTTCACGAGGAGATCTTTGAATCTCTCCATGCCTCTCCAAATTTTTCATCGAAATTTTGCGAAATCCGAAATTTCATTTTAAGATTAGTCGTCTTTGATGGAGGAAAGAAATAATTGACAAACTTTTGAACAAGATCCTCCCAGTTTCGATGGATCGAGGGGTTCTTTTCGACCAAATCCATTTGTCCCTCAGTGAGAATGGAAATAGCATCAACTTGATTACTTTTGTGGCACATCCTTGAAATTGATAGTTGAAGTCAACTTGTTAAACCAGCGGATGTGTGCATACTGGTCTTCTCGGTCAAACCCGTGGAATTGATTTGTAGACACAAGTGTGATCAAATGTGTCTTGATTCAAAGTGATCGAAATTGATTCTTGGTAAAGCGATGGCATCTCCATAACCCTCGGTGGGTGCTTGGAGCATTTCCGCCATAGTTCGTTAAATACGCCATATTGTTGCTTGGAATAGTACGAATCTCGGGTTCGACTATTTGGGCGACACGTCTCGAGCGTCGTCTAGGAATTTCGCTAGATCACGAAAAGGACTCGATGATCTAGAAGAGCAGTGCGCATGCACTAGAGTTAACTCTAAGGATCTCGAGTTAAGGAAGGAATTATGAAAATGGTGAAAATGGGGTAAGAAGAATCTTTTTGGGTTTTATGGTTCGACAAGTAGATATAACAACAAATCCAATTAAAACAATATCGAGGCAAAACAACGGTGAACTTAAACCAATAATCACAAGATGAATGGCTTCTTTGAAAAAGGTACACCAATCACAAGGACACAAAGGCAAGTTTTAATCTTTGGTTCGGGAACTTATTATGGTCGTACCCCAGTTAAGTAGTACCTTTGCCTTGGTTTGCGGTGGTAATCTTTTATGTTGTTATTATTAGAAAAGCGACAAATCTTTTGTATTTTTATCTTTGATACATATATAGAAACAAAAGCAAAATATTTTTGTGTTTTATCGTTTTAAAATGTTTTGGGTTTTGGATTTTTATAAGAAAATATATAGATATAGATAGATGGTATGAACAAGGGTGATTATTCAAATCACTAATCGCTAAGCGTAAGATAATTAGCACTGACTCCCGTGGCGCCAAAATTTGATTAGTGCTAAAAGTCAAGTTTTATCACGCAAGCTAGCCACTTGTGAATGGCTAACCGTAACAAACTTAAAGCGATGCGGAAACAAATGCAATGAAGTCCGGAGAGTATAGTGTTTCCCAGTCGTTATGTCCCAGCGAGTGTGCGAGAATAGTCAAGCGTGTAGTGATCGAGAGAATTTGAGCGGAAAGGATTGTGATTGATTATACCTAAAGAAAAAGTCTATAAATTACAGGGGCTTAAATGCAAATTAAAGAAAATTAAAAGATAAAAAATATTAAATAAACGCTATCACTATTTGCAAAATGATGTTTTTGATTTTTCTTTTATAAAATTTAAATTAAAAACTACGTGATGTACAAAAGAAAATGTGAAACTATAGCAATATTAATCCTAAAAATATGAAAATGATATTTTTACAAACCTAATGATAAATGAAAGTTTTTAGAAAAAGAAAATTATTTTTACAACTATTTATCTAATTATTATTAATTAAAAACTATTTTTACTTATTTAATAATACCCTAAAATACAAGAAAATATGAAATAAAGCTAGAAAAATGAAATTATGACTTGGAAAATCTAAAATAACTAAAAGAATTTTCAAAACTATTTTTATATTTTTCGATTATTTTCTATTTTTATGAATTAAAACTACTTAAAACTAATTAAATTGCTTAAAAATACAAATTTAACTAAGAAAATCTGGAAAAATATTTTTTGACTTTTTATATTTATCTTAACCTAGGAAAAATGAAAACTTATTTTTTGAAACTTTTACGAATTAATTGTATTAAAAGCTAATTAAAAATGCTTAAAATTGTTTTAATTAAGGAAAAATAGTAAACATTGCTAGAAAAATATGAAAAATTCAGGAAAACTCTAAAATAATATTATGAATCTAGGAAAAATATAAAAACATGGGCTTATGTGTAGAAAATGAAGCGCAATACAAGTGCTTATGTAATAAGCACTTGAAATAAGCAAATGAACAAATGGGCACCAAACCTTCACGAAGCTATAATAAGCTAAAAGTACTTAAAAACAACAAACTACAACAAGCTTAACCTCTCGAAATGCAAACTACAGATTTGGCTATTTTAGATCAAGTGCTTTAAAAGCAGTTTTGATTACAACTTGTAGCTTAAGAATAAGCTAACCAATAAGTTGGAAATCAAAACCGAGTTATTGGAACCTAAACTAGACACTGGTTGGCTACTTGTAAACCAAAGACAAGACCAAGAGAAGCTCGATGAGCTTTGTGCAAGAAGCTGCAGAAGCGTGCAAAACTCGGTGTTCATTGAGTTGTGAGCAGGCAAATAAACCTGTTTGACAAGCTCTTTTGAGGCTTATAGAAAATTTCTAAAAACCTAGAAAAATGACAATAAGAAAATAGACCAGTTGAACTTTAAAAAAAACAAAAGTCTCACTTGATTTGACCCAGAAATGACTTAATTAAAAATCAACTTAGGTTGGTTCAAAACTGGTTTTTGCAAATTTGACTTTTGACAGAAATGAGAGGTTTGACTTTATTGAACTTGAATCTTAATTTAATGACTGAATATGATGTTTTATGTTAAACTAAGACTCATGCAACCAATATCTATGATTTTTGAACACAAATTAGCCTTTTGGTTTTACAAAATTCCAACAGTTAAGAGATGAAGGCAGGATAAAAGTGATTTTGACTTTTGAGATACGGTGCAATATTAAGACTAAAATGACTCTAATAGTCTAATGCAACTAGTTGAGAGTACATAGAGCGGGTTTTAGCAGCAAAACAAGAGCTCAAGCTCATGCAAAGCTTGATCCAAACACGATGTTTATGGCTGTTATGCAATTTAATTCTACTTACTTGACTTATTGATTTAACTCATTCCACTATTTAAACTAAGTCTAGTGACCTAATTACCACTAAATAAACATGTCTAAACTATCATTGACCACAGATATCAATACAAACACAATATGCAAAAGCGCATTAAAAATGAAAATGAGATAACAAGCTCACAAGTGTCCGACTATGATGTAGCTTAAACGAGAAACCAACACCACTATTCTAATCCATTTCAACCCATTCCAATCCCTTGCATCAACCATAAACCATTTCCATTCTTTGTTTGAACCAAATTTTCTTTGATTGACTTTTGTTGACCAACTTAATATTTTGCTTGAAGCTGAATAACAAGCTTACAAAAAGCTATAATAAGCTTAAGTAAGCTTGTTTGAATTGAAATTAAGCTATTTGGAGCCTTGAGTACAAGAGATTGAAAATAAATTTTGCAACGATGGACCATAGAATATGAAATGTTAATACAATTTGAATTGACACTTGAAAACAATTTTAATACACTTAAACAACTTAATTTGATATAATGAAACAAAAGATTACGACTTAAAGCTTAATTAAAAACATAAACAAAAATCGACATACATGAATTTAAAAAAAAACTAACTACTACTTGTATCTTGCTTCCCTTTCTTCTTTTATACACCAATATTGTTCCTCTCTCTCGTCTGAGTGAATCCCAGCTTTAATCCTGGCCATTGGATGTCTAGAAATGATTTTGGCCGTTTGATCATTTTGGCGGGAAAAGGCTATTTTGACCTGTGGGCTCTGAACTAGCAACTAGGGGGTGGCATTAATTGTGGTGGGTTGTAATGATGAGGGGGGGTTTGAGGAGATAAGGTGAGGGTGAGATGTGATGTTGCCTGAGTTGCAGTCAAGTGGGGAAGGAAAGCAGGTGGGAGGGAAAGGGTATAGTTTGACTGTAGGTTTGACCAAGGGTCCAAAACAGGGAAATGACAGGGGGTCAAAAGGGGTATATGGCAGGGGTCAAAAGGTGTAATGGCAGGGGTCCAATAATAAGAAGGGTCCATTTGGTTTGTATTTAAATAACAAGGACCATTTTGTAAATTCTGAATCTTGAGGGACCAAACCTGCCCTTTTCTCAAAACTGTTTCAAGGGTCACTTTTGACAACTTTTAATAGTACAAGGACTATTTTTGACATTTTCAAACTTCCAGGGACCAAACTTGACATTTTGAAAGTTTAGGGACCTAAGTTGTAAATTTGCAATTTTAAATCTCAAGGACCAATTTTGACAACTTATGAATCCCTAGGGACTTAAAATGATATTTTCTTTATTTAGATTTACAGGGACTACTTTTGACAACTTTTGAAACTTGGGAGACTAAAGCGCCAATTATGCAAACTTGATCGTTTTCACAGATTTTGATATTTTTGCATTTAAAACACATAAAACACTTATTTGTGATATTTTATCATTTTGATGCATTTCGAGTGTTTTCGGATGTTTTGTAGTTTAAATGGTACAAAATGATGAGTATTTAGACACTCATCAATCCCCACACTAAGATATTGCTAGTCCCTAGCAATGTTTGAGAAAATTTAATGGATTTCATCTCTTTACCAAAAGCCATTACTACGAGTAGCCAAATGTTTCGGTTCAAGTAAGAACCTTGGTAATCGATAACCAAATGATTTTGAGCAAATCACCAGCTTCCAACGGATTTGGTACACATAAAACACTTATTTGTGATATTTTTATCATTTTGATGCACTTCTGAGTGTTTTCAGATGTTTTTGCAGTTTAAATGGTACAAAAATGATGAGTATTTAGACACTCATCACCTGTTCATGCAAGAGGTTTGATTTGTTTGGGTTACTTTGCCGCCATATCTTTTATGTTTTGAGGTTAAATGGTGTTGAGGATTTCCCGAGAGAGTATGTGCTTGATAGGTAGTGTAAGACTCCTGATGATGTTTGTTTGGATGCGTTTGTTAATCTGCCGATTCGAGCTCGAGATCGTTATTCGATCAATTCGTCGTATTGTTGAAGATACGGTTGTGAGTTGATGCCTTGTGAGAAAAGCTTGATGTCTATCGTTTGGAGTTATCGAACTTCTATCTAGGGCGAATATGATGTTCGATTGGGTTAAAGAAGAGTAAATCGGATACATTTTGTTCAATGCTTGGTGTTAGTGAACTCGAAGGTGTTGTTATAAAGGTTCGAAATAATCAAAGAACAAAGGGATGGGGTTCATACTCGATGGAAGAACATTGATGAGATAATTCGCAAAGAATCAAGCGAGGAAAGAAGAGGCGGGTTTGTTTCACTTGTGGGAAGGCTGAAGGACATAATTCCAGGACATGCCCTTATAAAGACACGATCAGGTCTGGTAACAAAAGAGCATGCCGTTCTACTCGTGACATGGATGTTAATTACGAGGAGTGACTAACGTTTTGCTGATTATGATATGCACCTATATACACTTTCAATTGCAATTTGTCTTTTTTGTTTTTTTTTTTTTTAGGATTTTTCTAAATAAGCATAATATGCAGAATAATGTCATGCTTGTCGATGCATGTATATGGATTGTTGATTTTTACGGAATTGTCGTGCGTATTGGATCTTTGAATTTTATGGAATTTAATTGCATCTTTGTAAAATTTGTTGCTTGATGCGGTATATTTTAAAATATTGATGCAATCGATTTTAATATATTGTATGGTTAGTTATTAAGTTTTCATAATGATGCGATATATTTGATGCATTATATTTTACATTGTTTTTTTTGATATATTGATGCCATTATTTTCAATATTAACTTTTCATATATTCGATTATTTTTACATCATTTAATGTATTTTTTTACATCATTCGCATATGTATCAGTAATTATCATTTGGATGCACCTTTTTATCATATTGATGCACCATTCTAACCCATGTATGTTTAAACCCATTTACATCATTTAATGTAATTTTACTATATGAAAACTTATTTTCTTGATTTTACTATATTCGCTTATTTTATCGTCATTCAATGCAATTTTTACATCATTCACATATGTATCATTAATTATCATTTGGATTCACCTTTTTTTATCATATTGATGCACCATTCTAAGCCATGTATGTTTAAACACGTTTCAACTTGTAAGGTAATGTAACTTGTCATTCATAGAATCATATGTGAAAGTTATTAAAACATTATTTAATGTAAGTTCATCATCATTCACATGTGTATCAGTAATTATCAATTTGATTTACCTTTCTTATATCATATTGATGCACCATTATAACGCATATATGTTTAAAGACATTCCAACATCATTCATTATAACCCATATATGTAACATGTCATTCATATAGTCAAATACATAAGTTTTGATTATAACATAACATTGTTTTATGTCCTATATTAATCTGAGACCATCATAATACGATGAAGCACGTAGATCTAGTTCGTAATTGAAATTTATCACATCATATTGTTTCTTTGGTGTAAATTTGTTCGAAAGCTCCATTTTTCTTGAGCTTCTTCGTGCTCATCATAATACTTTCGAACCCTTGGTTGAAGACGTTGAAATTGAGTCTTATATAAATTGACTTTTGAGCTTCGTTGAAATTGTTGTACCTTTTAGACTCTTGTTCTAGCATCTCTCTTTTTCGTTGATAGTTGTCATCAACATCTTCACCACGCATACTTCTTTCGAAGCCCGATTAGTTGGTTTAGTTCTTGGACACTCTCTTTTTCGGACTGCATTGAACTCTTTTTCCTTCAAAGAATGTCTCCATGTGTCTCATTACAAAATCCCGAATCAACGCGGTTCAATCCTGTCTCCCATTCCACTTCATGATTTTATGTTTTGATGTTGATATTTTAGCTGCGGATGGGTGTTCCATTGAGTGCAGATATAATGCAAATGTTTTTATACGTAATTGAATGTGTTAATCGGTACATGTTAAATACATTTAGATGCACCTTATTTATAATCTTTGATGCACTAATTTAAATACATTTAGATGCACCTTATATATATATATATATATATATATATATATATATATATATACTAGAAGGGTACCCGCAATGTGCGCGGGGTACCCGGTGACCATTTTTATGGCGAACAAATGTTTTTCATGTGACCTTTTAAGCACAACAAGGCGACCGGCATTTTTTTTTCAACCATTACATAATAATTCAAATACATTTAAGAACATTACAAAACTTCAAATAAAATGACTAAACTACTAATCCATCAACCCATTTACCATAACTTTTAGGGATAAAACTACAGGCCCTATATATTTGAATAAGCCCATTAGTGGTCCAGATTTTCGGATAGTCCAATTACTAATCCATCAAAACATTTACTGCATGATGATGATGGATTAAATGGGTTTTTACAACTCACAAGTCAATGTGTTTTATGAATATTAAAGTTGTCACAATTAAAGACATTTAACTTACATTTCAATGTTGGGTTGTTAATTTCAATTTCCTATTAAAGAAATGTTTTTTTGTCTTAAAATTTTTAAGACTTCTTTATTTAGAAAGTCCCAAACCCTTTATAAAGTAGTATAGATATATATATATATAATATTGGCAACGTAAACTGCATAATAAAACTAAAATATTTCATGCATTGCATCGATCAGTGCATATATATTATCCATACAACTATTATTAGTTACATTTGCACCACCAACTCAAACCATACTACTAAGTAATATAAAATCTGAACCCAGATGCACTATTAATACAACATCCACACTAATAAACTTATCACTAACTCCATACTAACCTATAACTTTGTTATGTATGATACATCAATAAACAAACTAATTCCCTTATGATATTTAAAGTATGAATAACTAAGTTTATATATAAATTACGAATCACGTCTTATTTACAACATATATCGTATTTGCATTCAATATGTCAAAATATCCTCATACATGTTATGTTATATGTATTATCAATTAAATCATACCGGCAACGAAATAAGATCGAAAAAAGTATCAATCAATCATAAATCAGATTATCTTCTATTATCTTAACATCAAACATTCATATTCATTCACATTCATTTGCGTGCGAATAAAAGTTTCTTACCAGTGCCTTTGGAATGTCCCCGTATCTTTTATGTATGTCTTGACTGTCATCATGTTTGTTATCGATAATATCTACTTCCATTGTCTTCAAATTGTAGACAATAAGGTAGTATCGATTCATTTCTTCCATTGGCATGGTTATTGGGAAAAAACATGATTCGTATACATATTCGTTAAACAACAGTTTTAATAAACAATGTCTTGTGTTTTTGTTTTAAATCTTACCACTCAACTTTGTCAAGGTTATTTTTGTAGAATACTCGAGCACCTCATCCATTTTCTTTTAAAGTCCTCGGGTTTGCGTGACATCTGTAAAATAAAATGCATTATACAATATGTCATAAATTTGATTGAATTTTATCAATTGTTTTTTGTATATTAAAATATTTATGAATATTATTGAATTCACATACCATCATTCTGTTTTGCAAAACAAAAGCGTGAAGATACCCCTTTTCGACTTCGTCATTGTTTTGAATTATACTCCATCGTCTATAGTTGCACTTGTCACCGGTAAACTTTCACGCATGCTCTCAAATACCACCCTTGGGACCTCCATGTTCATTGTTTTGAAAACAATATCGTTGTTCATATGTAAACACGCCGTTTAATAAAGGGATGCACTAATAATTCAACCGTGATGCACTAAAATAAATAATACTCTATATATTTGTCAAATTCACATTTACTTACTTAGCGAAGCAACGTTCATGAATATGAACTCGACGATAGGTTTATCATCACCGCAAATTGTTTGTGATCTTGACCTTCCTCTTGACGTATGGAGATAGCAATACACGATAATACCTCTCCTTTTTGTCTTACCTCCTTTTCCGGTTCTTCACGATTGTCATTTGTGTTTCTGGTTTCATGTATCTTATAGGCTGCTCTAATTCGCGGCCATTTGGTGTGATACTTCCATCTTGATTACCAACCGTTCGCCTTACTCCTTGTGGTTGGTGAAGGTTGTCCTTGAACCACTTTTGTTGTAACCTTCGGGCTTTTGGTTTTGATTTCAGTTCTAGGGTCTTCCGTGTTCTTGAACTTTTCCAATTCTTTTTACCTTTTTCAACATCATTTCTTGATTGGTTTCATCATCTTTCCCAAGATCTGTTACTTGAGTAATTGGTAGCTTCAATACTTTGTCGGTCAAACATGTCGTCGCTCTGTGAAAACAAATTGAAGCTTCGTGGTGTGAAATCAAATTTTATTTGTTGCATCTTTACCGATTTCGAGATTTCCATCGTTTTTCATTCTTTGAATCTTCTTTGTCTCCTGCGTCGTATCATTTTGGAAACGTTTTAGTTGACCTTTGCTTCTCATGTTTTCATAATCTGTGAAAGCAGTCCTTGTAGGTTCAATGTATTGTTTTTCTTGCAACCCTTCACCCAACGTTGTCTCTTTTCCTCTGTTGACGTTTTCTTCCCTCATTGATATTTGCATCTCCCGTTGATACAACATTTGTATTTTTCTCCTTTTCCAGCCCTGTATTTTTCTCTTTATCCACAACCTCACTATTATCTGTTATGTCTAATTCCACATTCATACCATCAGTTTCTTCAGCTGCATTTCCCGAATTATTTACCTCATTTACAGCATCACTTACCCCATTTTTTACCCCATCTTGCACCACATCATTATCATTTACCCCGTCATTCACAAAGATCACTTACCCCATCATTTATCACATTTGTAGCATCATTTACCCCAACATTTACTTGAGTTCCGTCATTTGCCCCATCATTTACATCCATGTTTTCGTTGATTGGTTCTCATTTCCATCTTTATCTTCGTTTCCTCCTTCACGCACCCTATCGCCCACTTGAACCCCATCATTTACGTACCATAATCGTGTCTTCATCAATATTATCGATGTCAATGTCTATTTGTGGACTCTCTTGTCCAAAAAGTCATCCGTGCTCATGTTGTTGTCTTCGTGATATATGTGCGTCGTTCACATCTTCTTCCGATTCAACCACGACTTTTCGGATCCGCCATCCGATGTGATCTTCCCTGGTTTGAATGCTTTCATGAGTTTCTCGTTTCTTGTTTGAACAAGTGCTTTTAAACCCTCATCCTCGTGGTAAGAATTGAAGCCAATTCGAGCAATTAAATCTACCGGACCTTGTACACCTTCCGATATGGACAATGTCTTCGTTATTTGCATTTTCATTTCCTGAATTATATAATTAATATGCGTTAAAAAATAACAATAAAATAATATTAATAATAATAATAACAATTGATAAGCTTTAACAGATTTTGTGCAAATCTGATGTTGTAAATATACAAATCAGATGCACTTAATTTTATTTATTTGATGCACCAATCATATTATTAAGATGCTTTAAACTGTCATACAGATGCTCTAAATGTAAACATAACTAATCAATAGATCCATATGCCACAATCAACAGGAAACTGTCAAATGATCCATACCAGTAAAGAACCATATCAGCAGCATCACAGAATACATACCAATAATCATGACCATATCCCCCAAACAAGCAAAACTCAACCAATTCAGGATTCTACATTCTCAATCACTATGACCAGGAAACTATCATTATATAGCTACTATCAAACCAAAACTCTTAAACAAATTTACCTAATCTTTCAAAGTACACAATCACAAGGGAGAAGATGATCAAGCAATGTTGAGTTCAACACCAATATACATGGCCATCCGTCACTAACTAACCCAAACATCCAAACACTCCTCGAGTTTGTGGTAACATAGCAAAAGCTCATTAATCGACACAAAATCTCGAAATGGCAAACTTAGCCACTTGGGTGCGAAACAATCCTTATGGAGCTACTATCATTAACTACATTATAACTCGAAATGGCGAACTTAGCCACTTGATATGCTTTAATGATTTTGTGCAAACACGATGTTCTAAATATACAAATCGGATGCACTTAATTTTATTTATTTGATGCACCAATCCTATTTTTAAGATGTACTAACCACGATGTACTAAATATACATATGTATGCACATACATACCTCGATGTTTTACTTTTGAATATTTTGAATGCTTCAAACCTTATTTGAAGGTTTACCTATCCCACATTCCGCCGCCAATGTCAATTTCGTTGTATATAAATGGTGTATGATGTCTTCTTGTGCATACTCCAATTGTTTCAAGAAATTGATTTAATGATTATTATTAAATATCACGAAATTATTGTAATACATTACAATTTGTAATAAAAGCTAAATTGTACATATTACACGGTGATTTTTGGAATTCGATTGCCGACTTTGTAAGACCTCTCTTTCTTTTCGATTGCAATGTACTCGCGCCCTTCTTTAATTGGTAACTTTCCAAACCTCCCATTTTCACTTCTGCTTTTCTCTCGATCTTCAACTTTGCGTGTCCCATGCTTTGATAGTCGGGTTTTCTTGAGCAACTTCAACCTCTTCCGAGATTGTTGAGTTTAGATACAAAAGCTGCAAAGATAATAATACAAGGAAATTAGCATAAAGATACAATGCAGATGCATTATTTTATTGGATTATGATGCACTTAAATGTTTGTAATACTTACCACCATTAACAGCAGTGGACCCCCGAACCCAGATGAACTGTTATACTCTCTTTTTGATTTCTTCATTGTTTGCAACAAGTATGTACACCAATCCATATTCTTGATATATTCTTCCTTTTCTATACATCGCAAAACTTCGGTTTATCGTCCATTTTTGTGCATTCGCCGATAATCGAGATGAATGCAACAAGGAAGTTTAGCTTGAACTCCCGTCCAGTGTGATGCTCTACAATCAGTTTCTCAACCACATTTTTCAAGTAGAATCTATCATCTGGATAATCATGTGTGTGCCTCCATTCAACAATTAACGGGAACTCTGTTGTTGCAGCCCGCACTTGCGGATACGATGATATCTCCCATCGATTCCAATCGTTCTTGTATCATATCTGCAGTGATCGAGATTGATCTACCGCTCTCCATCTTGATTGTTGACGTTTCGAGGATCAAACCGGTCTACAACCCACTTTCCCGCTTTTGTTGGTGTTGTTTTTATATTGAAGTTCCGTCCAACAATGATCCAAACCCCATGTCGACAATGTTCTCTTTCGGACATCCGACAACCTTGTTAAAATTTCTAATAAATCCCTTGGCGACGACCTAGATTTAATAGTTGGGAACGTATTTTTGGTACAATAATCGTATTTTCTTCCGCAACCTTCGCTTTCTTTTGTCATGGACACGTTTAATTGGTTGTACTTCACTTGATTTCCTTTTTTGTAGCTATTTTCTTCTTCCCGCTCGCTTTTATTTGTGTCGAGATCGAGATTGTCGTTGCCTACATAATGAAACACATTCGAGTTAGAGGACGCATTAAAAGTATGATGCAAATATAAATACTACATATCTTTTAATTATGATCATATTGATGCACCTTAAATGTATGAAGTGATGCACCAAAATTCAATATTACATACGGATGCACCAAAATTCAATATTATACATGATTCAATTTGTGTATACCAAATGATGCATAATAAATAATAAATTGTATCTGAGATGTCAGTAATATTATCCATCGATGCTCCTAAAATATACAAACCTGTACAAATAATTTTACACACATCAAACAAGTAACGCCACTGTTCATGTCTATATCACATTCCCAACAAGTGAAGCTAAAACACATCACCTTCCGGACTACCCCTGGACGTTTCTTTTCATGCACATTTTAGTTTGTTTCCTCTTATTACGTCCACGAATTCCGGTTTATGTATCATGTACAACCCATTCATTAACTAATCTTAAAATAACATCATTCGCTTTTAAATCATAAACTACTTTCATATATTATTTTAAATCATTGCATTTTGCATTCGGATAAATAATCCCGCATATAAAATCGGCCGCACATGTCATAGACTACATCCAACCTAACTCATGCTCAAATGCCATAAATTAAAACCTATTACATCTTAGTTCAACTTCTAGTGGATCAAATAAATTAACAATTACAACTATACTAATGCTCATACAGATGCACCAAAATTCAATATTACATACGGATGCACTTTTGAGTATAGCAATGATGTAATATTAACCATTGATGCTCCTAAAATATACAAACCGATGATCCATAATTAAAATTATTCTTAACATGAAACACATGATTAAATTAAGAGTGTATATATGCCGTATTGAACAATTTAATTTATGTCGAATGAAATATATGTATCTTGAGCAATGCAAAATATACGTCTGATAAACATGTAAGTATATTTGATGAGTTAATGACATGAATCATATGTTGCAATGAATATTGTGTAGTATGTAATAAATAAATATTTATACATGAAGTATTCAAGATACACATAAATATTATACGTATACATATCAAATTAAAAAAATTAAAAAAATAACGATATTGAAATAACATGATCTCAGAAATCCCATGAATTCTCGAATCTCTTCCTCCGACTTACTATTTTGAGATGTTTCATTTGAGAATTATGCCCCCATTGCCTTCTTCTTCTTCGTTTCTTTGAAAATTTGAATTGAACATAGGTGTCATAATACTAATAATCTTGAAAAAGGAGTCATAATAATGATATTAGATGCTTTAAACTTAAGTTTAGATGCACTAATTATACATTTAGATGCTTCAATCATTTTAACTAACCATTTTTGATACACTAATAATGCAAACATAGCGGTTTGATACACTAATTATACCATTAGATGCATTAATCATATAATTTTGCTTGAAGTTAAATTTAGATGCCCGATCTTTTATATTTGGATGCCTTAAACTCAAATTTAGAATGACTTAAGTGTATATGCCATAAATTTAAATTTGTATTAACTAAACATTTAGATGCTTTAAACTTTTCAATCAAACCATTTTTTGATGCACTAATAATGATAACTTATTTTTTGTACACTTTAACCATCAGTTTGATGCCCTAATAATAACATTTTGATGCATTAATCATATATTTAGATGCTTTAACTATCAATTTGATGCCCTATATTTTTGCATGTATAAGATTCGACATTTTATATTCACTGCAAACCATCATATTGATGCACTAATCATACAATATGATGATGTTATCAAACTAGTTTGATGTACTACTCAAATATTCAGGTGAACTAAATCTACTAAGTATTATTTATTAACACAGATGCACTAAAATTATAACTTAATCATATCTACAATTACTTGTTGCATATTACTAACTAAAATTAATAAAACAGATGTAATTGAAACTATACCTTAATCCTAACTAAAATTACTACCACGGATGCATCAATTATCCAATAAAAATATAAATACCTAAAATTAGGCACTTTCATTTCGGTGATGTTGTTTGCTTATTATTTCCTTCTCGATTGTTCGTGGACTCACACGAGTAGTCGAAATTGAAAAAATCAAACAAAATTGTAAATAGTGATTTTGATCGACTAAACACTTTGAAAATTAGGGCACTTACGATTCCTATATGTTTTTTCTTCATTTTATTTTGATCGAGTCATTTGTTTGATCGGAAGTGGTGGCGACGGTGGAGTCGGTGAAGACGGTGGATCCGGTGGCGATGGTGGTGTTGACGGATTTTTGATCGGTGTGTTTATGAGTGTGTGTTGTTGTGTGTGTTGTTTTGTGGTGAAAATGTGTAAAGACACGCATAAGGCGTGTTTATTTTTATTTTCTACTTTTGACCCTCAACTTTCATATGTTTACAGAATCTACCTCAAACTTTTTTCTCACTTTTCTCTAAAACGGACTCTATATATATATATATATATATATATATATATATATATATATATATATATATATATGTAAATAGTGATTTTGATCGGACTAAACACTGAAAATTAGGCACTTACGATTCCTATATGTTTTTCTTCATTTTTATTTTGATCGAGTCATTTGTTTGATCGGAAGTTGGTGGCGGCATGTGGAGCAGTGGAGACGGTGGATCCGGTGGCGATGGTGGTGTTGACAGGATTTTTGATCGGTGTGTTTATGAGTGTGTGTTGTTGTGTGTGTTGTTTTGTGGTGAAAATGTATGCACACACGCATAAGGCGTGTTTATTTTTATTTTCTACTTTTGACCCTCAACTTTCATATGTTTACTGAGAATCTACCTCAAACTTTTTTTTCTCACTTTTCTCTAGAACCGGACTCTATATATATATATATATATATATATATATATATATATATATATATATATATATATATATATATATATATATATACTAGTTGGATACCCAAGACAATGTGGCGATAACTATAATTATATAATAAATATAGTAAATGAATTGTTAACCCAACTCTCCTCGCAATTCCCTACCCGCTTAATGAATTCATTTCACAACACTCCAAATGTATATGTGTTAGTTGTATGTGTTTGTTTGGGTTTTCCGTATCTTTCCAGTGACATCATTATTCCCGCATATAAAAAGACTTTCACAATCTCTTTCCTGTCAAACACTTTCTCAAAAGTAAATGATTTTGATAAATAAAGTTTGTATTGACTGAAATAAAGGTTAAAGTTATAAAAATTTGAATCAAAATAAAATAAACCTACTAAAATGTAAAACTAAAACTAATAAAAATATATCAAAATTGATGTTGAATTAAAGAGCACAAAATTTTAAAAATATGGTGAAATTAGATCATAAAAAATTAAACGAATTAAAAGATATTTAAATTTAAAATAAAGTTGATTAATTAGTTAAGTACATGTGTCACCCCATTATTCGAGCTCTTTATTTTAGTTTGTTAGAGCTCCTCCTTTTGTTATTTTTAGTTAGAGAAGTGACACATGTTACTTTCAACGATTGGAGCTCCTTATCTTAATTTTTGTGGAGCCCACAACTTAAATGCTTTATATAGTAGTATAGATATATAAATTTGTGAGATAAGCCTTTAAAATTAGTGGTGTGTCGACATGTTTAAGAAAATAAGCATAGCTTATTTTCTAGTGCTTATTAGTACTTTGTTTAGCCAAATCTACCACATAAGGGCAACAACAAAATCTTTAAACCATATTTATATGTGGGTCGATTCAAAGAAATTAAGAGACCAAATATGACATTTAATTCCTTAACAAATTACATACACGTTAACGTATCTTCAAACTTTCCAGTTTAACACCATACTAACACAAGAAACACAAAGATTCAAATTTTAAGAGACCTTACAATGGATTTAAGTGGGGTTCGACTAAGATGAACCAAGAGCACAAGATAATGACCCAAGATTACCAAAACACCTATTTGCTTCCAATATGAACCTACGAATACCCATTTAGAACTAGATAAACACATGGATAAACCAAGCTAGATTCCAACTCCATAGCTTTCTTGTGTTTGTGATAGTTTTGTAAAATAATTGTGTGTGTGCTTGTGAACCTCTCGGCAGGATAAAAGGAACAAATAGAGGGTGTTTTGACCAAAGCTTTTAAAGGGAGACACAATGGTGTGTCTATTTGAAGTAAGCTACATCTTTTGTCACTATCTCTAAATGTAATTATCAAGGTTAGAATGTGTGTTTCAGTCCTTATGGTTCGACAATTAAGAAGAAGAGAAAAAAAAATGGAAAGCTTGGACTACCTTTTCTAAAGTATGAAAGGTGCATGCTTCTTTGTAGTAAAAACCAACTTTAATATAACAAGTCACCATCAAGTATCTTTTACGAGGCATGCTTGGAATTTTTGATAAGATTTATGTTGAGCTGGACGGCATATTCAAGAAAAAGAATAAGGGAATTAGTTTTTGGGTTTAATTTGTGTATTTCGTGTATGTTTGAGCTTAAACTGTAGTCGCGGTACCTTGGTTTGGCAAAAATGTAATCAATATATTTTTGGAAACGTTTATATAAAAATTATATAAACATAAGATTACGGACTCCGAGAAATAATTATTAATTTAAGCCATTACTACTGCGGTGTCGGTACGCGTGCTATATCGTTTGTCAAAAAAAATAAGATAACCTCTTATTTTTTAGCCAAATGAGTTCATAAAAGTTCGCTAATGAAATTTAAGGATAATCCATTGTGAAAATATGTTTGGAAAATTACAGGTGGTTACAAGTTAACAACTAGGCTTATACATCTATCGAAACACTTTGTTAAATTAGGTAGACATGTAAAAGATAAAGAAACAAATAATCATAATTAAGCATGAATTAAGCATAATGATACAAGAGATTAAAAGATTTGTTTCTTATTGATAGAGGGTGTTAAAACCATTAAAATACTGTAAAAACCGGACAAAAGTCGTACATCAAAGTTATTCTCCAAGTGTGCACACTTAATGCAGAAAATTCTAAAACTATATATAGATTTACAGTTGCCACGGCGTCACTTTATAGTTGTGACGCCGCCAAGTCACGCCATTAGGGTTTCGTCTCTTCTAAGTCACCTTGTGACGGGTCGCTGTAACCCGTGATGCCGTCGAGATCTCGACGTCGTCCTCGTTGATAATTTTGGACCGTCACGTTATAACTTTCAAAGAAAATTCCAGCACTTCTAACAAGTGACGACGTCACGTGTTACTTCAATTATTCACTGAGCCGTCTCTAGTAAAATCTGGGCTGTTTTGGTATCTCCGTTTACAAGTGACAGCGTCACCTTATAGGTTGTGACGTCGTTTGGTGCTCTTTTCCAGAATTTTCATGACTTGGTCGTTTTCTTCACATTTTCATCCCTTTTCATACAAATATGCATGATTTCCTGCTTTTGCTTCCAAAGTGCCTAAAAACTGAAAAAGAACAAACTTAGGCAATATTTGATCATAAATACATTAGTATAGGGCTTAAATGACCCAATAAAAACGTATGTTTTAAATCCTTATCAGTAACCCTTTCATCAAGGTTACGCCGTAAAACAACTGCGAGCATCGGGTGATAAGGAAACTTACGGCGTAACCCATTACTTATGGTTATGCCGTAACTTAGTCGATCCTATAAAAGCAAGCCTTAATTCTGCATTTTCACATCATTCACTCCACACAAAAGTAGAAGAACGACTAGGGTTGCATCAAGGACGATTTTCAGCAATTCTAAAAGGCTTCCAAGGAATAATTCATACCATTACATTCATAGCTTTAGCGTATCATTCAAGTATTTGTATCGAACCCAATGTTTACTAATTCTTTGATTATGAACATTGTTATTTCTATACTTTTTAGTATGAGAGGCTAAACACTTCATGTATTAGCCTAGTTATGAAATTATATGTGCCTTGATTCATGTTCCTTGTTTATTATCGGTTTATGTGGATATCTCGTTGCCTATCATTGAATCCCCGCGTTTTGGTAGTATTGAAGTTAGGGTAGAACCTAAAATGCTACTTAGTAAATGACCATTTGAATTCTAGCCTATTATGTTACTTGAGGTGTGACTATCATCCTTGTGTGGGAATTGACCATATTTCCACCTACACTAGACTAAGTGCTTAAGAAGTGCGGGTAAACCTTACGTGGACCAAACGAGGGTTTAACTGTTAAATGACACTATATAGGTCTTAGATATAGTTGGTACTTAATGACTAAAAACTAGACACACGACCAACGTGACCATCGGGGTTGGAATTTAGGGACTATAGGTTAGGTCACAATGACCATTCGGGCCTAATGACTTAGAACCACTACATAAGGCGAGACATAGACATTGTACATAAGAACTAGATCATTACATGATAATGTAGTAACTAGGTTAGCACATTCTTCTCCATTGATTGTCTTCACATTTCATTTCAATTTTTTAATTAGTTAATTAATCTAAAAATCATTTTCGTGACATTTAGAACGTAAATTAGACTTCGCCATTAGCTCTTGGACGACCTCGGTTTTACCAAATTACTAGACTACACACAACCGGGTACACTGCCCGTTAGTGCAATAGTAGATCATAGGTAAACGAGTCATTATAAATTTAAAACATGATCTGGAAAATAAGCATCAAAAGTATTTGTGGACACATAATCAGTATGTGTGGTCATATGTTGATCACTTACACATTATTCTTTACACTTAACGTATCAAACTAACATGTACATCAAACCACCGCTAGTACCGTACCAACGTCTGTACCAAACTAGTGACTTTATTGAACCAACATGTGTACCGATGTAGCAACTTACATTGATTCTTTTAATATATGCAACACTCGGATTACTATCCGCGTGCTACCTTCTCCATCCGATATAGATACCTACCGAGCAATAATTAAAGTTAAGTATATGTTGTTCAAACAAAGGTTGTACCACTGCCCCAGAGGTAAAGATTATACCTCCACTCCAGGGTTTCGACCTAAGTAGAGTTTGTTAAGCTAAAGATTGTACCATCACTCCGGAGGGATATTATTTATATGGATCATTACAAGCGGCATAAACTAAGTCAGGGTGGTCCATTCTTAAGATGTTAGGAGGCGTACCTACACAGAAGCATCCTTCTATATAGTATTAAACCACATGTTGTTATTATTGTAAGGCCGGAGGTGCAAGTTCTCCACAGTGCTCTGCTTGTTTCTGATGTATTATGGACCTTGATTCTTTGAGTTACTTAAATTTCAAACTCATGAATGTAGTTATAGTGTGTGTACATTCCTCTAGTGATGTAGCTAGTTATCCCAGTAGCCTATGCGCGAAAGGAAATGTTGGTGTTCCGCGCTACGCTACAAAGTCAATTAGCAAAGGTTGCTCAGTCTAACCCCAATGGTACCAATTTCACCATGGGAAAACATTAGTAGGATTTACCTTTTTCGTACGGAGGTAGCGAGCCATCCGATGTAATTTGATTAGTTCACGATAATGAGTTAAGTCACACAACTTACACAGAGGTTGTTCCTGATCATTTATGAAATAAAGGCAATAGACCTTAGCCAGGGCATAGTCGGAGATCCCAATCCATAAAAGAAGCAAAGAACATCTTTCTCCTCTTCATGAAGCTTTCGATGCCTCTGACTGTGGTAGGACTACTGCGACGAAGGAAGCAAGTAGTTCTCATTCATTACACCCGAAGGATGAATCTGCTTATATCATTTATGATGATCGCATAACCGAGCATGCCCACGAGATTAGAGCTATTGTTTGTTACTCAAAACTACACGTGGGGGAAAACCACGAAGATGAGGGGCAAAGTTTATCGAAGAGTAAGGAATATAACTCATTCGGATCCGATACATACAATTATGAGTTAGCCTAAAGTTGAGGTTCTAACATTCAGGTGCCAAAGCTCTTACATGCAGTTATGAGCTCTCTCCCAGAGATTGGGATAAGACACTCATATGTCAATGACCAGAGGATGGTTCTAAAGAGACGCTGGCTCGGAGGCCTATCGCGTAATGGAGTATTGAGTGCATACTCTTGCGCCTTTGCATACTAGCTCCTTACAGATCATACCCCTAAAGGTGGGTATTCGACCACCCATATGTGAATCACTTTCATAAGAACATTTATATTTAAATTGTAGCTCACGGTGCAATATCAAGGTATAAGCTTATAGTTTAAGTCAAGCGTAGTGACTAGTAAGGAGGAGATACTTCTAATCCACCAAATGACATCGTATTGTCAATTGGTGTAAACTATACATGCTTGTAGAAAGCCTAACACAGTGCTTTTTCATGCACGACATGTGTTTTAAGTATATGCTCCGGATATGATAATACGCAACGTTTACAAGAGGCTAAGGTAAGATTAACAGTTGCGCTACCTACAAATCTACTTATGTGCTTTCTAACTTCGTATAGCCATTTAAGAACGCGTGAAAGTGAAGAGTTCGAGCACTTACAAATATCTGCAACTGACATGTGAGATGGAACGAGTGGGTACCAGACGAATGGGCACTTCACATGGCCATAATCCACCAGAGGAAGGTATCCTCTGACCTCTACAGATGGAGTTTCCTGAGAATTCTCTGGTCCAACACCTTCTGACTCTTCGTAAAAGAGTATGTGGGGAGTTGCTTTCTCTTTGCCCCGATTGTCAAGTTACTTGATCACGACTCTTAACACCTCAATGTTTTGCTTCACGAATGCCAGATAAGGTTCTTCGTGAACTGGTCTGGTGGGAACGGAGGGTCCTCCCGGAGGAGTCCTCCCAGTCCCTTGTATCCCAGTTTTCAAGTTTTTCCCTTCATCCAGATGAGAATCCGACATACAACCGCTCATTGCTTAGAACTTAGTAAATTGGTATAAGAGTCCCATAGATGGCGCCAATGTTTGAGCAAATTTTCGTAGATGCTCTTTAGCCTTGATCCTTAGGAGGTCCTGCGGTGCTCCTTTGTCTCTTGGGGTGAAATAAGAAAGAACATCGTTAGCTCACCTCGGGTTTTAATCTGAGACAAAGCTCCGACCTGAGAGTAAGTATCTACTTGGTATATATTATAGTGAGAGAAAGTAAGGAGATAGAGTCTGTAGCGGAGTGTGCGTGAATATATCCTCCATCTAAGTGAACGACTCTATTTACACTACCTGGCTTTGACTCCAAGACAAAAATAATGTGCAGATAAGGTTGTCGTTTATGTGCAACATGTAAGTCGTTGATGAGCACCAGGCTTGGCTTTCGGGGTCCAAGTTGTCGTTATGCCCCAAGTACTTGTGGACCAAGCTTTGTGCTATTCGTACATCATCGTACAATGTATGCCAACTACTGCTGTACAAGCTCCGATGCAGGCCCTGCTTCATCGTCATTGCCTCCAGACCCGACCCGGACTCAAACCTGAATAAGCCTATTCAGTCGGGTTCGGTCGAAATTTTATTCGGTCAACCCAAATACTAAATAGGGTCGGTATCGGGTTGAAATATTTGCCTAAATCGGGTTCGTTTGACCCGTTTCACCCGAATAAGGGTTTATATATATATATATATATATATATATATATATATATATATATATATATATATATATATATATATATATATATATATATAGGATAAAGATCAAATAAAAGACAAATATCCGTAAAAGATAAAAGATTTTTTCAAAAAATTCTCGAAAAATTCCCAAAAATTCCACAAGATCGGGTATATTGGTGCATAAAAGTTGTGAAAAACTTTTTTCTAAAAGTGGATATTTTTTCGAAAAAAATTATAAAAAATACGTTCAAGCATTAAATCGTTTTTGAGCATAAAAATTGGTTTTGCACCCAACTTCTTTTGACTTTTTTCATCAAAATAACATTGCATCTAATCGAAAACAAGTTGAAAATTTTGTGCATCAAAATTTTTTGCGCATCAAAATTGCTTTTTGTGCATTAAAAACATATCAAAACTCAAAATTATAAAAATGTTTTCACAAAGTTTTATGCACCAACATACCCGATCTTATGGAATTTTTGGAATTTTGAGAATTGTTTAGAAAAAATCTTTTATTCTTTTACGGATATTTGTCTTTTTATTTTAACTCTACCCTATATATATATATATATATATATATATATATATATATATATATATATATATATATATATATATATATATATATATATATATATATATATATATATATATAGGCTCCGGTTCCATTGAGAAGGTTTTTATTTTGAGAAGATTGAGAAATCTTCGTTTGAGCAAATTGATTCATGTTTTTGATTTGATTCACAAGTAAACATCATTTTATGATGAATCGAATCTATAAATCACAAATTTGATTCACAAATCATTGTTAAAATCGAGTTATGATGATGATTCATTAAATTTGTACAGATGATTCAGTATTCTACATATATCGCAAAATCAAGAGATTTTTAACATTGATTCAAATTTTTTTTACACAATTTGAATTTTAAACACATTAAAATGAGTTTTACGCTTGAAAACATGAATCAAAGTTAAAATCTATCGTTTTGAAAACCTTCTCAAAATAAAAACCTTCTCGATCGATCCGATTCTATATATATATATATATATATATATATATATATATATATATATATATATATATATATATATATATATATATATATATATATATGCGACTACATATGCCACATGTAAAATGCTTACTATGCACTTTAATGTTGACATGGCACATTTTATGATGAGGTGGAAATGCCACCATGGCACATTATCCGGTTACTTAATAAAAAAAAATTCTGATGCAACCAAGAATCGAACCTGGGTTGTTACATTCAAACCCAAACGCCCCAACCACTGAGGCTCAGCACATATTTGAGTTTTATCTTCTACTTCCAACACAATATACTTCAATTTGTTCCTACATATTCTACTTCCAACACAAGATGGGTAGTCACAGATCCAGCTTTTAATGGAGCAAATCAATGGCAGTCAAATGTTATTCATAACCTCTCCCTTTTCAATGCTTATTCCTAAATCTTATCGAAACATCAAATCAATACCATCTTTATTCTCTTTACTGTGATTCAAACAATATCTCATCATCTCCTATTCAAATTAGTCTTCCTTCCATCCCCTAATTCAAAACGCATCCCCTATTCCATATTAACAAAAAACCCTAAAATAATCAATTTCAATACCGGTCGGGTAAGATTTCATTTGTCAATTCTTGGGTAATTCCATTTTCTGTAGTTGTTTCACTTTTTGAATTCTTATTAGGCTTCTTTTAGTTTAATTGGCACATTGATCTAAAGCACTGCTACAATTGAATCAGGCATAATATATATAGTTTTTTTTTTTATGTTTTGTCCCTTATTTTGTGTTTTTAGATTTTGAATTTAATATCTATGTTAGTTTATGTATTTATGTACGAGGATTGTAGTTTATGTGTTATATCTGGAACTGGTTGGTTATGTTACGAAATTTGGCTACTTTTTAGAATTTGGGCTTTTATACATATTAGTTTATTAGGAAGATATTAGTAGGATTTTAGGACGTTTAAGGTCAAGAAGGTGTTTGTTTTATCTTATTTGATGGGCTTATCATGATCTTATTGAAAGTTTGTTAAGTTCATAAGCTTAGTTTTTACAGCTTCCGATGTTATGAACTTATAGAAGCTAAAAGTTCAATTTGATTATCTCATAAACCACTAAAAATGAGTGATTTGATTTTCATGGCACGACATCTTTTATTAGAACTTTTGCTAAGTTTATTTTATTGACCTTGTGTTATCTTATATGCAGAATGCTAGGATGGGTGCAGAACAGTCACACGCTTGTCATCAACAATTACCAATGCTCCTATTCAAGGTGGTTTCATTATCTTCTTTGTAAACCAAACCTATGATTTTAAAGATATTTGGCATGAGAAACATTAGAAGTTTAGCTTATATCAGACCTTAAGGTACCAATTCCATTATCGGTGAACGGCATTTTTGATATTCTTTACTAATGGTCAAAGTTAGCTGGCTCAAGGAGTCGGGGTTTAGCTTAATTTGTGTCATAGATACATCTTCTTCCAGAAATTACTTAGATGACATTGCAAAAAAATTATATTTGAAACTTTAATTGGTTCGTCTTACGACATGATATTTGGGTACATTATAGAAGCCTAGCATGCTTTAAATGTTTGTATATGATTACTGGCCTTTGGCCCAACTTTTTTATATCTGAGTTCGTGGTTGTCATTTCTATACTTGATGCTAACATGATCTGCACCTGCGACTGAGTATTTTCTTCTATCAGGTACCTAAGCTTAAACGATGGTATTGTGTACCAAACCAATAACATCGAGGTAAGACTTCTAACATGCCTCTACTCTTCATTATGACGTTAAGTTAATTAAAGTTTCAATGTAGTTTAAAAATAATAATGTTGTTTTATTTTTCTTTTGATTACGCAAGCTATCCAAATACCAAAAACATGTGTAGATGTCATTTCTTTTCGCTTTCTTTTTCTTTTTTTTTTTTTTTTTTTTTTGTAACAATGATCGATCGTTAGTATCGAAATTATAATAGCTCAAATATCGAAGAGGTGTCATAAATAAAAGTAGGACCAAAATATCTTTGCACATAGACATTGATTTATGATAAATGGAATAAAGTTTACGTGTAGCGTGATTCTACGATAAGTCATACGGACGCTTTGCTTGTCCAAAATGACCATATAAACACGAAATTAACCGTATTAGCATCAAGGTTGTTCATTAATCTTAGAAAAAGAAAGATGATGCAAATTTGGTTATAATGAAGAAGTCATGGAAACTTCCCATGGGCATCAATTTATTTAATATCTTGGTGAAGATCGAGTTAAAGTACCCCTTGATGGGGTTCTAGCTATCAGTAATCCCCTTTGGACCTTTTGGTTATTGTTATGATAAATTCCTTCACTTCAGTCAACTTTTTTAGTAGAAAAAATAACATCTCTAACATTGCTGCACATGATCATTTACAATTTTCCATCTAGATTTGTTCTTACTTGCCGGACTACGTTGTAGAGGTAGCAAAAGTATAAGCCAGGTGGATAGGGTAATGGGTTCGGGTCAAAACATGCAATTTTTTTGTACGAGTTTGTATTTAGATGAGTCGAACTTGCCAGCTTTTCATATCATTAGTCTACTATATTCTTTCCACATAGAGCCTGATTGTATTTGTTCTTACCATACCTCTATCTATGACAAATTATATGTATTTTCTCTATCTCGCCTTTCCTTAGGGACTCTCAGTTTTGAACTTGATGTAACAATGTTTACTGATATATCCTTTGAACAACTATATAAGTTACTTAGGTAATCCATTTAAATTTTTTCAGGCACCAAAAATCCTATGCTCACCTTTCATATTGGGAAGGAATTCAAAAAGGTAATCCATGTCTCATTTTTTGAGTACATGCCTTCTATATTATGGAAAAAAACAGTTTATGTTGCAAAAGTAAGTTGAGGACAGTAGCTTGTCTGAAGTTATATTTTAGATGTAGTTAAAGCTTAATGTATTCTAATCTGGTATTTTACAGATAGTCGCTTGTCTGAAGTTAATGGTGGTGGTATTGCTACAGCTATTCAACACCATAAAAAGGTGATACTCCATTGTATCATGCATAACATTCATGTTTCAGTCAATGATGACGAACGTGAGGCGATGAATGGAAGTGAGACGATGAACGAACATCTGAGGTACGAAGTATACCTCAAGGCCTTCCGTCATTTTTCATTCCTAAAGAGCTTGGGCATGTGAAGAATTAATCTCTACCATATATCTAATTGCCAGAGTGACTAAACTCGTAATAAATGAATTCTATCATATGTAGCTAGAATCTTTATTGGCTTTCCTAATATTAACAATCCTCTCACTTTCACGTCTGCAATTCAGGAATCTGTTAGGATCGCAAAACCCTGGCTGCAAAGAATGGATATGAATTGGATGCAAATCGTGAGGTATGTTCCTCCTTTAGCACAAAAATACTTACGAGACGAGTCTTAGAGTGTTCAAAGTATCTCCAAACATAGTTATTTTCATACATTCGAATTTGCGATCACGTACCTTTTTATGTTTGACATTGGTAAATATTGAAGTTAGACAAGTTTGTTATGAGGTAATTTATGTTGTAACAAAACTACCCTATTATACCTCCTACTAACGAAAAGTTTTGTTTCTTACCAGCTGCAACACCCAAACTATTTGGAAGATGGTTGGCTATTGGAGCCATGTTTCCATTTTCTCGTGGGCATCCTGTTAGCCGTAACATTTTTATTAGAAGTGATGGTCATTCATATTTAGGAACTTTGTAACGCGTGTTAAATATAGTGATAGAATAGTCAACGGGCTCGTGGATTGGGCTAAGCTAAATGGCTAAAGGCTACGTTAAGCTAGCCTTGTATAAGTTGTCATCCAATCCAAGCCCAAGCCCAAGCCCATGGGGCGTTTTATCTTGTGCTATAAATACCCCTCAAAGTCTCATTTGAGGGGTGTGCTTGAGTGTGTATGTGTGTGTGTTTTTCTTTGAAGTAATACAAGTTTCTTGTTTTCATCTTTTCTCTCTAACACATATACGCATAACCTATATCATCAAGTCATCATCTTTCCATCTTTGTTTCTTGTTTCTTCTATGCATAACGTGGGTGTTTGTGTTCGTGTTTTACGTGTTTGGTTAGTTTGGTATACGCATAAGGTTGATATATTTAAGGTCCTACAATTGGTATCAATCGCCTAAAAATGGTTTAGGAGTGTTTTTGGTTGAAATTTTTTGTGTAGTGTTACGCGTAGCTTCCGTTCTCAAAGTGGTCTCGTTTAAAACTTTAATTTTTGCATTAAAATCTTCAAGATTCTTATGTTTTAAGGTTTTTATAGTGTTAAAGATTATAGTTTTGGAAAAAGTTCAAGCTTTACGTGTTTTTATTCACTTTTAAACTTGTGAGTATTTGGTAGTTCTTTTCACGATAGCGAAACAACACTTTGGGTGATAAAGGTCAAAACTTTCTTGGTATTTGAGTGTTTTGGAAGTCGTTTGTGCATAAGAAATAGTTTGGGCGGTCATTTTTACGGCAGAAGTGTGAAAGTCAAAACCCTCGACTTACGCAGAAGAAAAGTCAAACCCTCTTTCTACGCATAAGTTTTGGTAAAGAATCTTCGTGCAACAACGGTGACTCGAGTGCTTCCTCACTGGATAAGTTTGTGAACACTTTGACTTGTGAAATCTCACTAGCTTGGATAAGTTAGAGATACGATTCTTGTTTTACGTAAGTTAAGTTTTTACGCATAAGATTTCAATCTTACGCCTAAGATCGTGATTTACGATAAGCATTAAATCTACGAGTAAGATATTTTTTACGTCTAAGAATAAAATCTTACGCATAAGGATATTTTTACGCATAAGAATTAATTATTACGCATAAGGTTACTAGTTTACGCCTAAGGTTCAAATCTTACGCCTAAGAATCAAACGTTACGCCTAAGCAACCAAATCTTACGCATAAGCTCAAAGTTTACTAGTAAGATATTAAGCAAAACTTCAAACGGCAATAACTTTTAAAACCGTAACTCCGTTTTCAGCGTTCTACCCATCAAAACGACCGGAAGAATGAGGAGAATAGACCGCCAAATGAACTTTCGGGTCAACCTTCGAGTCCTAAAAATGCTCCGAACAGAAGTTATTGAGGTTTTTAAGTTTTTAGACCAAATTTTCACTACAACAACCGAGCTTAATCTTCTTCAAACACAACTCCTTTATCGTTGAATCGATCCTACATCAACTTTATCATCAAATACCTTCATCAATAGCAACCCAACAAGACATTCATGCATGGGATGAAAACCGTCCTTCTATGTTGGAAAAAGGTGGTTATCTTCAATGGACAAGTCGTATGCTCCGCCACATCAAGACCAAACCTAATGGAAAAGCGATGATTCAATCCATTACGAATGGACCCTTCAAGCCTCGACAAGTCCAAGACCGAAATCTAATGCAACTCCTCCGCCCCACGTCTTTTCGTACTCAAGATGAATCGAATACATCAAGAGGATAAAGCGTGTCAGCAGATGACATGGCAATTCACATTGTCCAACTGGGTTTACCAAGAGAGATCTTTCTTCTTTGTGAGCAGCCAGAAACTTGCTCGATATGTGGGAACGTGTTAGGCGGCTATGTTTTGGAACCGAAATTGGTAAACAAGATATGAGAACAAGTGCTAATCGAATGGGAGAGGTTTACATCTACTCCGGAGAATCCATTGAATCCTACTATGGAAGGTTTGCACTTTGATGAAGCAGTGATCGAAACAAGTTGGCACCTAGAACTATCGTGACCAATATCAAATTTCTCAACAATCTTCCGGAAGAATGGGGACGATATGTCACTATTGTCAACCAAACAAAGGACTTACATCGGGTGAACTTTGATCAACTCAACGATTTTTCAAACAAAACCAAACCGAAGTGAATGAAGTCGGAAAGAAAGATTGGCAAAGAATCATGATCCATTGGCACTAATTGCAAAGACTCGAACTACAAAGTGAATACACACACAACAAGCTTCATCATCTTCCACTAACAACAACTTGCAAAGAATACATTCCACAACCACAAGTTGTTATCCCTCAACAACAATTCTACTCTCAAGAACAACAAGTCAATCAACAACAACAATATCCACAATACCAGGAACAAGGAATCACCGATCTGAACCGAACAAGAACAAGCTTTGTCAATGCATTTGCTTTTTTGACTAAAGCATTCAGAGTCGCTATTCCACACCAACTAACAACAACCAAAGGATTTCATCAAACACTAGCAAGTGCAAATTGCAGTAGGGTGTGAATATGGATCATCAAGGACAAATGGTTGGAGTTATTGGGAATCGGCGAGGATATCTCTTTGGATTTCGTATGGGTGTCGGAGGTTACGATCGGGTAGTCAGTTGGGTCGAATGTTGGAAATCGATGGGACAAAATGTTGGGAATAGAGCGGTGGAAATCGAATGGAATGTTGCGCCTCGGTCGTTGGGAATTATGGAAATGTGAATCGAAGTGTCGAGTTAATCGAGTTCGTGTTACAACTGTCAGAGTGGGTCACATGGCAAGGAATTGTCCTACTAAGCCGAAAAAGAAGGATCTTGCGTATCTTGTAAAAGCTATCATGTTGGTACAAAAGAAAAAGGACTTCAATTGAGTGCCGAGGAACATGACTTTATGGCTATTATGGATGATTTGGAAGACCTAGAGGAAATCAATCGCGACTGCATCTTCATGGCCAATCTTGAGGAGACTAAATGCACGACCGACTCCGACGCACCTCCGTCTATGACGCCAATGCAAGATGTCGAGGTACCAATCATTGATCCATGCTATAACAATGTCATATTTGATGTGTTTACTCATGAAGAACGACATTATGTGACGCCAAAGACCTCTTATGAAACATACTTGGACAATCCGAGTTGTAGCAATACTAACTCAAACTCCATATGTGGATCCTAATGGAGGTGTGTGGCACAAAATCTTGAGACCGATGAGGAAACACGTGCCTTATTTGAAACATTAATCAATAATTGTGGCATTGAAATTGAGAAAGTGAAAAAGGTCAATCGCGATGTTAAGGCCGCGAATGAAAAATTGACCGCTGAGCTTGAGAGTTACAAGGAGAACGCAAAAGCTTTCGAATTTCATAAAAACAAAGAGTCAGAATTAGAAATTGGTTACCGAAATTCCGTTTTAAAAGAACAACAATTGCAAATCAAGTATAACACACTTGATGTGAATTTGAACTTGAAAATAAAATCTTTAAACAAGGAAATTTCTAATCTAAATGACCAACTTTCTAAACAACAAACAATGTTTTCGATCTTGAAAAGAGAAGAAAGCAGTTGATTATCGATTTTTCAAAACGAGAAGATTCTCTCTTGATGAAATTCTTGATAAAGATGAAAAAATAAAAAATTGGAAAATTTGCTTGTTACAACGCTATCATTCATTAAATCAAACAATATGTCGATTAATCAAACAAATCCGTATTTTCATTCAACACAAAAAATGGCTCTTGGTAACACACCTCCTTGTTTCCTCAAGAAATCTTAGAAAGAACATAATGTTTTGAACAATGGAAAAGCATTGCATGAACCCATAATTGTTCATGATTCTCACGAAACGTTAGAACTATCTGATGAGAGTAGATCTAAAATGAAACAAAAGAATCCGGAAATCAAACCCATTGATTATAACAAATAGAACAAAATTAATGGAATTACTTTTGTGTCACAAAAAGAAAATTCAAAATTTTCCATCAAACCCAGTGTTTCAAACAAAGTGTCAACACCGTTTCAAAATACGTTTCAAAACCGGTTGTTGTCTCAAAATCTCTTCGAAAATCGAACAAATGTCTTCAAACAATCCTTTTAACACAAGTGATGCGGAAGCATTTTAGAAGATGTTAAAACTAGAATTGGGAGACTTCAAGATCATCGAATCTAAAACCAATAGTACAACTAACATATGGTTTTCTAGTTTTGATGATGAAAATAAAAGTTTTTGAAGCTGAAATTGCCCTCAATTTGAATAACATCAACTCAAGGGTAATTCATTTTGACCAAGCATTTTTAAAAAACAAATTGACTTTGTCAAGGACCATAAATCCTGGTAAAGCAAGCTAATGAAAGTGTTGAACACATCAAAGTTTTGGAAAATTTAAATGATTCTCTCTTGAAGATGTTCGACTACCGATATTATGTCCATTATTTTACAAACATATTACGTTGAAGATCATGAAAGACTCCGTCCGAGACCTCCGAAATTGTTTCAAAATATGAAAAGCTCTTGAAAAACTTGAAAAGAAAATGTATCACATTTTAAACAACTTGATCGAAAAGCGAGGAATGCAAGTATGACAAACTGTCGTATGAGCGTACCTACAATGACATGAAAGAAAAATGATATTTTGAGGGCTCATTGGAATGTCAAAATGGAAAGCGATGGATCTTGAGATTACAAAACCATTGACTAAGGAGAAAGCAAATGTTCCCAAGCGGTTTTCAAACCAAAAATGTCGGTTTCTGCCTCCTCCAAAAGTCGGTGAGAACAATGATTTATCAAAACCGGTCACTCCACGCCTTGCCAAAACAAAATGTTGATAAAGGAAGCGGTTATCGAGAAACCAAAAGTTTTAGCTTTGGCCTTTTAAGATGAGTACCACTAATGCCTCGCCTCCACATCTAAAACATATGGAACAAAGCGACATAAGTTTAGAAAATAACTCTAAAGAGACTAGGAAAGCCGAAACCACTTCTCTTGATAAAAATGTGAATCCTAATCGTGTTACCTTACCTTCTGGGACTAGAAAGCACCTCTAGGAGCAGCAGACTAAATCCTAATAGCAATACAAGGAACAATAGAGTCTCGCATGCCTCTAAGAGTAGTAGCTTGAATAAAGAGAAGAAAGTAGAAGAACACCCTAGGAATTTACCGCTTTATAACAAGAAAGACATTTCATTTGAATGTAATGAACCTATGAAACTTGCTAAGTCTAATGATTGTGTTGAATCTCTTTGTTTAACTTGCAAAAAATCTTTAATTAATGTTCAAGATGATTGTGTTTCTAAGAATGTGAATAATAAGCATGTTAAGAAGAACGTTCCAAAAAGAACTTATGCTAAATGAATAGGAAGACTAGTTGCGAGACTTAGGCTTTACACTCTGCGATAGGGAGCATAATGTTTACTTTAGGGATGACATTTGGAAACCAACGGGTAGAACTTTCGCACCCGAATGGTAGAATGAGTGATGAACTGTCTTACCAATGGATAACTTCTATGAGTGTGATCGATTTTACCTCTAACCCGAAGGAACCAAAATCAAAATGGTTTCCAAAATCTTCTTCTCTCATTATTGGTAGGTTATCGAAATATGTCTTTGGATCGTCAACTCGGGTTGCTCGAGCACATAACCAAATCTGAAGGCTGCTTGGTCAATTTCATCCGAAATTCATGGGGAACCGACGCTTTGGAAATGATCGGTAGCGACTATCATAGGTTATGGAGATCTACCTTGGAAATTATTTGATCACTCGGGTTTACTATGTCGAAGGGTTGGGACACAATTTGTTTCGGTCAGGCGATTACGTGATGCGGTTGAGGTTGCTTTAGGAAAATGTGTAGAAAACTAGAAGGGGTTGAATAGTTCTACCATTAAAAATCTTTGTTTTGAAACTTATTGAAAGATCAATTGATATTGATCTTAAGTGTGTTAATGAAATATGCAAGCAATATGTAATAAGTAAGTAAGGAAAGAAATGATCAAACCACAACAAGTTGTTTATAGTGGTTCGGCCTACAAGGACTCTTTTTCTTGCCTACTCCACTCCCCGAGCCTCACACTCGAGGTTTAACTTCACTAGTCAACAAGCTCCTTTCACCGTGGAGAAAACCTTTACACTTCGCTTACACTATTTCCGACACTAAGCTAGATGTCGAGTTCTTTCCAAGGTACAACTACTCCCAGCACGCAATGTATTTTGAGGACTAAAATACTAACCACTCACACTCACAAGATTATGATGGTTTGATACAACAATGAAGTATGGATCAACACTAGATCATACAACACTAAACAAACAAGACTTCCAACTTCGTTGAAGCTTGAATATGACTTGATCTTCTTTGCTACAAAGAGATCACTAATATGATATGAAACCGAGTTAGAAAGGTTAGAGAAGATATGTATGAGAGTATGTTAGAAAGGATAAGAAACTACTTGGCTTGGCATTGCTATTTATAGCCAATTTAGACGAGGCGTCCACGGACCGCGGACCCCTAAAAGGTTCCGCCGTGTACCAAATTAGTACCGCCAATCGACAGTCAAGATATCAAATCTTGCCTAAAGTCAACTCTATCTAAGTAAGATTGTGCAAGATATGAAGAGTACAAATCTTCACAAAATATCTAATGGAATCTTCCAATGATCTCCATGATGTAATACATGATGTCAAATGTTGTATTACTATTTATAGAAATATGCAATGCTTAAGTAGTGTTTGGTTTAAGAACCTAACACATTCTACAAACTACTATCATACATAATGATTAGAGTCATATCAAGATGTTTACTAATCATAAATGTAAATGCTTGAATGATGAATATATTGTTTGAGAAAGCTTGTTTAATATCTAATAAACTTGACAAGCTTTAAGCTTTTATAAATTAAATTTACTTTTATAGTTAACAAAACTTAGGCAAAGATCAAAATATAAATAACGTTTAATGGCGATATTTGTATTAACAATCTCCCCACTTTTGTTGAGGACAAAATATAAATTTATTTTATAAAAGAAACAAAGTTTGTACAGAAGTTATAAAAATATTGGTTTTAGAACTTTGAAAAGGAAATGATAATGCAGTGTATGAATTTGACTTTTATGAAAGTCAAAGAATTCACTAGTTTATGCATGATGTTGACTTTTTAGAAAGTCAATTATCTTGGTTTGACTTTAAGAAAAGTCAAGTATTATCAATAAGGGTTCTGTTTGACTTTTAGAAAGTCAATTGTATGCGATTTGACTTTTGAAAAAGTCAAATATAAATAATTTCAAGTTCTATATTTTCTCCCTTTGTCTCAACAAAAGAAGAGGCTATGCGGAATGTAATGAGCCAGCTATTATCTCCCCTTGTTCAAAGCTCCCCTAAATTGGGTGCTTTAATGGGAAGATACATGGATTGTGAAAGTAAAGCTACAAAAAAATTGTTAGTAATAATGATCATTCACAAGCATTTCCAAACACTATGTAATGACACCAACAACATAATAAACAACATTCATTAGTTAAAATTTTCATGAGTAAAGATCATGAAAAGAGAACACAATGATGTGTTTCTAGTACAAGAAACTAAAATTATCCTAAAAAAACAAATAAAAGACTAATCTAGAAACCATCCTAAAGTGATGGTGGATGGGAAAAAGCGTTGAGACGCCAAGAATGTGGTTGAGGATGAACCTCATTTCTTCGTGAAGTCATGGACCATAATCGGGTCCGTTCCACAGTTTGACCGTTGCTCACAAGTTGAGCAACCATGCCTATGGAGGGTAGAAAGTTTGTGGAGGTTGTGGTGGTGGAATGGTGGATGTGTTGGTGGTGTTGGGGATGTTTGGAGTGGTCATGATGGATGCAAGCAAAGCACTTTGCATTTGCATTGTCTCACAAGTGAGAATCCACCATGCCTTTGAATTGGTGGAGGTTGTGGAGTTCGACTTGAATCTCCTCTCAGTGGGATTGTCATCCCACATGCTTTCGGAATGTCCTCAATATGAGGGGACATTGATGATGGAAGTGGATGATCCCGTATAAAGGACCATGAATGTCCTTGTGAATGGGGTGGAAAAGGAGAGGTCTTGGCCCTAATGGGCGTTTGGGTCAATGGATGACCGAGGTGATTCATGAGCGATTTGCTCAATGGTGCCAAAGGATGGCAATGGTGGTGGATGACTTGGCCAGAGGCAAGTCTTCCAAGTCCTCTAGGAAAGGATTTGGTGATGTTGGTGGAGTTGAAAATAACTCCATGGGAGTGAGAGTGGGAGACCTTGGTGAAGGTGGTGAGGGTGTTTTGGATGTTTGGATGGGTGCCGGTGGAGGTGAAGTAGGTGCTTTTGATGGTGGTGGAGTGGTGATCACAATGTGAGATGAAGTGGGTGTAGCTAAGGTAAGGTGTGTATCATCTCTAATGGGAGATGAGATGGTAAGTGGTGAAGATTCGGATGATGAGCTAAGATTAACAAAACAACAAGGTCTTACGCTCATTCTAGCGGTTTTCTTGCAAGGTTTTGGTGATGATTTAGTCATTTTTAACTTGGGTTTTGATTTGCTAGATGGTAGTGAGAATGAAGAAGGTGTGAGGATGATCATGGTAAAACCTTTCAATTTATAGAGGTAAACAATTGTTGAGAAAAGGTTTGATTTGATGTTGAACCATTGAAGAGATGAGGTTCCTAATGATTTGGAAGTGGGTTGAATGCTAGTCATATCACCCAAGTCAATCCATACAAAGAAGATGGAGTGAAGAAAAGTTATGCAATAAATGTGTTCTAGTGAGTGGAATTTCTAATATTCGATTACCACGGATTTGAAGGTACCAAAAATTTGGTTCCTTCCTTTATGCCAAAGGGCTCCTTGGGTGGATTTTTCAAATTTTTGAATTTTGGTGGAAATGGATTTCTTACATCCCATAGTGAATAATACTAGTTCTAATAACGGTATAAACTAGTTAAGATTGATTTATAAGTGATGGAAGATAATTTGGAATCACGAAAGTGTCGAAATTGAGAAAATTACCGGAGGATCCACGGCACCAAAATCATACTGACGGAACCCAAAAAGGGTGCCGTCAGAGTCCTGCCTCTGCAGATAAGCGGTACCAAATTACATAAAGGGCGGTACCAAAATAATGGTGTGATGCGATCCGTGGAGTCTTTGAAATTTGGACAATGTTTCTTAAAACACAGAAATTTCCGAAACACGAAATTTTTTCTCAAAACTATTATACTAAACATTTCTAGTTAGGAAAAGTAAATAACACATATGTAAACACGAAGGAGCATAGATTAAGAGCAAGGCTTATTGATTTTCACAATATAGTGAAAATGGGTAAAATTGATAGCATACTTGTGCTATCCCCCGCATGAGATTGTTAGCATACACCATTGTTTCAAGTTATATTATCATCCTACATAATAAAACAACTAAATAGTATCAAACATTAACGATAATGCATTGTTCCAACACTCCTTAAAGTACCCTTATTTGTCCAACTTCTTGTAAATCTTGTTCATCATCCTACCAAGCACTTGAACATTCCTTAGTTTGCTTGAATTCTGGCGATTCATTCTCAATCTCGGAAGAGATGTGTAATACTCTTGAGGTGGAAGGCGAGCTTGGAAGACCATCCTCGGAGCTATTTGATGATGATGATGAAGGAGTTGGAGGTTTAGCTCTCTTGCCTTTAGTCTTAGCAACTCGAGCATCACTCAAAGGTACAAAGATGTGAGGATGAGATCATATTGAAGGTGCATCCCTTTGGGGTTGGTGGAATTGGGCGAAGTTTCTATAGAGGCGGGTGAGAAGCATCCGTATGGAAGGCAACGGATCCTTGAGTTGGAATATCAATCATTCTCCCAGCTATGTAGTAGGCTAAGTTGAATGGTTGTCGGGTGACAAGTTGTAAAGCATGTGGCAAAACAAGCGTTTATGTGATCCTATTCCTATGGTGCTAATGGCGTTTGCTCTAAGTAACTCCTCCCATTTCTTAAATCGTGCTTAAGTTCATTGAGCTCCATTCCATATGGATCTCGGTCTACCTCTTTCCCTTTGGGTGACTCGGGTTGTATCCGTTTTTGGGTTAAAAGGTGTTCACGGATGACATCCTTATCGGCTAAGCGGGTTATGTAGGGAGAGAGCGGTCATTGATTGCATCAAGTGCGGTGGTGACCACTTATCCGTGTAACACAAGTTCTCGGTTGGAATTCCTAGTACCCTAGCAAATTCACTTAGGGTGATGGTGTAGTCATTTTGGTTGATTCTAAAGCTAAGACAAAACTCATCATCTTCATCACTAAAACCGTCACACTAGCATAGAATTCTAATACGAACCTAGGACAAATTGGTTCATCAATGTCAAGAAGACAATCGAATTGAATGGCGGCTAGTTCTTGAAGATTGGTATGCTCAAGGAAGGATGAGTGAATGGTTCTACCCTCGTGGAAATACCTAGATTCTAGACCCCTAAATATTTCTACTTGTTCCTTGGTGAGTCCTTTGGTTTTGTGGTGTTTGGGAATGTAGTTAAAGTGTCTTTGTGATCATAGAATCTTGCGGCTACCATGGTTATTCCTAAGGACAAGAATTAACATGTTAAAATTTAGATAAATTTTAACGCTTTTGATTCTAGTGTGTGCCTATATGAAAACAATTTGGAGTTGCGGTTATCTCGACTCATTTTATGCATAAATGGTTTTAGTGGAGTGTTTGGCAAATACCATGAGATAACCAAATGCTCCTAATTCAATGTGGCTACATTTGAATATACCCGGAGTGCATATTATGCAATACCTTTAGTATTCAAGAGCATGCAAGTGATGAAAATTTAACGCTTTATTTGTATTAGCAATGAAAATGTTTTTTCTATAAGTGAGAAGCTTTTCAAAACTTTTGACATGGGGTGTTTGGTTGTTTGAATAAGGCCTTATATTTATTATCTATCAATTAGTGGGAAACATGATTTGTTTATGCAATATGATAATGTAGTACCTAATTTGAATGACTAGTTATGCAATTTGCCAATTGAATTCAGTATTTGGTATAAAAGCATACATAAAACCCATGTAATGATTTGTGATAGTTTTGTGCATAAATAAGAATCCTAGACTCGGAATTAAGAGATGAAATGTAGTTAGGATACTTACAATGATGTTATCTTGATGATAAGTGAGTGGGAAGATGACAATAATGAGCTTGGTTTAAGTTTTACGTTTTGGTAAAGTGGGTTGTGAGGAAGAAGATGTTATGTATAAAAATTTGTTTTGTACATAGACACCACGGACGAGGCACCAAATTTTTGGTTCCGTCCGTGTTGTCGTTGGTCTAGTAGCTCTGATGCTGAGATACAAGACAAAATTTATGCCACCATCACAGATAAGTCCGCCGCAGCTCCGCTCATCGCTATTGTTCTCTGCACCGACCCGACTCAAACCCGACTGTTTATTCAGTCGGGTTACTCTGGTCGAATTTTATTCGGTCAACCCAAATACTAAATAGGTCGTATCGGGTTGAAATATTTGCCTCTAACCTGTCTGCTTTGACCCGCTTTCACCCGGATAGTGGTTTATATATATATATATATATATATATATATATATATATATATATATATATATATATATATATATATATATATATATATATATAGATAAGATCAATAAAGAATATCCGTAAAGATAAAAGATTTTTTTCAAAAAATTTCAAAATTCCAAAAATTCCACAAGATCGGTATATTGGTGCATAAAAAGTTGTGAAAACTTTTTCTAAAAGTGGATATTTTTTCCAAAAAAAATTATAAAAATACGTCATAGCATTAAATCGCTTTTTGAGCATAAAAATTGGTTTTTGCACCCAACTTTTTGACTTTTTTCATCAAAATAATATCATGATCTAATCTAAAAACAAGTTGAAAATTTTGTGCATCAAAATTTTTTGTGATCAAAATTGCTTTTTGCATTAAAAACATATCAAAACTCAAAATTATAAAAATGTTTTCACAAAGTTTTATACCAACATACCCGATCTTATGGAATTTTTTGGAATTTTTGAGAATTGTTTAAAAAAAATCTTTTATTCTTTTTATGATATTTGTCTTTTTATTTTAACTCTACCCTATATATATATATATATATATATATATATATATATATATATATATATATATATATATATATATATATATATATATATATATATATATATATATATAGGCTCCGGCCCATCGAGAAGGTTTTATTTTGAGAAGATCAGAAATCTTCGCTTGAGCAAATTGATTCATGTTTTGATTTGATTCACAAGTAAACATCATTTTATGATGAATCGAATCTATAAATCACAAATTTGATCACAAATCATTATAAAATCGAAGTTATGATGATGATTCATTAAATTTGTATGTATGATTCAAAGATTCTATATATATTCGAATCAAGAGATTTTAACATTGATTCAAATTTTTTTACACAATTTGAATTTTAAACACATTAAAATGAGTTTTACGCTTGAAAACATGAATCAAAGTTAAAAATCTATCGTTTTTGAAAACCTTCTCAAAATAAAAACCTTCTCAATCGATCCTATTCTATATATATATATATATATATATATATATATATATATATATATATATATATATATATATATATATATATGTATATATATATATATATGCGACTACATATGCCACATGTAAAATGCTTACTATGCACTTTAATGTTGACATGGCACATTTTATGATGAGGAAATGCCACCATGGCACATTATCCTATACTTAATAAAAATTTCATGCAACCAAGAATCGAACTGGTTGTTACATCTAAACCCAAACGCCCAACCATCGAGGCTCAAGACATATTTGAGTTTTATCTTCTACTTCCAACACAATATACTTCAATTTGTTCCTATATATTCTACTTCCAACACAAGATGGGTAGTCACAGATCCATTTTTAATGGAGCAAATCAATGGCAGTCAAATGTTATTCATAACCCTCCCTTTTCAATGCTTATTCCTAAATCTTATCGAAACATCAAATCAATACCATCTTTATTCTTCATCGGATTCAAACAATATCTCATCATCTCCTATTCAAATTAGTCTTCTTCCATCCCCTAATTCAAAACGCATCCCTATTCCATATTAACAAAACCCTAAATAATCAATTTCAATACTGGCTTGTAAGATTTCATTTGTCAATTCTTGGGTAATTCCATTTTCCAGTTGTTTCACTTTTGAATTTTGATTGTTTCGATTATTAGGTTTCTTTAGTTTAATTGGCACATTGATCTAAAGCACGCTACAATGAACGTGTATAATATATATAGTTTTTTTTATGTTTTGTCCCTTATTTGTGTTTTTAACCGAAAGTGACATTACCTCCGGCTATACTCTTGGTATGATGAGAAGAGACTTTTGTTGCCCGTCATGTGTCGTGAGCATCCACTATCTTTTATCCATTCATCGTGTTCCAATCCAACTTTAAGCATACCTAAGAAGTTTAATAACTCAAACATTTGGTCCCCAATATCTCATGGGTCCGTTTCAGTTAAATATACCATTTATTTGATTCATGTATGGAAATGATGGGTAAGGGTTCCATGGCATGTAACTGGGGTTTGATATGGTCTAGGAATGTTTTGATTCCAACCGCTGTGTTGGTAGTTAGGTTGAACGTTGTGGTTGCTTTAGAAAGGGCGCTTGGCAAAAGAGGTTTTATATCGTTGTTGAGTAGTTTTGATCTAAATTCATTTTAACAAGTCCTACTCCGATATAATGGTCGGTTTTAGTTTAACATTATCATTGGTTTTCTTTGTTATTTTAACAATTCAAGACGGTCCAGATTATGAACATTCTGCTCATCAAGTACCATGGGTACTTTTAGACAACGGACGGAACCCTTATTTTGGTTCCGTCCGTCCGGTCAGCATCGCAGTTAGCTGTATGCATGTTCGCCTTTTTTCGGCCGCTTTGTTTTGACTCTTTGAATTAATACTTCATTGAAACCCAGCCCATTCATGTCTCCCGGTGTTTTATGGATTTTAACTATTTCATCTGCAAGAGCGATGTTTTTGTTAAACCTTTAAACTTAGAGTTATTTTCTATTAAAACTTCTTAAAGAGCCTTAGTTTTTCTATTTCAAGATTAAGCTCTTGACATGATTTACAATCATCGCCATTTGCTTTTCCTTTTCAAGACGCTTTGCTTTTTCTTTTAACTCATATACCTCATTTTCCAAAACTCCTTTTGGTTTTTAAAATTTATTTTAGTTATGATTTTTAGACTTAGCACACAATTGATTATATTGTTTTGCAAGGTGTCATCATCTATAGAAGAATAAGAAGAGTCGGAAAGCACCTCATTTGACTCATGTGCCATTAGAGCGATCTCTTCCTTGCTTGATTCTTCATCGCCTTCACTATCACCCAAGCACCACTTACAAAAGCTCGCTGAGTTTTGCTTTTAGGTGCTTGGGACATTCTCCTATAAGATGACTTGCATCACCACATCTAAAACACTTTCTTTCACCTTTAATCTTCTTATCATCCCGATCTTTTCTAATGGCTTTTCTTCTCGAGGTTGTCTTACAAACTTTCCTCTCTTCTAAAGAACTTTGAAATCTCTAACGCCATGGCATACCCTCATCTTCACTATCGGAACAAGATTCACCATCATCGCTGATTCCGCCTTTGCTTTAAGAGCAACGGATTTGATCTTCTCCTTTCTTCCTTTGATGATCTCCGAATCTTCTCCATTATCATTTCGTGAACTTTGAGGTTGCCAATTAGCCTCGCCTAGTGACATTATTGAGAGATCTTTGATTCTTCAATAGCGGTCACTTTACTCTCTATTTGGGATGGAGTGCTCTAAGAAATTTCCGACAAAGTTCTTACTACGAAAAGATTCATCAAGTGCTTTAAGTGATGTAATGATAGTGTTAAACGAGCAAAGCCACAATCAATGGTTTTATCTTCAGTGGATAACAAATTGTTCATATTGTTGAACAAGAAGATCAATTTTGTTATCCTCGACTCAGAATTACCTTGATGTGTAACAATTAAAGATTCCCAAATATCTTTGGCGGTTTCACATAAAAATTCTTTTCATATTCTTTTCTAGGTAAAGCATAATAAAGCATCATTTTAGCTTCATTATTTTTAGCAACTAATTTCTTTTGTTCATCAACGAAATATCCTTTGTTGTAGAACTAAAATCTCCTTTGACAATAATAAACCAAAGATCTATATCTTTTGATTTTACATATGTTTCAAACGGTTTTTCCAATAGATAAATCCATTGGTTTCAAAAAGTGGTGGTCTTTAGATAGATTGCCCTTCTTTAAAGTTTTCGTAATCCATGGATCGCTTCAAGTTTATAAAATAAGTTATTTTAGAAATTCTTGAGCAACGAGGCTGGGTACCAATTGTAGAAAACTGTATGGGGGTTGAATAGTTTACCGATTAAAATCTTTGTTTTGAACTTATTGAAAGATCAATTGATATTGATCTTGCTGTTAATGAAATATGCAAGCAATATGTACAAGTAAGTAAGGAAAGAAATGATCAAACCACAACAAGTTGTTTATAGTGGTTCGCCTACAAGGACTCTTTTTCCTGCTCTACTCCACCCCCGAGTCTCACACTCGAGAGTTTAATCACTAGTCAACAAGCTCCTTTCACCGGGCGGAGAAAACCTTTACACTTGCCACACTATTTCCGACACTAAGCTAGATGTCGAGTTCTTTCCAAGGGTACAACTACTCCCACACACAATGTATTTTGAGGACTAAAATACTAACCACCACACTCACAAGATTATGATGGTTTGATACAACAATGAAGTATGGATCAACACTAGATCATACAACACTAAACAAACAAGACTTCCAACTTCTCGTTGAAGCTTGAATATGACTTGATCTTCTTTGCTACAAAAGAGATCACTAATATGATATGAAACCGAGTTAGAAAGGTTGTAGAGAAGATATGTATGAGAGTATGTTAGAAAGGGATAAGAAACTACTGGCTTGGCATTGCTATTTATAGCCAATTGGGATGAGCGCCTCACGGACCGCTGGACCCCTAAAAAGGGTTCCGCCTGTACCAAATTGGTACCGCCAACCGACAAACAAGATATCAAATCTTGCCTAAAGTCAACTCTATCTAAGTAAGATGTGCAAGATATGAAGAGTACAAATCTTCACAAAATATCTAATGGAATGTTCCAATGATCTCCATGATGTAATACATGATGTCAAATGTTGTATTACTATTTATAGAAATATGCAAATGCTTAAGTAGTGTTTGGTTTTAAGAACCTAACACATTCTACAAACTACTATCATACATAATGATTAGAGTCATATCAAGATGTTTACTAATCATAAATGTAAATGCTTGAATGATGAATATATTGTTTGAGAAAGCTTGTTTTAATATCTAATAAACTTGACAAGCTTTAAGCTTTTATAAATTAAATTTACTTTTGTCGTTAACAAAACTTAGGCAAAGATCAAAAATATAAATAACGTTTAATGACGATATTTGTATTAACAAAATGCTTGCTTCGTTAGAAACTTGGATGGCACTAATCTCTTAACAGGGAATCGTGATACAAACTTGTATGCTATCGACATTAACCAAAATACCAAATGGCCTCTTCATCACCAATATGTCTTATGACACGAGCATCTGGAACAAAGTCCTGGTTGTGGCAAAGACGGTTATCCCATCTCAATTTCGACACCATCAACAAACCGCCAAAGACAACATCGTCAATGGACTTCAAAGTTCAAATACACCAAGGATCACTTATGTCCATCATGCTAACAAGGAAAAGCAAAAGAGCATTATATAAACCCAAACCGCACTCTAGTTCGAAGCAAAGTTGATATGTTGCACATGGACTTATGTGGCCCAATGAGAGTTGAAAGCATAAATGGAAAAAGTATATTCTTGTTATCGCCGATGATTATTCAAGATATACGGGTTAGGTTTTTAGATCAAAAGATCTAATCACCAGCATCATCATCACCTTTCAAGCGATTCAAGTACTTCTTCAAACCCGTAGTGGTTGTAAGAATGTATAACGCACGTAATTCACAAATCAGGAGTTAAGAGCTTATTTTGAAGATGTTGGAATAACTCATCGACATCGCTTGTTAGAACTCCACAGCAGAATGGGGTAGTTGAAAGAAGAAATCGCACTTGTGGAAGTCGTCACAGAATGCTAATCTATTCTTGTGCACCATTATTTCTATGGGCTAATGTTGTTGCCATCGCTTGTTTCACTCGTAACCCATCACTAATCCATCCAAGATTCAATAAAACCCCATATGAGCTAGTAAACAATGTAAAACCCGATATCTCTTACTTTTACGTGTTCGGGCGCCAGGCTATCCGACAAACGATGTAGAAGATCTAGGAAAACTAAAAGCTAAAGGTGATATTGGAATCTTCATTGATATTCAGATAACTCGAGGGCATTGTGGTGTATAATGTAAGAACTAGGAGGATCATGGAGACGATGAATGCGAATTTTGATGAAATTTAACAAATGGCTTCGAGAGACTCGCTCTAGAACCCGCTGCTAAACTGATGGCTTCTAATCAAAACAGATTAGGACCCGCACCAAACCAAAGCAGACTGGACACATCGTCAGACTCATACAACAAAGAGCTCCATCAACTTTGCCGACAAACCTCATGAAAAGAATGGAAGAATTTCTTCGAGTTAATGTTCGATGAATACTATGGTGGAACATCGACAAATGCATCAAACCATCATTCACCGCACCCGCCAACATCATCTACCACCACCAATGTAAGATGCATCTACAACGGTCGAAACCAATGCACCAACTCCATCAACGCCATCTACATCGACTTCAAAATCCCATCCTTACAGTCAGCTTTTACCAAGATGATGAGCAAAACCAAAACATATAATTTCAAGAAGAACATACACAAAACCGTAACAATGCAACGTTAGATGAAGACTTATTTGAAAACCCGCTTTGCTACGGAATCACCGAATCATCTTCAAGCTTACGAGAACCATCTAACTCAGACACGTATAACATACGCAGATCCTTCTACTCAAGTGGACAAAGACCATCCGATTGAACAAGTTATCGGTGAACCGCAAGGCCAATTCGATGAGATGTCAACTTGCCACCGATTGCGACTTCAGGCATCTACCTTGCTCAATTAGCAATATTGAACCAAAGAACATTCGGAGGAAATGGCGAACCCGCATGGATAAGCGGCGCAGAGGAACTTCCAATACCGCCTACACGACTTTGGATATGGTTCCAAGACCAATTAACATTCGAGTCATTGATCTCAAATGGTTATGGAAGAACAAAAGGGATGAAGAGATGATCAGAATTGCAATAAAGCTCGCCTTGTGGCCAAAGGATATGAGATAGGAAGAAGGAATAGACTTTGAAGAGTCATTCGCTACGGTAGCTAGACTCGAGGCGCCAGATTTTCTTAACCCATGCACTCACAAAACATCACGGTTTATCGATGGACATTAAGACCACATTCTTGAATGGAACTCGAAAGAAGAAGTGTACGTGAGTCACCGTAAGGCTTCATAGACATGGAACATCCGTACTACGCCTACAAACTCAAAAAGGAAATCTATGGTTTAAAGCAAGCTCCGAGAGCGTGGTATGACGAATCTGTCTCTTTCCTTATCCTAAACAATTTCACCAAATGAACGGTTGATCCTACCTTGTTTACACAAAATGCAAAACGACATTTTGATTGTTCGATTTACGTGGATGACATCATTTTTGGGTCCACTAATCCGAATCTTTCAAAACAATTTGAAAATATCATAAAAAGCAAATTTGAAATGTCCATGATGAGGAACTAAAGTTTTTCTTGGTTTACAACACATCAATCCCCACGTGGAATTTTTATTAATCAAGCTAAATATACAACCGAGATTTTGAAAATCATGGTATGGATAATTGTGACTGGTTTAACACCTATGGTAACTTCACCAAAATTGGAGCCGATTTGTTTGGGAAACTGTCAATTCAAGAAATATCAAGCATGATTGGTTCTCTCATGTACCTCATCGCTAGTCGACCCGATATTTATTTTGTCGCTTGCTTATTAGCACTAAGCTCGTGCAAAGCTCACCTAACCGCACCTCAAAGAGGTTAAAAGGATCTTTCTGCATCAAGACATCCATTCACATGGGACTTTGGTATCCGGGGAACCGGATTTAATTTAATTGCATTTTCGGATGCGACCACGCAGTGACCAAGTTACAAAGAAAAGTACATCCGGAGGAGCACAATTTTGGGTGAAAAGTTAGTAAGTCGGTCTTCAAAGAAACAATATTGTATCGCACTTTCAACCGCTGGAAGCTAAGTATGTGTCTCTATCTCGTGTTGTGCTCAAGTTCTATGGATGAGAACACAACTCACGATTATGGCTTTACTTTCGATAAAATACCTATGTATTGTGACTGAAAAGTGCCATAGCCATATCATGCAACTCGCTCATCACTAAAAGACTAAGCACATTCGTGTCCGCTATCACTTCATAAAAGAACATGGAAGAAGGCATCGTTGAATTATTTTTCGTGAAGACAGATTACCAACTCGCCGATCTATTTACAAAAGCCCTTCCAAAAGAAAGGTTTAACGATTTAGTTCGACGAATTGAATGCGAAGCCCAACCCCGAGGAGTTAGAACGCCTTCTCGAATCTTCTTGAAAATGATTTTCCAAAGTCACAGAAATATTTTTGAAAACAAAATACAAAATTTGAAAACCACCAAAAGCAAAATATAAAAATATAAAACTTTCAAAAATACAAAACAATATAAAATCAAAATCCAAAATATTCTTCTCACGACATGTCTCTCAGATAATCGATATTTCAGACGCTTCTAGAAATGTCATTCAACAATGATACGGGCATGTATGATGATTTGAGCGAGAGTTCTTTAAATGTTTTCTAAAACATGTCGTTTCTCAAAAATTTCTTCAAATTTTTTTTTCAGATACTTCAAGACGAAACCGGATTAAATGATGACTTTTGATTATTTCAAATCAAAACTCGTGTTTGTAAATAAAAAATCTAGTGTACACTTCAGTGCACTACATTTAAAACTGTTGAGAATCATCATCATCTTGAGCACCTTTTTCAAGATTGTTCAAAAAGTTTTTTTTCAAAATCTTTCAAACTATTTTGTGCTCAAGATATCTCCCTCTAAAACCTTTTAATTGATTATGCTTTATTAAAGGGGGAGTATAAAACCAAAATGTTCCAAATTCATGCTTAAATCAAATCAGTTTGTCTCCCAAAAGATTCTAAAATGTTGTTTAATCTGTTGATATCAAAATATCACGAATATGCTATTTTCGGAGGGAGAAGACGCGATTAAAATGTGATCAAAAAGTTTAATGATCGTTGTTTGAATCTCAAATGAGCTCGACTCGCTTGAAACTATTGAATTGACGAGGAATCAATGTCGAAATGTACCATCTCGAGAAACTTTCTATGGACTTGACCAGACGGTAATAATTTCAAGCTAGTTATCTAGTGATGTAAACGTGTCTCGAATCGGTCTAGTTCATTTAAAGTCGATCAATTCAAAAGTGCGAACTCTACCCTCTCGTGCAGATTTCCGCTTAAAACAATATAAGCACATGTGAAGGGGAGTGTTTCGAAAATACAAAACTCTCACTTGTTAATAAATCATGTTTTATAATCATAAACACTTTGAGAGATTTTTAAGAAAAGTTTTTATGGCAACAATGGGACGGTCATGGAGTTATAAGGTGACTAAGGATAGGTAAACCGTTCTATGATCCGCCAGAGTCGGAGGGATCTACCCAAGGACATCACAAATAGTTAGTATTAGAAGTCCTTAGAATGATTGAAAAAGGAGTAATGAGAAAAGAGAAAGAAAGGGTTGAAGAATTAAAAAGAAATGTAATGAAAAGGGTGAAAAGAAATAGCCTCCATATTCAACCTTAGGGCGTAAACCGGGTTCAATTCATCTCGCATCGGTTGTCACTAGATGACACGGGTATGAAGACGAAGACGCCATGGACCCAAATGACGCACCGCACTAAACCTTCTAGCCACTCAATTCCTCTTAAAAGGATTTGTTTCATTCTCACTGGAACCCTACATAATCTATCGACTCTCTTAGAGATCGCTGGTATCAAGAAGGAGACCTCTCCCTAGTCTCCGCACAGAAAACAAAATGCACTAATCGAGTCTAGAGCCACGAGATTCATCAAAAGATCTCATAGGAACACTTGACATGACATCACTTGTTGTTCATCAATAAGGACACAAGTGATATATATTCTAGAGTCCCACGCAGATCTTAGCAACCGCCGTAACATTTATGAGAAGTTTCACATCCGCGATCTTCAATGATTGAATGGAAACTCCCGCCAGGTCAACATCAAGCACTCGACAAAGACGCCACTGTAACTCCCCGTGGATTACGCTTAGTGTGTCTCAAACGGTCTACAATATGGAGTGATGCTTCGTGTACTTCAAATGACTCATCCGAATTGTAGATGTACTTCGTATATCGTGTTATCTCAATTGTGGGACTCCAGCTCAGAACGGCCTTTGTGAGAATTAGAGACGTGTTTTCACACTATGTTGTTAACACACTCTATATTCAAACTTGTAAGCGTTGGATTATTTCTAACCCGTGTTTTATGTTTTCTTCTTATGGATGTCATGGAGGAAGAGATCGCAGATTCTCCACATGCTCATACCGACAACACATGAAAGTTCTCATCAAAATCAAAGGCAACACAAAGTCAAAGATGATTCTTCGTCAATGTCAAAGAATCTACAAAGTTTAAAGACTCGAGAACTACTTCATTGGTAACCAAAGACAAATAGAAGTATGAGCATGGTGGAGAAAGACGGAGACACCTAACCAACGGTTGACAACGCAGACAACACCATTAACCGATCACAAAGCATGAAGGAACAAAGAATCAAGACTATTCTATATCTACACGCAAAGTTCAAGCTCAAGGAAAGTAAAGACCTAATCAAGTGGAGCATCTTTGAATGACCACCCTTAGGGGAGATTGTTAGCCGTAACATTTTTATTAGAAGTGATGGTCATTCATATTTAGGAACTTTGTAACGCGTGTTAAATATAGTGATAGAATAGTCAACGGGCTCGTGGATTGGGCTAAGCTAAATGGCTAAAATCTATGTTAAGCTAGCCTTGTATAAGTTGTCATCCAATCCAAGTCCAATCCAAGCCCAAGCCCAAGCCCATGGGGCGTTTTATCTTGTGCTATAAATACCCCTCAAAGTCTCATTTGAGGGGTGTGCTTGAGTGTGTATGTGTGTGTGTTTTTCTTTGAAGTAATACAAGTTTCTTGTTTTCATCTTTTCTCTCTAACACATATACGCATAACCTATATCATCAAGTCACCATCTTTCCATCTTTGTTTCTTGTTTCTTCTACGCATAACATGGGTGTTTGTGTTCGTGTTTTACGTGTTTGGTTAGTTTGGTATACGCATAAGGTTGATATATTTAAGGTCCTACACATCCCGAGAAGGGAACTATTGATCACGAGCCATGTCCGTTCGAGAGGAGGTAAGCCCTCTGGCTTCTTAACTAAATATTAAATAATGCAGGACAAATATGAAATTTTCATAATATAATTTAATTTACCTTTTACAGTGCGAGGAAGTTTGTCGTTTGGCATTGAAGAGGCGGTACCGCCTTATTCCACACATATATACACTTTTCTATTTGGCGCATACAAAAGGTTATCGAGTGGCAGCTCCTGGCTTTTTTCTGGGTATGCCTTGATGCTATGAATTTATCTTCGTCATATACAAAAGGTTTGGTTTGCTTCATTTTCATATCTATTTTGTAGATTCTAAGGATTCCCAGTTCAGAACTAATGAGAGTTCTTTCCTGTTTGGCCCGCTTCTTGTATATGCAAGGTTCTCATTTTACTTGTGCTATAAGGACTTTCTGATATTTGTTGGTATAGTTAACTTTTAATTCATACTATCTGTACTAATATGATTTTATAATGTCTTAGTACGAGTGATTTTGGGTTTCATCAAGTGAAGCATGCAATGCTTGAGTGGTCAAACCTAATCACATGTTTGATTTTTATGACATGAACTCAGTAGCTTCATAGTCGGGTTGAGATTAACGGGTATGAAGAATATAGTGGTACTGACTACTGAGTACCATTCAGCTGGCTACACCGAAGAGTATATTGTCCTTGAGTAAGTAAATTTTAGATTCTTTTCATCCTTGTAGCGCGCAATGTTGTTGCTGGTTTGGGATAACAACGTTCATAGTAATATGGTATGCTTGAAAGCAATACTTCATGTACCAGATCTCAAAAGTTAATCTCACACCCTTTAATTGATATTGATAAAAATACTTTTTTTTGCAGAGCACCATAGGATTGGGACCTGATAAGCTCTTCCGCTGACTTTTCTCAACCCATATATAGGTCATAATAGAATAATTATGTACATGCATGCAACCACATTTGACCAATAATAGGTTAGTCTTGCCAAGTTGTGCTCCTTTAACTAAAATTAAGGTTATAAATGATCTCTTTTTGCAGACCACCACAGAATGGGGATCGGGTAAACTCTTCTGCAGACTTTTCTCATCCCATGTTTAGGTGAGTTTGAATATAGTAACTCACTTTTTAAGTCTGCAACCACATTGTTTAAAGACTAGAGCAATATGTAAACATGTCATCTGTGATTTAACTTCTTTGTGCAGGCCAACATGGGATTGGTGTCCAATAGCATCTACTACTGACACTTGCATCCAATCAATGAAACCAAGTGAGAACCATAATAGTAGCCAAAACTCACATCCCCTGGAAGCCACACTTAGTCAGGATGCTCAAAGAAAGCTCTCAATCGTTCCTCCAAGTTTCACGTCATTGCTCATGGATTGTTTCCCTGTAGCTGAACAAAGTACGTTTCTTATATCATTTTTGCTTTTTTAATTAAAAGTATACACTTTTATTCTATTCAAAAAATGAACTATTATTATACCATAATAGAAATGCAATAAACGGTCCAGAGAAAGTCGCTCTAAAAAAGAAAATCATGGTAATAAAAGATCATGTAATAAATACAGTAAATTCTGATAGACGATGGAGATTCTTAATATGCTTGAAATTTTGTTCATATTATAAAACATATATTGATATTTTAGTGTTACGATTGATCCATTCAAAATGAAAATTTAAGTAATCTACTTATTGCTATATGGGTCTATAGATTGGATTACTCATCCGTTGTCAACCTAAGTAGTGTGTTTGTTCATGTAGGTTCAAGAATGTTATTCGCTTTATTCTAAGCAAGATGAAAGGAATGAAGAGTTTATGTTGCGACAAAGACGACAACTTCGTATTTGAATAGAGAACATACTTTTTATTTGATATATAATCATTATCTTTTGTATTCAATGATAAAATTGCTTTTATATACATTTGGTTACATCATATATATACCGCAATATTGCTCCATTATTTGTTAACGCTACCACGATTGCTTTATACATTTATATTCAATATGTATCATGATAGCTCACCATCCGGCGGCAAGCTATATATATATATATATATATATATATATAACTAGTTTTAGTCACCGAACGGGCGGGCTAGCTTCATAATAATACATATTGAATCATAAATGTATATAAAGTAATCGTGAAGTAGCGCTTGAAAAGTTAAAATGGGCAATGTTGCCGTATATATCATGTACCAAAATCTATATAAAAGCAATGATGTCGCTTCAATACAAAAGATAATGAAGTTGTACATCATAATAAAAAAGTATGTCGCTTATTCACATACGTAAACACAACTTTTTATATATTACGCTTTTTCGAGTTCGAGTAGTTGTCGCCTTTGTCGCAAGAGAGAACCTTCAATCCTTTCTACTAATGACCACAACTTCTAAATGGAACCATATCCAACATATTCAAAATATAGTAACTTAAATAGCATAGCATGTATTAATCATCAGTTCCAATCCAACTTTCAAACATACTCTCATTTGATATGCCATTAGTAGCGATTGAGTATATGAATACATTGAGACGCCATCTGAATGGGATCCACTTGTTGCATGGCATACTCCTCATCTTCACTATCGGACAAGAAAAGGACCCAAAAATATTGGCTACTCCAAGGCCAAACATTATTGAGAGATCTTTTGATTCTTAGTAAGAAACAAAACTTTTCGTCATCAAGCTTTAAGGAGGTATATCATCTTGGGGTAGCTTTGTTACAAGAAACATAAATTACCTTATAACGAATTCTTTTCCGCACTATGTAATTCATCAAAAGTACTGTTTATAAAATACAAGTTATTTTAGAAATTCATCTAATTCATATCCATTCTTTGTAGCTTTGTGGTTTTGCGATCCCCAGATTCTGGAATTGATTGCGAGACATGAAAGTGAGAGAATTGTTAATATTAGGAAAGCCAATAAAGATTCTAGCTACATATGATAAGAATTCAGTTATTACCATTTTAGTCACTCCGACAATTAGATATGTGGGTAGATTAATTCATCACATGCCCAAACTCTTTAGGAATGGAAAATGACGGAAGGCCTTGAGGTATACTTCCTACCTCAGATGTCCGTTCACAGTCTCACTTCCATTCATGGCCTCACGTTCGTCATCATTGACTGAAACATAAATGTTATGCATGATACAATGGAGTATCACCTTTCTATGGTGTTGAATAGTTGTAGCAATACCACCACCATTAACTTCAAACAAGCTACTATCTGCAAAATGCCAGATTAGAATACAATAAGCTTTAACTGCATCTAAAAAATAACTTCAGACAAGCTATTGTCCTTAACTTACTTTTGCAACATAAACTGTTTTTTGTCCAAAATATAGAAGGTAGGTACGCAAAAAATGAGACATGGATTACCTTTTCAATTCCTTCCCAATCTAAAAGGTGAGCATAGGATTTTGGTGCCTGCAAAAGTTTAAATGGATAACCTAAGTAACTTACTATAGTTGTTCAAAGGATATATCAGTAAACATTTTTACATCAAGTTCAAAACTGAGACTCCCTAAGGAAAGGTGAGATAGAGAAAATACATACAATTTGGCATCGGCTTTCAAGGAATTCCCTAAACTCGATCATAAACCTCTGCATAATTCCACGAGTGAAGAATCTGTCACCAATCTTTGTGTTTTGAGTATTGAAGACAGGCCGCAAATTAAAGAATCTTGAACATGGTAAAAGCATAATTTCACAAAATTGGAAAATGTAGCAATGCATACTAAATATACCTGATACAGTCTCTTTTTGTTGTTTCCGTCCCCCACATTGACAAACCAATCACAGCAGGTCAGCAGCCACTTGTGAATGTCCCGTAGCTGCAAGTTTCAATAAATAAGATACTTATAGCGAGATATTTTAAAACTATAGTTTTTCAAGTAAAAGAAGTAAAAAAATAAAAAATGCATATAAGTAGCAGCCTATTAAGAAATTTGTAAACCACATTGGCAGTGTTGTTTATTACTCCTTTTGCGATTAGCACCTTGAGTTAGAAAAAAAATGTAGGCCTATATTTCTCTGCATATTGGTGCCCACCATGTCAAATGTTCCCCGGATGAAGTATTGAAAGTTTGCGTTAATGATATCAGATAGATATATAATCAACTCAGAAGTTGGTACTTTTTTGAACATGCATGCATACCTGATCCTCACAACAAATTCTTACAAATTTCTAAAAAGTCTATTTTATACAACCTATATTTTTTTATTCAAAGACTCGTAAAAGTATAGTAAGAAATGGACAAATTATTGTTATTAGCTCAACCTGTGGTGCCATGCATGGCGGGTTGTCACTCACGCTGCGTTCTATTGAATGGTGGCGGAGGGGTGGAGGTCTAAAAGTCGAAGAGAACATCTGCAAATCCACTGTTGTCCCTTTTTTTCTTTATTTTCTTCACTTTTGGAAATTTTGAGGATGGAGATACTATAAGGATGCTAAAGAACTTACATGTATTTAATGATTATTTGGCTGCTTTAGATTACTCAGTTTGTGCCCACTCGTACAAATATTTGATATGCGAAAGTAAAGACTCGTGAACCATCTTTCAAGTACTTAGTCTGTGCCCACTCATACCTGGTTTAAACATAACAGTTAAGCTAAAATCGATAACCTCTATAAAGACATCATTCTTTAAGGCCAATGCATAAAAAAATTGCAACCAAAATGCTTTTTTCTGCATTAAAATTAAGCAACCATAATGCCAAATTTCTGCATAAAAATTCAGCAATCAAAATGTGAATCCTCTACATAAAATTTCAGCAACGAAAATGCCACATTTCTGCATAAAACATCAGCAAAAGAAAAGGCTTTTTCTGCATAAGGAATCGCACTACTATTTAAAAATCACTTTATTGCATAAGGAATCAGCAACCAAAACGTCTTTTTAAAACCACTATTATGCACAAAACTTCAGCAACCAAAACGACCCTTTAATGATAGCTTTATTGCATAGAAATCAACAACCAAACAACCTTTTAAGACCACTATTTTGCAAAAAGTTTCAACAGCCAAACAACTTTTTAAAACCACTATTCTGCACAAACTCATAAACAAATCGAGGAATGTGTTTTTTGTGTTTGATTTTCTTGCTGTTAGATACAGTAATGACATAAAATACACAATTTGAATTTACTTTTGTATTATCCAACTTTACTAATGAACATGGATGTCTGGGTCTTATTCAACTTTCCTACTCAACTTCCAAAATAATGCATTATATATAGATCAAACATGTAATCTCTTAGGAATTAATCGGACTCACCACTTTAGTTATCATTGCCATGAGCATGTCCAATAATCTCTTCAGCTAACTTTGTTTCGATTCCATGGTCATCTTTTCCTTCAACGATCTTCAATACCTCTATTGCATATGTGTGGCTCAGTAGTGATTCAATCACCGGTCATAAGCTTGCGAGGTCTTCCTTTGAAGCCGAAGCATCAATGCCCGAACATTGAGTGGCGTGCACCTCATTAGCACCATGTCACCGTCATCCATGTCCCCAACCATCTGCATACCAATGTCCCTAGATCTATCCGCACCCTCACCCCCGCATACGAAAATTATCAAAAAAGTTCATAATGGGTTGGCTCGCCACCACCACCATATCTATCACCACCCTCTTAACATCGAAAGAAGAATAAAATTGACTCAGAGAAGTTAAAAGCAAAATCCTGATTAGGCCATTATTATACATCTAATTCTAACATGCAATAGGTAAAAGGAGTCAAATGATTAACACTAACAAAAAAAATCTCAGTTTCTTTGTTGAACTCACAAACCGCAACAAAGATTTATGAGAAATTAACATATATGAATTGCAAAATATAAATGCCATAAACATATATTTACAGCTAGAATATATTGTTTATGTCGACATTCACAGAAAACGATGAGTATTACCTCAATCGATGCAGCTGTCATCATTCTCTTCGTCATCGTCTATCTACTACATGGAGATGATTTGATGATTATGATTATGAAATTCAAATAATCCGTGATTTTGTGTCATGATTTTGAAAATCATACAATCAAACCCCGGAAAAATGGTTAATAAAGATGGCATTGATTTGATGTTTTGATAAGATTTAATGTTTAAGCGATTGAAAAGGGGGAGGTTATGAATAATTGACTGCCCTTGATTTGCTCCAATAAAAGCTGGATCTGTGACTACCCATCTTGGGTTGGAAGTAGAATATGTATGACTTTTGAGTATATTGTTTTGGAAGTAGAAGATAAAACTCAAATATGTGATGAGCCTCAGTGGTTGGGGCGTTTGGGTTTGAATGTAACAACCCAAGTTCGATTCTTGGTAGCATTAGAATTTTTTTTTTTATTAACCAGATAAATGTGCCATGGTGGCATTTCCAGCTCATCATAAAATGTGTCATGTCAATATTAAAGTTCCTAGTAAGCATTATACATGTGGCATATGTAGTCCCATATATATGTATAGATTTTGTATCTAGATTAGCACAAATAGGCAATTTTATGACAATTTACTCATATTCGGATTGACTCGAATGAATCCGAACCCGACTAATCCGAGTTCAAATTGAGTCGGTTCGGGTATGTTTTTGAGGCTCGACCGACTTTAGCTCGACCCTAACCTGACCAACCCGATCCAATTAACACCCCTAATTAGGAGTGTCTTCTTCAAAATATCCGAAAAAGACTATACCTCAAGAAAGCAAATATTTCACTTTGATAAAACTTAAAAAAATAAAATATTTCAATTTAATTATATACTTTCAAAACACTCCTTTAAACCTTATCCAAATACCAAAGTGGTGTTTTCGTCCGCTACATGATAAGGGTGACAACCGATTGGGTTGTCGGGGTTCAGGTCGTCCTTGTTGTGGTCTTGTGGGTTGTTGTCGGTCGAGAGAACTAGGTCGAGGAGCCGACCCTCTTGCTATCGGTGCATGTGATGTACAAACAAAAAACACTCCCCTTCTCTTTTTTTATAATTTAATCGTTAAAAAAAAAAAAAAAAAAGTTAAGTGTAGATTTGGGATTTGCAGGTACCCACGAGGAAGATGATGTCTAGAAGATAACTTTGTCCATTTTTTCTGTTTTATTTTTCCTTTTTAATAAATTACTATTTTACAATTTGAGCCCTTGAAGTTTGATTTTATTGTTAAATTTATTTATAACTAACTAATAAGTTACATTAACAAATATTTTAAGCATTTGAAGTTTGTTTGATTTTATTTGAATTATTATGTAATGGTTATTTATTATTAATGAAATTTATTTTTCTTGTAAAAAAAGTAAAAAAAAAATGATGTTGGTCGCGCTTCATGTAGCTAAGAGAGTCGTGCATGGGTTGTAAGAGAGAGAAAGGCGATGTGGCGGGAAAAATGAAGGTTCTTGAGGGTTGTTATCGGGTAGTACTAAACAAATTTACATGTGACATAAAAATAACAACTAATAAGAATAAAGTAACCACCTGTCAAAAAAAAGAATAAAGTAACCATTAAAATCCAAAATATTTATAAATTTATAAAATGAAAAGAAAACCGCATTACAACAACCACCAGTACCACCCTATTTTGACCAAAGTCTCTTGACAGTCAGTCATCACAAAACAACATTCTTCATTTCTTTTTTCTTCCAGCATATTCTCTAGTAATAATTCTTATCCTCCACTAGTATTATTTTACACAAACAAAAAGCTTTTAGTTATGGCTACTATGGAGAGCTTAATTGGACTAGTGAACCGTATACAAATAGCTTGTACGGCTCTTGGCGACTACGGCGGCGGCGGCTCGGCGTTGAATTCTCTTTGGGATGCTCTTCCTTCCGTTGTTGTTGTCGGTGGCCAGGTTTATATCTCTTTCTGTTTGCGTCTCAAATTTATAATTATATTATTGTTGCTCAATTTTTAATATTTATTAATGCTTATTTTTTTAAAATTGCAATAAAAAAAATAAACAATACGAAATAAGCAACTTCTTACCTGCTTATAAAAAACTGCTTTTTTGCTTAAAAAAAGTAGATAACCAGCAAGTGTTTGGATGGAAAAACTCCTTTTCTGCTTAAAGAAAGCAGAAATGTAGAAAAAATAAGCAATCCCAAACATTGTCTTATTGCATTTGTTTAGAACATAAGTAAACACTAGAAGTGGCAAAACGGACGGGCAACGGGCACTAGCCCAACGGGCATGGGCTTAAACAGGCACGGGACAAGCGAGCTCATGTTATACGAATCGCTTTAGAAAAGACCTAAAACGACAAAAAAAATTCCTCAAACGTAACACCTCATTTATATTTGAGTAACTAAATATATTATATCTATAAATTTTTCATTAAAAACAATTTAATGTTCGAGAAAAACATGTGCCCATTATGCCATTTAACTTCTAAATGGATAATACATGCCCATTTCAAAAAAAATAGGGGGGCTAAATGAAAGGTTGCCCATTTAGCCCATTTTTTTGATATTGGGCACAAATTGCCACCTCTGGTAAACACTGTCTATTAAAGTTAGAAGGGTAGTTTTGTACCTTAGCTTTATTGTTTGTTGTTAGTGACTACTATGAATAGAAGTTAGTTAGTGGCGATTCGTATGTTTAGAGTTGAGTCTAGAACAATAAGATACACTCTCTGTCTATGTTTAAATATTGAACTAGTACCAACCAAGTTTTGCATCTGCTTCAAAATTTACGGGCGTTTATTTTTATCTTTGGATATGGAATTCAGTAATGTGTGAAATTAGCCGGGATGTGGAGGATTTGTTTCTAGTTTACATTTATAAATTTTGTTCTTTATGAGTTCAATTTGATATGCAAAGAGACCACAATTGGTTATATTTCGTTCTGATATGTGTTTATGGAGGTTTAAATGCTTCATCTAAAATTTTGTTATCGCTTGTTGTGTTACTGCAATTGACCGGAAAATAGAGTTCTGGGAAGTCGTCCGTGTTGGAGAGCATTGTTGGAAGAGATTTTCTTCCTAGAGGATCTGGTTAGTTTTTATGTTTGAATTTAACTTTAATTTTCTTCATTTTAACTATCATGGTGTTCTTTTGAGATGATGAATCAGCCATGCATGGCTATATTCAGGGATTGTCACAAGGCGACCATTGGTGTTGCAGTTGCATAAGACGGATGGCGGAGAAGAGTATGCTGAATTTGGGCATCTGCAACGGAGGCGGTTTACTGATTTCTGTATGTGAAGTGACGGCCATTGAATTTTTTTAATATTAATAATTGTGTAAGTTATTGCGTTTGTAGTGTATAGTCTACTAAGGAAAAAATGCTACTCTTTTAGCTTCTGTTTCTTTTCGCTAGTAGTGCTTAGAGTGTGTATGGGATTGCATATATGTAGCTCATGCTTATAGCTTATGCACACTTTGGAAAAAACAGGTACGGAGGTACCAATACACTTATTTGTATATATATATCAGCGAAACATAAGCTGATAAGGCAATCGTTATCTAAACACTTAAAATTGTGTGTTGCTAAAAGTGAACTCAGTAAGCCTATAAGCCAAAAGAAGATGTAATCCCAAACACGCTATTACACGTCTTCAGTATAAACATGCAAACAGGGAGTCATGTTATTTTCGCTATCATTGTATTGGTACTGATTGGAAAATGCAGTGGTATACTGTATTTATAGGCCCAACAGCCTTGTCTACATCTCACAATCCCCATGATCAGAAGTCTGTCTGCACAATTGTCAGTGACCATATGATATCTGCTTTCATGCAATTGTTTTAATTGTTTTGAAAAGAGGATAGGAAACTTCTATTGGTTTTGCTAGACTTATTATACACATTGTTTGTGGGTACATATTTCATAAGTAAAGTGAAGTGAAAACTATTGATATCAATTTTGGTATTGGAAAGGAAGTCATAAGATAATAAGATGACAGTTAAACACAGTGTCGTCGTTTAGCCCTTTAAATAGTGAACCAGTCTTCTAGGAATCCACGTGCAAGACTCTTTAAGCAGCCACCTAGGCGTTGAGCATTTCGTAGAGCCACTTAGAAATTAGGATATGTCACCTACCACTTTGATTAGCATGTTATCGTTTAATCCTCTGCATATTGGGTGGGGTGATTGACATTTCTGAGCTGGTGTTCATCAAACGGATTTTCACAATGCGTAGGGTATCTTCGCCTCCTTACTTAGAGCTATTTAGAAAAGTAATTGTGTATATAGCGTCAAGATTTTAATCCTCATGGTACTCGATCTAACATAATGCATGCTCAAATGAACTGCTTCTTATTAGTCCCCGCCTATGTGATAACCACCAAGAGGTCACTTGTTGCAATCTGTATGTGATACTCTGCACTTTCAGATGAGCTTGATAGAACACTGCTTAGAGCTGGTATCCCACTTGCATCTGATACCTGTTGTTCTAGTGTGATGATCTGCGTTGTGGTGCAGACTTTTTCTCTTCCGTTACTTAGTAAACCCTTAGGAAAGAATCCACATTCTTTCATGTTTTTTTTTTTTTTTTTTTTTTTTAAGATTTTAGTTTCCGTGTTAGGTATATAATCTTTTGACCAAAGTGAGTGAGGAGTTTGAAAGGGACCAAAAACTATATATCGGCGGGAGTTCCAATACTCTCTTTAGCTACAATGTGCATATTCACTCTAAATATATGGTAAAACTGTTATCTTGATAGAAATATATTGATATCTTATATGAAAACTTTACGATTCTGTAAGTTTGGATTGTAGACATGTGTATCTGCACGCGTGGTCTCATCTCTCAAGTTAATGATTATAGCCTTTCACTCACTCATCTTTGCCATTTATAATTTTAATACATGCCTAGCCTCTCTCTGAAATTCATGCTATTAGTCAAGTGTTGGTGTTTTTTTTATTTATCCCTCGTGCACGGTTTTGGGTTCATTGATATAGGAACCTAATATTTACGTTTACTTTTCCTTCACAGCTTTGGTACGTCAGGAGATTCAAGATGAAACAGACAGAATCACTGGGAAGTCAAAACAAATATCTCCAATTCCAATTCATCTCAGCATATATTCCCCTAGAGGTGGGCTTCTATCATACATAATCATGTAATCTTGCTATGTAGTGAGTTTAAAAGTTTATCTTGAACGCACATTCTACATTCACCTTTGATATGATACTGATACCATGCTTTCCTTTTTCTGCAGTTGTCAACTTAACTTTAATCGATCTACCTGGACTGACAAAAGTTGCTGTTGGTATTACTCTTTACCGTCTATGACTGTCGTTGCATTATCTGATTGATTTGGGCTTCATCTTATTCAAAGAGCCTATTTATTTGCAGAGGGACAACCTGAAACCATTGTGGAAGACATAGAAAAGATGGTTCGAGCTTATGTTGAGAAGGTAATTTAAGTCTATGCTCATTTCTTTTAACCATTTGTAATTTCTTTCTTAATGTTTTTCGTTTTGCATGCCACCTGCTTAAATCTGACACCTAATGACTATTATGTGAGCACAGCCCAACTCTATAATACTAGCAATATCACCTGCCAACCAAGATATTGCAACATCGGATGCTATTAAACTTGCTAAGGAGGTGGATCCAACAGGTATTCTAACGTTATTGTTATTGATATGCTCGTCTTTTATGATTTTTCTACGATACTCTTGTTTCCGTCCCATGAATTCCCCTACTGATCAATAAATCCTCAACTGATCAGGTGAAAGGACCTTTGGTGTGCTGACCAAGCTTGATCTGATGGACAAAGGAACTAACGCATTAGATGTAAGATCCTTCTTTTCATTAAATCTCACTGACAAGTTCTAAACCTATACCGTTTGTGAATCATTAAACTAATAACATATTACTCTCCAAAAGTCAAAAAGGAAATGGGTAATCAGTTTATTATTGTATAGCCATGTATTCCCTTTGGCCATATATTGTGTGGTTTCTGGGATGTTAAAACCGGATTTCTTAAATAAATTATCCAATCTTTCGAAATTAATTAGTAAGAAAAATATTTTTACAAGTATGGACATATACTGCATTGGGCCAACCAAACTCAACCTGTGTCAAATTCTTTACCTTTCTTGACCCAAACTCGTTTCGGATCATTGCCCAACCTGCTTGACTTGCTTTGCCACCTCTTTCACATATCCAATATTGATGTCGATACCATCTTTTTTCAAGGTCCTTGAAGGCAGAGCTTATCGACTGCAACATCCATGGGTGGGGATTGTGAATAGATCTCAAGCTGATATTATGAAAAATACTGATATGATGTATGCAAGGCGGAGGGAGGAGGAGTACTTTTATACCAGTCCTGACTATGGACACTTGGCTAGTAAAATGGGTTCTGTATATCTCGCAAAACTTCTCTCCCAGGTATGATCTGTTTGTTGTTTGTGAACTTATCTTTTCCATGTCTGTTAACCTAAATTGTACATGTGTAATGAATGTGGGCTAGGAAGTGTGTCTACAAGTATTACAATGGTGCATTAACTTTTTCAATATCATACATATACAACAGCTATGCTTATACCATCCCCAAAACTTGATTACATTCAGATGTTTTATTGTACAGCATCTGGAATCTGTAATCAAAGCCAAAATACCAGGTATCATTGCCTTAATAAACAAAGGTATTGAAGAAATGGAAGCAGAGTTGGATCGTCTTGGGAGGCCAATTGCAGTTGATGAAGGGGTGAGAAGCTTCTGTCTTTATATGTTATTTATTGCAGTTTTGACCCACTTACATTTGTGAATGGGTCAATTTGGGTTTTGTTTTGTCATCTCTTTCGGGTTAGGTTAATAAGTTTAGCTCAAATGGGAACAGGTTGATGAGTAAAACGGGTTGATAATTTCCTAATGTCGATTTTAGATGCACATAAGTCACTTAAGTGTTTTTGTTAAAAAATTCAGATAATGATTGTTGTAATATTGTGTTTTTATTTTTTATTTATTTTTAATTTTTATTATTATTATTATTTTTATCATAGTTAACGCATTAGTCATATATTAGTAAAGTAGACAGAAGCGTTTGCTGGTCAGACCAAACTGGGTTGTTCTATCCTTACTAAATATGACTCGTTTCAACCTGACCTGTTTTGAGCCGTTACCTGACCCGCTCATCTTGACAGTTGACACCTCTAGATACTTCATGTTGCACCCTTACTGCCTGCATTTAACCAAAATGCTGAATTTCAGGCTAAATTGTACACCATTTTGGAACTCTGTCGTGCTTTTGACAAGATATTCAAAGAGCATCTAGATGGAGGGTGAGCAATTCTGTTTCCAGATGGGATGTTTATCACTTTTGTTGTGGTACTATACTGACAAAAGATGTTTGTGGTGTCAGGCGGGCTGGAGGTGACCGAATTTATGGAGTCTTTGACAACCAGCTTCCTGCTGCTTTGAGAAAACTTCCGTTTGATAGGCATCTTTCCCTGCCAAATGTGAAGAAAATTGTTTCAGAGTCAGATGGATATCAGCCTCATTTGATTGCTCCAGAACAAGGTTATCGACGCCTTATTGAGGGGTCATTGAGTTATTTTAGGGGACCAGCTGAAGCTTCCGTAGACGCTGTAAGTAGCTTCCGCTTCTAATCGGTTGTAGGGGGTATATGAATAATTCCGTGTGCGTAATGTAAACCAATCTTAAATGTTGGATAAACAGATTCTGCTTCTGATTATCTGATTAATTAGGGTCAAATAACCACTCTCATACTATTTGCAACAAAACTGATTATCTGAGGGTAAATTAAATTTACATATTCACACCTTCGTTTCAACCTATTTGCTAAATTTCTATTGATTTTCTAAATAAGCTGATTCTGCTAAACCCTTGAAACAATTTAGTAAATATTTATTACAGCTTCAAACACTAACAGTACATCCAAACACCATCTTCTACAACCTGTTCCATAACAACTCATTGTCTAACTCTGCTGGTTTAAAAATCACATAATCACTTTGTAAACACATGTCCAAACATCCCATAGTTCCATGTAGATCCGACCTGCAAGGTTAGTAAAGTGTTCATATATTATCTGCAACTTACTCATAAATCATTCTTCAGGTGCATTTTGTTCTTAAAGAACTTGTCAGGAAGTCAATTGGAGAAACTAAGGTCAGACTCCAGAAGCACACATGTTCATAATATAATGCAACACTAGTGTTTTTTTAACATGTGAAGTGATTGAAGCAGGAGTTGAGGCGGTTTCCATCACTTCAAGCTACTCTTGCTGCTGCTGCTACTGAAGCATTGGAAAAATTCCGTACGGAAAGTAAGAAAACCGTTATCAGATTGGTGGACATGGAGTCATCTTACCTGACAGTAGATTTCTTTAGAAAACTACCTCTGGAGTTTGAGAATGGGCCCGCTCCTTCACCTGCTACAGACCGCAGAGCTGTATCTGCTGATCGCAGAAACCCACCTTCAGATCGTGGTATCCCGTCTGCAGAACGTGGAAACCCGACTGACCCATTAGGGGATCGCTATGGAGATGCACATATTAGGAGAATTGGCTCAAATGTATCGTCTTATATCAGTATGGTGTCTGACACACTTAAGGTCACAATCCCGAAGGCAGTTGTTTATTGTCAAGTCAAAGAGGCCAGGAATAATCTACTCCATTATTTCTACACGCAAATAGGAAGGAAAGAGGTGAATCTTGTGAAAACTTGCTCATCGTATTTTTTTTTCCCTAGAGTTGACTATGGATGGGCCAGGTGGGTTATGTAACGGTCAGATTGGTCGGATCCTCTTGAGTCTTGACCAGGAACACTTTCTTGTCCAAAAATTCATACTATATTATTCTTTTTTTTTTTTTTTTAAATATTGTTTTACACTTTTGGCGACTTTTAACTCATTTTTTTAGCTATTGATTAAAAATTATTTTGCTGTTTGATGATAAATATTATCTAAAGCAGTCCATTCATATGTATACGGTTCAAAATTGTCACTTGTATTTCTCTAACATGTCTAGTTGTTCGATTTTACTACTCTTTGCCATTTGAACCCTAAATTAGTGCTAGGTCCTTGATTGTTTGCAGTGTAGCTTACTAAACTGCAAAACAGTGATCATTAACACTGTTAGTTTATGTGATCTAAGTATCTAACTTGTAAACTGCATATATTTTCAGGGTAAACAGCTGGGGGAGTTGCTAGATGAAGATCCATCTTTGATGTCACAGAGACAAGATCTTGCCAAAAGACTCGAGTTATACAAGAAAGCAAAAGATGAAATCGAATCTGCAGTGTTGGTGCGTTGATATCTTTATTTTGTAAGTTGTATTGTCATCATCTTTGCACTTCAAGCTGGTTTTAATTTGGCTTTTAAAATGCTCTGCACATACGGTGTGATTATTATCGAGAATAGAAAAATAATGTATATCTGTCAAAACTAACGCTTTCTCGATATGTATAAATGCGTGTGTATCTTATTTTATTATTTGTTGCATCTGCCCTGAAATTGGCATCTTTCTTTAAACTTAACTTGCTGCACAATATACTGATAATCAATTTCTGCTCAGAAGTTCACAGCAAGAGTTACCTCCTAATGAGAAGTGTACTATCTAGTGTTTTTATTTCAATGCAATTATGCAAGTGTGCTAACAATTGTGAACATTCAAGATCGGCTTCTTCAAAGTCACAATTTCCGACAACACTTCCCACCCGGTGACCAACCAATACTCAATCGACTTTGTCTTTTCTTTTCTTCGCCGCTTACCCACACCGAAGCTGAAGACATTTATCGAAACCTCCCGGTTTTGACGCCTTCCGAAATCTCCATGTTTTCCGTCGAGCCATCAATTTTATTTTTGGAAGAGAAAATTGAATTGTATGTGAAAATGTCTATAAATTGTGATTTGGTTTGTATGTTTAAAAAACTAGGTGATTCTGCGGCCTGGCAAGTGCTTCTAGCGTACGATAATTAATGATTTGTGATATTGTGGTGAGTGTTTTGTGTAGCGTTTAAAATAGAGCGTGAATCGATGAAAATGCAATTCAAACGGTTGTCTTATACGATAATTAAAGTCAGACAAAATTCTTAACATCTATCAAACAACATATAAAATCATTTAATGAAAATGAAAGTAACATTCATCATTATGGGATAAAAACTAACAACACGCGTTATTTGTCGTAAAAACTAACAAGGATGGGATTAATGGTGACTAAAATTAGTGTGAATATAATTAGCCCAAAATAAAATAAAAATTGGCTAATTTTGGCTATTTTGTAAAATATTTGAGCACATTTAAATTTCATCTTTTTAAATGAGCGTGTTAAATTTATTGAAAGTTAAATGTCACTAACGGGCACATATTTTCTCATAATTGTAAAAACATTATAGTCGTTTTGAAGAAAACTTATAGATAATATATTTATATAGCGACGGATCGTTTGTGTTAAAAAAGTTTATAGGTTCTAACGAAAATAATAAAAGTTTGAAGATTTGGGGATTAAACATACGTTTTGAAACCGGTTCGACCGGGTGGTTCAAGTTAACCGTTCCGTCGAAAAACCGGTCGATTTAAACCGAGTCAATATGACATGTTGGGTCAAAAAGGTCAAATTAAAGCAGGTCAACCCACGGGTTTGAAGCGTCTTGGGTCAACCGGTTTCGATATGTGTTAATAGTTTCAAATTTTACTTGGTTTTCCTTTATATATAATATAGCGGTACCGCGGCGTTACGGTGTGATTATTATCGACGAATAGGAGAAAAGATATCTGGTGAAACTAACGATTCACGATATGTATGTATCGGTTTTAACGGTCCTCTTTATTATTTGATGGCATATGGTTGCCCTGAAATTGGAACATGGTTTCGGTTGAACCCGTTGGTCCGGTTCGATTTTAAAACTATACTGATAATCAATTTCTGCTATGAAGTTTTCACAGTTTTATTAATTTGTATAATGTAATAATAAGTGTACTTTTCGCTTTAGGTGTTTTAAAAATAACATTAATTAGTGTGTTTAATTATTTTATATTTAGAATTATGTTGTAGCTTGTTTAAATTGTACATTGTGAAAATTTCATTGTACCTTTTAACAATGGGTGTTTTAATTTTGTATATATGCTTTTAATTAGTTGTACAAGCTAGGAATAAATTATTGTCCCTTTTAAGTAATTGGGTGTTTTAATAAGTATTAAGCCACAAATATATTTTCTCTCATTTGACCATTAAACTTTTCAACTAAATTGTGATTTTCCATTTTATGTAATATAGATATAAGTTAAAAGTGAGTATTTGTTGGTGAAAATGGGTTTTTTAGCCGTTGCAATCTATTCGTTCTCCGATGTTTAGATTTTAAAAATAATAAAAAATACAAATGACGGTTGCTAATCAACCCATGAAAGGTCGAACGGCGTGCGAGGGTGGGTGGGGTGGGGTTGGGGGAGTTATGGGGTGCAGGGAACCTCATAGATTTATCTCGCGCAGTGTAAAATTATATTTTTTATTTATTCATTTATTTTAACGGCGATTTGCATTAAAAATCTAGCAAGAAGCTAGAACAAAGTTACAACGAAAAATTGATACAATTAAACAGTGCAAGCTACTCTAGGGGTGTTGATCCATTCAAGCCAATTAAACCGGATGTTTTTGCTTCTATGAGTAATCCAAAGGTGTGAGAGAGTCTTGATTTCTTCCATGAGAGTCTCGACGAGGGGGTTTCAAGTCAAAGCAAACTTTGTTTCGAAAGCGCCAAATGACTCATGTGGAGGTGTTGACAACGACATCCAAGCAAATTTTTCCCTTTCTGTTGAGATGCGCTGATTCATGCCAAGAAAGAATGCCATCGAGATTATTTGGGGTGCAAACCAGCCCCCACCAATCTTTAATCCTAGACCAAATATATGTAGCAATAGTGCACTCGACAAAGAGGTGTGATGTTGATTCGATGGCATCGTTACAAACCAGGCAACGAAGATAATCTATATCAATCTCACGAGCATCCAAGTTCGAGCGACTAAGCAATTTGTCTTTGCGCAACCTCCATGAGTGGATGTTTATCTTAATAGGGGGAGTTTTATTCCACTTCACCTTATCACTAGTGGAAACCAATGTCAAAGAATCAATAGCATATTGCATGGAGAAAACGGTGTATGTTTTGAGGGAATTAAGGGAACAAGTCTATGAGTCTCTCACATTAGTAAGTTTGAAGCCCACAAGTAGATTAACTAAATCATCGAATTGCACCTTTTCTATCATCTATTGGAATTCTATGTCATGCCCATACATGTGATGAGAGGTCCATTAAGCCACCACTAAAGCATCTCTCGGATATCAAGCAGTCTTTGTGAGTTTCCAAAGCATACATTTTTGGAAACAAAGACATAAAATAAGATGTCCCAAACCAACAATCATGCCAAAATTTAAACATCGAACTATCGTCAATTTTCTTTAAGATAATCGAATCAAGGTTAATGTTAACCTTTAAGAGATCCTTGTTTAGGCCGTAGATCTCTTTCCATGGGCTTACATGAGAATGACGGATAAGAGTTAAGATATTGGTTTCAAAACGTCCACGAGTACCAAAATGGAAGTGATGACTTGGTGCCAAAAAGAGTTATATTCTGATTTGAGCCGCCACCACCATTTAGTTAACATGAAAAACACTAATTTTTTGAAAATGAATATTGTTTCAAAACTTGTGTTATAAATTTTGTTTATTCGTAGGATTTGCACTTGATGACCTATAATATTGGGTATGTCATCGACGGCGTGGCTACGACGCCTATGCTGGTGCATTATCACGACGCCATTGATCTAAATTTTTGCCAACATATTGTTTGTTCTTCACACCGTGCAATCTAAGTAGTACTGTGTATAATATGTAGTAGCAAATCAAATGATTTCAAATTGGAGATAACTTGGTTACATTTTTATAACCAATTGACTACAATTCTTTATAAAAAATATTTACGCAATAAACAAGGGACTCATAAAAAAATCAGTGACTCACAAAAAAAATCAGATACCTACATTTATAGCACAAAACTATTTGACTATAAAAAATAGGTTAGGGACATAAGGGAGGTTTGGTCAAAGATGCTTTTTGCCTCCCATTTATTTTCAGTATAACACAATTTTTTTTGGTTTATGTTCCATATTTTGATAACGTTAAACATTTAACTTATTAAACTTTATATAATCTATTCCGTACTTTCAGATTTATGGTTTTATTTGATATTAAAAAAAAAAAAAAATCCCTTTATGAAAAATAAGGTCCTAATAACTTGTCCCATACAAATTGCAGCAATATATTGCATTTCAAATTTTCAATAGACCAACTTGCAACTAGATAAAATATCTTTGCGTTTGCGTTCTCCACAAACCCGCGAAAAGGCAAAATTTGAAGAGCACGAAAGAAAATTTCAAATACCAAGAGAATTCAATCTTCACCGTCAAAGAATAACCCCTTAATCCAACGGCCAATACTCCCGATCCGCGTGAAACACAACCAACCAATCACAACACACCTCACCCACCTATATAACCAACCCCACACCAACTCCAATCTCATCATCTCTTCCCACACACCAAAAATACCTTCAAAAAACACCAAAAAAAAAAATGGCACCAAAGGCAGCAGAGAAGAAACCCGCAGCGGAGAAGAAGCCAGCAGCAGAGAAGGCACCAAAGCCCAAAGCAGAGAAGAAGCTCCCTGCAAAGGACACGTCAGGAGACAAGAAGAAGAAGAGACACAAGAAGTCGGTTGAAACATACAAGATCTACATCTTTAAGGTTTTGAAACAAGTGCATCCTGATATTGGGATCTCAAGCAAAGCAATGGGAATTATGAATTCCTTCATTAATGATATCTTTGAGAAACTGGCTGCTGAGAGTTCTAAGCTTGTTAGGTATAATAAGAAGAATACTCTTTCGAGCAGGGAGATTCAGACTGCTGTGAGGTTGGTCTTGCCTGGTGAGCTGGCTAAACACGCTGTTTCAGAAGGTACCAAGGCTGTCACCAAGTTCACCAGCGGTTAATTAAGGATTGCTTAGTGTTTGGTTAGGGGTTTCATTGAATCAAATGGGTTTAGGTTTAATTGTTTTTGTAGAAAGTGCTTGTTGAAATTGATGTAAATGGTTGACTGACGACTGTTTCTAATCAATGAAAGAAATGCTATGTTCTATGTTTAAGGAAATACTGTTTGGATTTGCTTATGCAGGAAAAAAAAGTAAGAGACTTGACCCGACAAATGTGTAATTTGGTTAGAATGTGTAAATTAATCAATCAAATTTAGTTTAATTTCAAATGCAGTTTAGTGGATACAAGAATGGATTTACAAAGCTACAGGACTGAGGCTGTGTTTGATGTTTATAGTTTAGACGCTTTTGCATCGGTTTGGTTTTAGGGATTTACTGTGAAACAAGAATTACAATAAACAAGATGATCTTTATCCCAACTAACCTGTTATACCATATACACCACCCACATTCGAAGACACAACACCCCTCCTTTAACCTGCACTATATACTCAGTAAAACCAAAGTCTTTGATGTCGATCTGCCCTAACAACATCTGCCTCAACATTTGTCTCCCTTATATTATTAGCAACTCAATAAATTCTCAACACATCGTTTAGCCACTAAAAGGAGAATCAAATGGCTTTCAATTCACTTAAAGTAACAGAAAAACCTGCCTTTATTAGTTTATAAAACACCGTGATTTCCTTTAAACACTTCAGCATTCCTAGCCACCCATATTGATCAACTTTGGGAAAATCACTAATATCCATTTTTTAGCCTTATCCCCCACAACTTAGGCATAGCAGAAGCAGACCATCAATCAATTCCGAATGATCCAGATCCTACCATCTCGCACCAAATTCCTCTTGCCTCAATACAATGAACGGAAATTTGATCCACTGTTTTTGAACCAGCTCCACATCATGGGCAGTTTGCATCATCTGACGTAAAACACGCTTCACTCTAGCAACATTTTAGCCATATGCCAACACCATTTCTTACTTTGGGAGGAGCCCAATAACTATATATCCTTACTGCTCAAGGTCGTTTGTTGTTACCTCCATACAGCTCGTGAAATTTCTTGTGACTTTGTGAGCGTATGTATCATTCGACATGAATTGGCAAAAGATGCTCATATATGCAAACTAAATTATGTGACATCTGCCATCCGATGATAGTCCTTTATTGATCATTCCTATGTCTTTCTTTACAAGAAACACCAAGTTTTTTTTGGCAGCCATACAAAAAATGACCAACGAATTTATATTATGTATGTCCTCATTATTCATATACTTGTTGCTTTAATTTTAATAACTTAGGTGTCGTTTGTTTTTTCAGAGCTTTTACCTCTTCATATGCAAACCATGTCTGCAGAAGAAGAGGTACATTTAAGTTCTTCATCCGCAAGAAGAATACCGTTTATTTTTTGTGCTATCAAGTCTTCTTTCATTTTCCTTTTAAAATATTGGTGTAGATAAGAGTCGAAAAAAGACCTAAATTATGTCTGCATTGGTGAAAATAAGTGATTATATCCTCTTTATGCGAAAAAAAACAAAACTTACGAAGATAATGTAAAAACTTAACAAATAGTGTAAAAGCTCTTCTTTAAAAAAAAACAAACAAGGCCAAGTTTGAATTCTTCCAATAAACACCTTTGTTTATTAACGACAATTGCTATTTAGAACTGTACAAGGGGTGTAAACTGAACCCAGACTACATGTATATGCTGGACTGTTACAAGGGAATGACCTCACACGAGTGACGAGTAATATCCAAATCAAAGTTACACAATACACAAAACACACATCAGATATTCCTTTAAATGCACACTATACTATACAGTTGCCTTCATAGTATGCTTCAAGATGTTAACCTTGTTCCTAAACGGCAGAAACTTATTGACAAAAAGTACAACCCACCATTTCAGCTCATTGTAAAACTAGTTCTCTACAAAATTGTGTGTCAGATACTTTCTGTTCCCGTTACCATTTAAAAGTTCAAACGCATACTAACAACTTAGTTGATCCTTCATGGCTGAGCTGTCTTCTTTGTACATTTGCAATTAATGCAGACCTTCAGAGTTTACGTTTCTTTGAGTATTTACTGCTTCCATTTCTTTTGCTTACCCTATAGACTTATGGGGCATATTTGGCAGCCACACAAACTAGCTTGAAGTACATGACCAAATTTAACACTTGTAAAGAATGGACGTTATTATTTTGAGATAACTAATGCCAATCACTTTATTTTTCATCATTCATTTGGTTTACTAAACAGCTTTGCGACTCCTGACAATGGTCATATCTTGGGTTTGTTTTTAGTATCTACCATATCGTATAATAGCTTTTGCAAGCCTTATAAGTTTTTGTTATTAACCTCTCGCGTTTGGGTTATGGAACCCTAAGTGTAATTAATGGTCTAAACATGTGATTATAGTGGTTTTAATAAACCCTAAACCTGGACAGCATCATATGTCGAATTTGTGTGTTATAGATCCAATTTATAAGTGCAATAATCTGGGTTTTGTGGGAAAAGTTTATTTTATGTCTTAGTAAAGTTTTCCAAGTGGTTTGGTCGGATTTGGAGTTGTCTAAGTCGTATTTTTGAATTTTACAAAATCAAGTGTCAAAGCCGAGAAAACGGGTCTCGAAATTTAGTTGTATTGTTTGATTTTCATTTTAAACCATAAGGAATTGGGAGCTCTCCTTTTACGTAGTGATATTTATGACATAAATGAATTTTCGGGAGTTTTGGGAATTATTCCAAGGTGTCTAAATAGGTCCAATAAGCGTAAACTTTTAAGGTGTATTTTCGATTACTTTCGGATAGGTCTGGACTTATGATTTTCCGTAGGCCATTTAGCATGGAAATAGAACCCACCAATTTTGGAGAGTCTTTTAACTCATATGGGAACCCACAGGATTTTGCTTGATTTCATTTGAGCTAAGTAAGTATTTTATAAAAATCGCTAAAGTCTGGTCCGAATATGAGTTAAAAAAGCGAAAGATAAAATATGATATCAATAGGTAACACACTTACAAATGCATAAGAAGCTTATAAAATGAGAATATACTTATAACTCTAGGAATGTTAATGTGATTAATCCGTTATAATTTAATGATGCTAATACGTATTAAATAAATCACAATCCGTGTAGATTCGTTGAAGGAGACGCGACGTTGTATCTTCGTGTTCATTCATTCGTTTGCTTTTCTCTCATTTGCGTTAAGGTAAAGATATTCCGACCTTTTCAGTAAAGGTTCCTTATGATGTTCTTTACGTTAGCTTTCTTATTTTACTTATTAGGGTTTCCGATGCCATTGCTATGAACCCTTTCCTGATTGCTTGACTGTTTATCCGAACTTTTGTTTTATTGAACCATGCAATATTTGATTTGAATCGTATGTTAGGAAGACTTTGATATGCACATTTGTTGAACCTTGCTATGTTTGATTATGAATATTTGATTATGAACTTCTAGATATGAATGTATGATTTGTGATTGTGATATAAACTTCTACCCCGAATATTTGAATATGAACCTTATATGAACTATTTGATATGTTATCGCGACCTTGTGTTGATTATGATCTATGTCATTTATGACAATTTGTTTGACCTAAGTTAGTTTGACACCCGAGCCAAATAATAACTAGTCATGGGGTTCCATGTCCGTCGTTGATGCACCTCGACATGACTCTAGGCGATGAGAGTGAAGTTCGCCACGTCCCTTATCTATTATTTGTTATGAGCTCAAGTTATATTATATTATCAATATATGTTTGTGGGCGATGGATGCATCCTAGATCTGATCTGTTGTCCGATATGTTTTGTCTAGGTGAATGATGTCGTGTGCAATGCGCGTCTTCATAAAATTTTGGGAGCTCGCTACTCCGTATTATTTTGAGATTGTTTCTATATAGTTATGATGTTTTTGATATGATATGTTCTGGGCTCGTGGTAGTTAACTAGATCTTTATCTGTTATTTCTATGTTAAATATTCTGATTATGTTTCGGTATGTTCAAGTGTTTATGATTATGTGATGGACTTATTATATGTTATTATATATGTGTATGCTTTTGTATGTTTATGTGATTACCGTTTACAATGCTAGGTTATGATTAATATGTTTAAATGGGATTCGCATGCTGTCATCTGATGTCATGTTAGTTTCTCGTTATGTGAAGTCGTTGATCTGTAAGATGAATGTGCTAGTGTGAAAGTGAGTATTCTATAAGTTTAGTATGCATAATTTGTTCAGTTAATTTTGTAAACCTTGCTTATACGTTAGTGTTTTTTATCTGTACATGTGACCTGCTATGTTTTAACTCTGCTGATGTTAGGGATTGATTTGAGAACTGGTTTAATTTATGATAGCTGTTTTGATAATTATGAATGGTTATGCTATGTTTTGTCTAGTCTATTTAATTATAGTTTGTTTAATATGTTTTCTATTTGCTTGTGAGACTGCCATGATTTGAATGCTATTCCCGTTGCTGCGATATTGTTGAGTGTGTTAAGTGTAGATTAATTGATTTGTATGAATGCCATGATTATTTGTTGGTAATATTTCCGTTAGTCATTAGACTCTTCGTTTGGCTTATAAGTAACTGCTATTCTTGATATGTTAAGTGTTTGGTTGTTCGATGTGTTTGTGTCATTAATGTGCTATGAGATGTTTTAAATTGTTACATGGTTGTTTGGATTGTATATTTGTGCTTCGCGAATCCTAAAGATCCTCATCATCATTTCATTTTGATTTCGTTATTTGTATATTTGTTTTGTTTAGCTTTTGTTTCGTTATATCTGCTCACTGGCTTTGTAAGCTCACCGCATTTTCTTTTCTGCGGCGGGTATTTAAGCATTCAAGATGAGCTGGGATAGCCGATCCGGGTTGAGAGTAGAGACGAGCAAGACTTTACCATAGAGATCTTAGATTTACTTTGATTATTAAGTTATTTATGTTTTCTTTGATTATTTTGTAAAGGCTTCCGCTATTGTATAGTACTTAAGGTTCTGATATGAAACTGTATTTGTGATATCTTTACCCTTGTCGGGTTGGGGTGTTACAGTACTTCTTTCATTTTTCCTTTTATGTCTGCATTGGTGTAGAGGAAAGAAGTGGAAAAAAGACCTAAATTATGTCTGCATTGGTGAAGAGGAAAGAAGTGATTATATCCTCTTATGTCTGAAAAAAAACAAACGGTCTTCAAAGATAATGTCTGCACGCCTGCAAACAAAAGAGGAAAAAAGCTCTTCTTTAAAAAAACAAACAAGGCCAAGTTACTGGAATTCTTCCAATAAACACCTTTGTTTATTAACGACAATTGCTATTTAGAACTGTACAAGGGAGTGTAAACTGAACCCAGACTACATGTATATGCTGGACTGTTACAAGGGAATGACCTCACACGAGTGACGAGTAATATCCAAATCAAAGTTACACAATACACAAAGAAACACACATAAGATATTCCTTTTAAATGCACACTATACTATACAGTTGCCTTCATAGTATGCTTCAAGATGTTAACCTTGTTCCTAAACGGCAGAAACTTTTGACAAAAAAGTACAACCCACCATTTCAGCTCATTGTACCGTACACTAGTTCTCTACAAAATTGTGTGTCAGATACTTTCTGTCGCAATTTCCCCGTTTACCATTTAAAAGTTCAAACGCATACTAACAACTTAGTTGATCCTTCATGGCTGAGCTGTCTTCTTTGTACATTTGCAATTAATGCAGACCTTCAGAGTTTTACGTTCTCTTTGAGTATTTACTGCTTCCATTTCTTTTGCTTACCCTATAGACTTATGGGGCATATTTGGCCGCCACACAAACGCTAGCTTGAAGTACATGACCAAATTTAACACTTGTAAAGAATGGACGTTATTATTTTGAGATAACTAATGCCAATCACTTTATTTTTCATCATTCATTTGGTTTACTAAACAGCTTTTGGGACTCCTGACAATGGTCATATCTTGGGTTTGTTTTTTAGTATCTCACTCCATATCGTATAATAGCTTTTGCAAGCCTTAAAAGTTTTTTGTTATTAACCTCTCGCGTTTGGGTTATGTCCTTCACATGAAGGAATGAAGCAGAGGACATAAAATGGCTTTAGACAAGATTCTCTTTTGATGTTCAGATTCTAGTTATAGTTAATTACTTTATGTCAACACCAAAGGTCTTTGGCCTAGTGGAATGTGAGTTTCCATCAATCAAGAGGTTGTGGGTTCAAGCCTCGCTAGGGCATTTGGGAGATACATAGTGTGGGGTAGGTGGGTCTGATAAATAATTAAAGTTAGAACAAATCAAAGTAGAATCTAAACATGTCTGTATTTACAGTTAAACCACTATTAATTTTAATTGCCACATAAGAAAACAATATTGAAAACTATCAAATTAACTAGCTAACCCAAATGAATGTCCCAGATCCTATCATGTCACACCAACTTCTCCATGCTTCAACAAGAATAATAAGATGATCCACTGTTTCTGAACCCGTACCGCATTGTGGGCCGTTTATATCATCTGATGTAATCAGGCACACTCCATTATCAAACTTTTAAGAGGGATCCTTTTGATTAGCATCTGCCAACGGCCCAACGCCATTGCCTTACTTTTGGTGGAGCCTAACTGTAATCCGTGGCTGCTATTTTTGGTTGTCATCCCTCCATACAGCTCTTGTGAAACTCCTGTATGTAGCTTTTTCTTCCTCTTCATGAATGGCTAATCTTTCAATACGGTTTGGTATAATCAATTATTTGACATCTAGCATTCAGTAAAATATCCTTCTATCAATGAATACTTCAACTGTAGTATGCCACATTGTTTATACTATTCCTGTGTCTTCTTATTGTGGAAGGAATTCAATTATGTGTGCCTGTTATTAGCTAGTCGTTAATCCTTGAAACCATACTGAACCATCTAATATAAGTTCTATTGATTCAGGCTTTTTTATTTTGCCCAGCAATTGCTTAATCAGAACTACGCAAGGGGGTGTAAACCGAACCCAACAGACTACATGCGACAGTAGCATTCATAAACTTTTGACTAAAAGAGTATGAGCCACCCTTTCAGCTCATCGTTCCCGAAACTAATACTATATCATATAATCGTTAAACAGCAGTTCACTTATGAAGTAACCTAATTAAAACTCTGGCAATAAATGTGGTTCTCAGCCAACCAACAATCCATCTTATTCCTAATGCGAATTGGGCAAATAAAGGTAATCAATAAGGTGTTTCATCCTCTTCCTTTAATTTTGAGGGCAAATGTAAACGGGTGCGAGTGTGACCCAGATCATTTAACAAAAGAGGTAACTCAAGTGGTTCAAAGATCAATCAAGGATCCAGGGGTTCAGAACACGCTAAAAGATCCTATGTTGCATCTATGGAGAAATTGAGGGTATCAAGGAGTTCACTGTTGGCCTCAACGATTATGGATCTTATGATCTTACTAAGTAAAAAGTCAAAATATACCAAAACAGATATTGAAACAAAGGTTCTGTAAAATATGTTTTGTATTAAATCCATAATATGTCATCATCTATTCTCTTACAAGTTCTAATCTATTTATACAAGTGAATGGGTATGTTGAAGAGTTGTGTCGGTTAGGGAAATAACTGCCATATGGCAGTTATGTTTATCGCTATCTATTTAGCGATTATGTTTGTAATGTCAAGGTTGACTTTTTCGTATTTGACCCATTGGGTTTGACCGGTCGTGTGGGCAAACGGGTAAGATTGGGATTAGCCCAATATTCTCCCCTTAATCACAATCGCTTTCTTTGTAGATCTTTGACCGATTAGTTGTCTCATTGTTAGAATCGATCTTGGTAGTGCTTTTGTGAGCATGTCGACCTTTGATATTCTCCGCTTATAAACTCGACTTGTAAATCTTCTCTTTCAACGCATTCTCGTATAAAGTGATATTTTATGTCAATATGCTTACTTCTTCCGTAAAATACGGATTCTTCATTAGTTCGATGGCGGACTTGTTGTCGACCATTATCGTAACCTTTTCTTCTTGAGTATGTGTAAGCTTGTTGAGTAATCTCTTTAACCATAATGCTTGTGTTCTTCTTCTTTGTTCGCAATGAACTCGGATTCACATGATGATAGAGCCTCGTGGCTTGTTTTTGTGTACTCCGGTGATTGGTGATTCACCGTAGTAAAATATAATTCCATGAGTCTGCTGCCTTCTTGAGTGTTGACTCGTAGCTCTGTCACTATAACCTTGTATCCGGTTTCCTCCATTGTGTTTGTAGGTGATTCCATAGTCTTTGTTCCTTTTACATAGCGTAGTACTTGCCGATAGCTTTCATATGTTGTTCCTTTGGTTCTGCATAAACGACTAAATAATCCAATGGAATAACTTAAGTCGGTCTTGTATGTAGCGTATATCGTAAGCATCCAATTAAGCTTCAGATTCATTGAGTTGACCGTTGTTTCTTTAGTGTTCTTTGTTAGTCTTGTTCCTGGATCCATAGGTATTAAAGTTTCGTTGCAGTCTAGCATTTCAACTTCCTTTAGGATCTTGCTTGCGTAGGCGGATTGCTTTATTGATATGTCACCTCTAGTTTGTGTGACTTCAATTCCTAACTAGTAGGATAGTAATCCTAGGTCACTCATCTCGAATTTTACTTCCATTTGAGCTTTAAATTTGTCTATCTCTTCTTTAGGTGTGCGGTGATGATTAAATCATCTCGTAGACTCCAACTAGAAGTATTGAATCTTTGATTTCTTTGTGTAGACGACTTGTTCCAAAGCGCATTTCTTGAAATCTAAAGACTTCAAGGTGTTGTCTAATTTTATGTTCCAAGCACGTGGTGCTTGTCTTAAACCGTATAGAGCTTTTGTGAGTCTGTAGACTTTTCCAGTATCTTCTTTCTTTATAAATCCTTCGGGTTGTGAAACGTACACTTCTTCTTTCAAGTCTCCATGCAGAAATGCAGATTTGACGTCAAGGTGATGTACTTCCCATTTATTATTAGCAACTATGGCTACTAGTAATCGGACTGTTTCCATTCTTGCTACAGGTGCAAAGACTTCTTCGAAATCTATGCCATGCTGATGTGTTTCGTGTAGTGCAAGTTTTAAAAATTTATAAACCGATTTAACCGTTTAATCTATTAACACATACGAGCAAGTATACTCGTCCGTGATAGCAAAGTTTGGTAAGTCGAGATCGTCCCAAGGGATTTTGTGTTTGAAACTGTTTTGAATGAAAAGATTCCAACAAGAAAGCTTGTCAAGGCTTCCTCAAATAGTGATGTTATAGTGAAATTCAATAATAAGAAATATATATACTTGTGTGTAGTCTATAGTCAATCATAAATAGTATTCATGAAGGTTTTGGTGTATACTCTTGATGTGATGCACAAATCATAAGCAAATGATCCCCCAACCATGGTATATGTTTGTAAAAATCATTCTAAGAACAAAAACATATAGGTAATCCTTTCGGTTCTTATCCTAATGATTATCCTTTAGAAATTCCATTTGTTTGCAACATGTTCTTATTAAATTTGTTCTTACGAATCTTTCGACCCTTTCGTGATGAAAATGTTCCTAGTCTCGTTTTAATAAGCAAACATGGTGGTTGTCAATCACCATATCCCCATACTAGTTTGTCACTCAACTTTTTGGAATAAAACACAAGAGTTCCTTTCGGTCCTTTTTCTTAAAACATGTTTTATCAACAAATCAAACCAAGACTAGTATTTTCCAACAAACTCATTTAAACAAGATCATATATACATGCATCACATTTGAGAACACTAATATGATTAACTACATCCCAACACACAAGTATATCCCAAAACTACTCCATGATAATAATAATAACTAAACACAAATCATAACAAAGTAATTCCAATAATTCAAGAGAATAGAATTCCATAACAAAGTTCATAGAATACCTAAACTTTTGTGATTACAAGAATTAGAATTCGTGGATTGTAGCAACCACGCGCCTCCAATCACCTAGATTCACCGTATAACTCCAAATTATCAAACTATGGATGAGAATTGTTCCTCCTTGCTCTCGGACGTTTTCAAGAAGAACTAAGCTTTTGGGCTGAACAATATGGTTGGTATTAGTTTAGATGTAAACTAATACAATTTTGGTTGTGTCACACCTAGTAAACTAGGACTAGGTTCATTATATAGCCAAATATGCTTGCTCAACTGACCAAAAACGTTCCCAACAAGGTAATATCAAGAAATGATCGTCCTCCAATGATTATGGGGAGTTAAGGCAACAATAAATGCAACTTTGTGTAACTGCAGTTCATGCAACCGGATCGGTTGTGATGGCAACCGGATCGGTTGTGTTTTGACCAAATGCCCAGCCGGATCCGGTTACGGGTCACGACCGATCGGATGGGTGTTGCTGATTTGACTTTTTATTGACTTTCTGCTTATAAGCTTCATTCTTTGCTCTCGCTGATGATTTCCAAGGCAAAACTTGATCTTTCCTTGCTGTAGATACTTAGAAATCATTGTGCTTCCCAATCATTGAATCCAAAAGCTTCCTAGCTCGACTTCCTTCCTCGAGAATCTTCCAAATGTGCATAAAACTTCATTTCTTCATCATTCGTGATACCGGCTACATATACATACACACACGCATCTTTTGCACTTTTGCAATAGTTATGAGTAAATATAGCCGATTATCATGCACAAAACCAACAATAACGCTACTAAAAACATGTTCATTTTAGCGTTATTGATAACTTCTACACGCGTCGTTCGGGTTCAAAGGAACTTCCTTTTCGTCGAGCAAGTTTTTCAACACCCTAGGCGATGAACCTAATCGTTGTAGTGTAGTATTAGGGTAAGCCACGGGTATTGATATCGTTCTCTGGGGAATAGGAATGCTAGTGAAAAGTTACTACGCTAAGGTTGGGGTTGAGGAAGATTATTTTTATCTTTTATATTTTTAAGGAAAGGAAAGGTACGAATCTTGGGGTTTGGATTTGGGGGGTTGGTATTGCTACCAATTACTCTACTTATCTAATTATCTAATCTAAGGTGTATGTAGTCTATGTCTAATTATTGTGTGCTTGTATGATAGTTTAAAGATGTGTTTACTTAGGTTTTACTATTCCTTAATTATCTCCTATTGGTGGTTGAATTGTCACGTCCTTATTCTTAGTTGCGTTGTGTGTCTAAAGTCGTAGGGTATGCGTTTCTCCCTAACTCTTTGAACTTACCAAAGGGTCTCGTCTACAAAACCCACTAGCGATAATAAACTCTTACTCTAAGGCACTCTTTGGATGGTTTAGCTTACAACTACTCAAGGAGTTATATTCTAAGGTTCACAAAGATTTAATCAAGCATTAAGTACACAACGAATGACCTATCGCATTACTAGATCATTAATCAACTAAGATAAGAGACAACCAATCAATATTCAATAATTAAGTTTCAGATTCCCTATGCAAACACACAAGTAAATTAGCCGGACATGGAAAACATGCAAGCATACACACAAATAATCAAAGACATAATTGTATTAATGAAGTAAAACACTTATCTTGGTGTAAGATAGGGTTTGGAACCCTAAAATCTTGTACAAGACAACCTTGGTTCGGTTTAGGTTTTACTCCAAAAGACTACACACAAATCTTGAAAAATTCGGATTCTATATATAAGATTACACATGCGACGGCGTCACCTTATGTTTTGTGGCCGTCGTGTGCCGCATCATTGGGTTTCGTCTTGGCCACGTTAGACTTGCGACGACGTCACCTTATGCTTGTGACGCCGTCTCTTCACTTTCTGGATTGAATCTAGGCCCGTCGAGTTGCGACGGCCTACTCTTTTATAACTTGACGTCGTCACTTGAAAATAGGAGTTTTGGCTTCGTCCGTCACAAAATCCTCCGACGGCGTCGCGTATAAAGTGTGGACGCCGTCACCTTATGTTTTCAGCTTTGAGTGTCTCGATTCGACTTTGGCCATTTTCTTCAGATATTCGCGCCTTTTCGTCCAAATAAGTGCCATTCCAAGCATTTTGCCTTCAAGAGACCTAAAAGTGAAAATGAGCGATATTAAGCAATAACGGATACAAAAGTGATCAAATAAGGGCTTAAACGACCCTCAAAAGGTACCTTTAAAACCTTATCAAATATCCCTACACTTGGTATTTGCTTGTCCTCAAGCAAATGTGCTTTTAGCCAATTAATTTATAAGTTGGGGGTCATGAAGCATTGGTTTAAAACAGTCCACAACACATATAAGCCCCGCAAAAGTCATAACAAGCACGAAAATTACACACATGGGGTGTTTGGATACTCACATCTCTCTCGGGTGTATATGAAATATAACAAATTAGAAATGGAAGATAAACACTCATTAACCGGTCCTAGTACATAGATTACCATAGGCTTGAGAATAGATCAAACCTCCATCGCTTTGGCGTAAGCACCTAGGAAAGACTATCAAAGAGGTCTTTAAAGGGTTGTAATGTTAGGCTTACGGTAGGGAAACAAGGGGTTTGGTGGGATAGGCTATATAGTGGTGGCAAGTCAAAAATCTTATTGTTACAAGCATACGAAGAATGGCGTTGCTAAGCCAAGACTGGACACTCTAAACTCTAGCTAATGAAATAAACAAACATAAATTTAAAGGATAGAGGATAGTATGTGTTTTTTTTTTTTTTTTTTTTTTTTTTTTTTTTCTATATTTTTCTTCTTTCTCTTTTCTCTTTTTTTCCGATTTTATTTTATTATTATTATTTTTCGTACACTTTTACTCTACCATCCTCTACGGTAACATCAAAATGATAGGGATTTATAGGCACATCCTACACTTGAGTTTTATTACTCTAACAACTAATTTGACCGAATTGAAAAGATCAAAACACTTGGGGTACATTATTACGCAAACAAAGGGAATTTGAATTTAACGTTCCCTTCCGTCATTTCATAAACTTTAACTTTTCCCATGAATCCCAATCGTCCCAAAACTGTATACAAAGGATATGACTCGACTTAGCAACTCATGCAAGCAACCAAATAATTGAACTAAGGGTTTAGGGTGATAACAATAATGCACTAAAAGTGAGTGCATACATGGTAGGCTAAGGCGATTTGGGTGTATATTTGGGGGTGGGGTGTAAACAATGCTCTTCATTGATATTCCGGAAAAACCGAAACATCACGAGAACCGCGAAAAGGATAGGCTAAGAGGGGTTAACTAGGGGTATCGTGTACTAAAAATGAGTACAACGCAAAGGGTGTGGGGGAATTACTCAACCGATATGGAAAAAGTAATTATATTACGGCTATCAAACAAGGGTTATCCTAATGCCTCTTATCATTTAGTTATTCCTAACTACACAAGTGTAGTCTTACTAGCGATCTCGGAATGCATCACAAAACAAGTTCTAGAATCTAATATATTACCGGTTCACACTCTAAGCATTAAAGATGAATGCTTCAATTCCTACTAATCTAAGGCGATCCTCGCATTTTGGGTGGAATTTAGGTGGTAAAGGGTTTTGTGCTAGTCATGCAACTTCCTATCCGTGAGACGTTTTGTTAAAACTAATGGCCCACTCCTATATGTCATGAAAAATTTTAAATTTGGTGCCAAAATTACCCTAACCGACATATTCTCATGTTTTATTACACAAATACAATTGGACAAAGCAAATATTCAAGGATAAGCATAGTTTCAAAGTTCCGCTTTATTTTCCCTCCTACAATTAAACTGAACATTGTCCCCAATGTTCCCGAAAGTATCAAAGTTATGATAATGGAAGGTAATTAAAAGCGAAGAAACTAGTACTCCCCGATTAGCTCGGTAGGATCCGTGTGTGAAGTAGTGGTTAAATCCTTTCCAAGAAGAATTTATGCGTGAAAAGCTCCTTCCAATCTTATGTAACTTCTTCTTGATAAATTAAACTGCACACTTGAAGAAAACAAACGAAACCTTCGCGTAAAATCGGCGGTAATAATATATATAAGACTCGATTTAAACTAGGATATAATGCTTGTGGAATGGATGTTTACAATTTACGGAAAATTAAGACCGGAAAATTCCAAAATTTATAAGTAGCTCGAAACGAGAAAAAGTAATTTGTTGTTTTACTCCTTCCCGACGCCTTCAGTTGCGATCCCGACGCCTTGAGGTTGCGATCTTCGGGTTATCCGACAAAAGCGGTGCGATTTTAGAAAAAATTACGGAAAATTTACATCTTTAGAATCGGAAAAATTTACGCAAAACACCCATTATGACTCGATACAAGCATTTGACTCGAACAAACACATATATATCTTTTAGTTAATTGTTATTCTCATGTTTACGTTTCTTTTGAAAGCGTGTGTAATCCTCCTACACTTATCCTTTATGTAAAATACCTTTATATGCAATTAAGGCGAGGTTAAAAACAAAATAAAGCATTTTACAAATTTAAACATGAGAATAAACAATCAATAAAAGACATATGACACTAACAAGCAAACAATTAAGCATGGGTTGCCTCCCAAGCGCTTTTCTTTATTTAAGAGTCTTGTAGCTAGACTCGTAGTCGTGCTCCCTCGTTTTCCTCCTCTTAGAAGCCCATTCAATTATCTTAACTCGTTCTCATCACGAATATATTCGAGGCCCAATTCTAGGCAGTGGTATAGAGAACCTTGTCCTTCCAATCAACTTCAAAGGCGGAATGCTATCTACATCTAACTCATCAATGCCCTCAAACCTCTTATTTTTGCAAGGCATTATATATTTAACACATTCGGTCTCATTCGAGAAATTGACTATTCCTTCCTCTTGATCATAAACCATCTTAGATTCCTCAATAAATGGTCTCCCAAGTATCACATCTCCTAAAACTCCATCAATAATGCCTTTCACATTTTCTAGGATCATGAAATCACACCAATATGTGAAGTTCCCTACGAAGACATGCAATCCCTTAACCCTCCCAACATAGTTACTCACTTTCCTAGGGTAAAAGAGGTCCCTCATAGGTCCTAAATTTTCTCTCATGATCCAATTGTAGTAGAGCCTATACATTATGTTCATGGGTGCTTTATAATCTATGTAAGTGTGATCCATATATAAGTAACCAATCATGCACGGTATTTTGATATTTTTAGGGTCACCACTTTTTATGCATGGTTCGAAAGGCGGTCGCGGGAAGTTAACTACATTATAGTGATAAGCAGTTTCCTTTCCATTAGGGTATGAATCGAAATACTCCCTAAGTTCCTCCTCCTTACTTCCGTCCATAATCTCCAAAACCTTATAATCTCCTTCTACAATTTCATCTTCCGAATCACTTGAGGTTGAATCACTATCTAAGGTACCAGTGGATTCCTCAAGGGCTTTTTCAAGTGCATTTTCAATTATCCTATTAAGTTTCTTAAGCTCTCCAATTTCACTAACAATGCGAGCTCGGAGTTGGTTGGCAAAGTTGGATCGAGTGGTGGGTGTTTATTTGATGGGAGTTGTTGCTTGGTGGTTTATCACCTTCCATGATGAAAAGTGATGGGATTACGAACAAAGGTCACGAAGAAGGGGGATAGACTAAGAGAAAGCTAAGAATGAGAAAAAAAGTTTACTTGATAGGAATCAAGTAAAGAAACCTAAACGAGGTGGACTACTAACTAGCTATTCTATTCCCCGTGGCACCAAAAACTTGATAACGCTACACGCGTCGTCGGGGTCAAAGGAACTTCCTTTTCCTCGAGCAAGTTTTTCAACACCCTAGGTAGTGAACCTAATCGTTGTAGTGTAGTATTAGGGTAAGGCACAGGTATTGATATCGTTCTCTAGGGGAATAGGAATGCTAGTGAGAAGTTACTACGCTAAGGTTGGGGTTGAGTAAGATTATTTTTTTATCTTTTTATATTTTTTATGGAAAAGAAAGGTACAAATCTTGGGGTTTGGATTTGGGGGGTTGGTATTGCTACCGATTACTCTACTTATCTAATTATCTAATCTAAGGTGTATGTAGTCTATGTCTAATTATTGTGTGCTCGTATGATAGTTTAAAGATGTGTTTACTTAGGTTTTACTACTCCTTAATTATCTCCTATTGGTGGTTGAATTGTCACGTCCTTATTCTTAGTTGCGTTATGTGTCTAAATTTGTAGGGTATCGTTTCTCCTAACTCTTTGAACTTACCAAAGGGTCTCGTCTACAAAACCCACTAGGATAATAAACTCTTACTCTAAGGCACTCTTTGGATGGTTTAGCTTACAACTACTCAAGGAGTTATATTCTAAGGTTCACAAAGATTTAATCAAGCATTAAGTACACAATGAATGACCTATCGCATTACTAGATCATTAATCAACTAAGATAAGAGATAACCAATCAATATTCAATAATTAAGTTTCATATTCCCTAAGCAAACACACAAGTAAATTAGCGGGACATGAAAACATGCAAGCATACACACAAATAATCAAAGACATAATTGTATTAATGAAGTAAAACACTTATCTTGGTGTAAGATAGGGTTTGGAACTCTAAAATCTTGTACAAGACGACCTTGGTTCGGTTTAGGTTTTACTCCAAAGACTACACACAAATCTTGAAAATTTGGATTCTATATATAAGATTACACATGCGGCGGCGTCACCTTATGTTTTGTGGCGCCGTCGTGTCGCCGTCATTAGGGTTTCGTCTTGGCCACGTTAGACTTGCGATGGCGTCACCTTATGCTTGTGACGCCGTCCTCTTGACTTCGACCGTCTGGATTGAATCTAGGCCGTGCGAGTTGCGACGGCTTACTCTTTTATAACAGCGTCGTCACTTGAAAATAGGAGTTTTGGCTTCGTCTCGTCACAAAATCCTTCGACGGCGTCGCGTATAAGCCGTGAAGCCGTCACCTTATGTTTTCAATGACTTTGAGTGTCTCGATTCGACTTTGGCCATTTTCTTCGTATATTCGCCTTTTCGTCCAAATAAGTGCCATTCCGACATTTTGCCTTCAAGAGACCTAAAAGTGAAAAGGAACGATATTAAGCAATAACGGATACAAAAGTGATCAAATAAGGGCTTAAACGACCCCTCAAAAAGGTACCTTTTAAAACCTTATCAGTTATCAAATTCCCCCACACTTAAGTTCTACTCTCCATCGAGTAGGTCTAACATTTGCAAAGATTGATTTCAATGGTCTTGACACCATGGTTCCAAAAAAAATGTAACAATTATCCCAAAGGAGATAATTATTGGTTTGCTTTTAATATGTGAAAAACTTTTAAAAATGAACCAAACACTTTAGATAACATAACTAGAACACCTCACGAATGATTTTAAGAATTCACTCAACACTCATATATTGGTGGGTATATGTAAATCACTCAATGCCTAGTCATGATCAATGCTTTTTACCATAAGCTTGTACAAGTATCAAAACAAAGAAAATAAATTCATCAAAGAGGACTTTTATTCGGGTTATATCGTTAAGGCTAAGGGTTCATAAAGGGTATGGATAAGGCATAGGATCGTTCATGAAATTGGTGTTAAAAGAAAATAAAGTCAAGTCTAAACCTCCATGTTTCTAGCCATCATACAAACCACAATCCGGTAAATGATTATTTCACCTTTTCAAATATCGATCTCCGCAAATATGTATAACTCAATTTAGCTCATTGGCTAATCAATATCCTTCATATAGCTCATTGGCTATAACAATTTTTTTTTCAACATAACAAAATTCCCCCACACTTAGTGTAAGCATACACCACAAAAAAAAATCGAGAAAAACGTCTCTTTCATCTATGATGGAGAATGGTACACACTATAAACAAAGTGTAGCTTCTTCATAATCATCAAAAACAATCTAACATTCCAAACAACTAGCAACAAACCAATAGACATGACAAGGGTTGGCTAAAGTTTAAAGTGTAAAATCTTTTTGTATTTTTTTGGATTTTAACAAATGAAAAGATTGGCTCAAAAGGTGTAACTAAGGGTATCTAGTGCTAAAGATGAGCACTAACAAATGGGTCCATATAAAGGTGGTTAACTAATCGATGTGGCTAGCTAATATATCATTAGATGTAAACGGAAGGCCATTTGGGTTAAATCCTATGATGCCTCTTATCACTTGAACAAATTTATATCACTCGAAAGTGATTTTAACCGTAATGCATAACTAGTACAAGTTCTAGAATCGACATAATCACAGGCACACTCATAGCAAATATAAAACAAAAGATGTGTTTTATACAAAAAGAAACCTCACAACTGCGTGGAAAAAGGCTATTATGTATGCTAGAAAATGCTATCGAATCCAAAATGAATTACTTCCGTAATTTGGTTCAAATCCAATTTTTTTCAAAAACCTCATTTTACCATTGAAATTCCCAAGTTTTTTTTTAATATTTATCAATAATGCGTGAAAACAACTAGACCATCAAGGGCGAATTCCTTCTAATCACTTGCATCCAAAAGTTATCTAAAAATTAAAAATGCGTATCATTTTTCCTATTTTCTTCCCTCCCCCATACTTAAGTTTTGCATTGTCCTCAATGTAATAAAATGAACTTCAAAGTAAAGAAAATGGGAAAAAGAAATAGTTAAAAGATACCACGGGATAGAATATGCAACACGCATATTGGGTCATAAGAAAGCATGTGAGTTATCCAACTCCAAATATTTGACCATCAATAAGCTTCTGACACATCCATCCTGCAAACAAAAACTGCAACACACAATACACAAAACAAAACAAAACAATCCAAATGCAAATGCTACTAAAAACAAGATAAAACCAAGCAAAATATGTTAATCATCCTAAAGAAATAGTTTAAAGAGATAGAAATAATATTGTTTAACACATCATAACCATTGTCTTTGAAACCATTAATCATGAATGATCCAAAATCACTCCTCGTCTTCGCTCATGTCGTCCCCTTCTTCATCATCATACTCATCATCATCATCACTTTCGGTTACGTAGTTTTCGTCCACAATCTCGAACGAACTCTCCTCTTCTTCGTTTTTCCTCCAACTCGTGATGACGATCCTCCAACATCATAGCTTGCTCCACCAACCTCAGGTAATCGACCATATGCGGGCACTGGATCAGGAAATGGTGCGTACCGGGATATGGATACGGATAGGGTCCGGGATAAAAGTGTAAGGAAAGGATATGGTGGAACATTGGGTGGATTGTAGGGTGGCAACTCGTAATTGGCTTCACGAGCCATGTGTTGAAAGATAGGCATTGAATAATCATTGATGTAGTTGTTTCTCAACATCATCGAGTCTCTCCACACATCCCTACATTGAATCTCATCTAAATGTTGGTTCCTGTGACAACTCGCAATTTCAGGTCATTTCTCAAAACAATTTATGCTTCACTATTTCAACATTTATCGTAAACTAGGTTTACGTGTTCCAAATTCGCGTAACCTTAAAGGTTTAGCGGCGAATTCATGATCATATCATCACGTACATTTCATATGGACTAAGTTTAGTCTACATTTCATTAACATCATTTGCATCACGTTAGTTCATTCATGACATTTCATTTCATCTGAAACGCGTAAATTTTATATTAAATAAACGTTATCGCGTGGGTTATTATTTTGAATATTTAATCCGTTACTTCCAAAAATGATCCCGATATATTTTTATACTTACATTAGTTTATAAAAACTATATTTTGAGTTTAACTAGTGTTTTGAATTTATTTCGTATATAAATCGTTAAATTTATATAATTACGGACGTTTTTCTTAAAAACTACGAAAATTTTATATCACTCAAATTTCACAAGGAATGTATTTTTACAATTTTATTATCTCATTACATTCTACTTTGATCTATTAAAAATTTACTTGTACCTAAAAACTACCATTTACCTTAACTTGAATCTATTTCACTTACACTTTTCTTACAAATTATACAAGTATATATTTACACATTATATATGAAAGAAAAAAAAAATATATTTGGGAAACAATATCCCCCTAAAATCCGGTCCAAGGGGTAGGCAATAAATGACTTGGTACATTTTTCTTTGATTGTATAAGTTAACACTTAACTTAAATATCATTTCATTCATTCACTTCATCCACTTTTCATTATTTCAACAAGTAAGTAAAATTTGGTTTCTCTATTGTCTTCCTCTTCATAGAACCGGTTCTTCATAAGGTGTTAGAAGGGATCATCAATTTTTTTTCAAGCTCAAAGTTTAACACTCTAGATTACACTCTTATTTAAGGTTTTGAAATAAAAACCTAGGGTGTTTAGGTTAATCCTTGTTCTAATCACCTCATCAAGTTACTTGTAAGCATATCATTTATATTTTTCATATCTCCTTTTCATTTCATAAGTATCTCTTCATTTTGGAGCAAGCATGCATGATTTGTGTTGTTTATACCATTTTACATGATTTTTAGATATATATATATATAAGGTCATCCTATAATTATCCCTTGGTATACTTTGGTCTTGATGATGTTTAGGAACCCATGACACCCTAAGAAGGTGTATGGTAGGATTAGATTAGCTTTGGAGTTGATTTGAAGGGATTAGAATAGGTTTGGTACGAGAAAACTATTTTCGACTAGTATAAAATGTGTTCTGTCCTTGTTTTATTTTTCTGGAAAATCCGACAGTGAGGCACGACTTTTGGCCTTGATATTTAGAAAATATACTTTAAAACGAATCCGTGGTCGCTTGAACGGATAAAACGGAGTTATAACGAAGAAGTTATGAATTTTTAAAGTTTGACGAAATATATATTTTTGAAATTTCAACAATATGTTTTACTTTGTTCGAGTCAAAAACGAGCCTTAAGATTTACAAATTATTTCGACTTGTCAAAATATAATAGTATACTTTGATACGAAGCTAAGGACGTATTATCGTGAGAAAAGCGGTTTGAAGCGACTAAGATATGCACATTTTCATAAAATTGCCGTAACTATTATTTTCAAAGAAACTATATTATTTTTACTGACACAAGTATTACGGTAACTAAAATGACCATATTGAGGGCTGTTTTTAACGATGATGTGGAACTTTTGGAGCGAAATGTCTTCTAATAAAATCTAGATCACCGAGCATATTTTTCAAAACGATCGACCGTTTGTATAGCGGAGTTGTAATAAATTATTTACGGATGCTTAAAATTGGCGAAACTCACTTTTACACAAACAATTAGACAAAATCACCATCTTTAACCCTTATTATCTTTATGTTCGAGACCTTTATGTCGAAAACTCCTGAACTGAAACTTTTAGATTTTGATACAAGCTTTCCAAAACCGTCGAGTTCGTTTCCTAACGATTGGCGTACACCATTACGACTAGTTTTTCAAAGCCATTTTTGTCACTTTTATGAAATTTCCGGCGACATTATTTTACTGACGAAAAGTGATAATTTCACAATAAATCATTACGAAACCATTGTAGGATGACATTTGACGTAAATACTTGTAAAGTAATTTAAGAATGGTCAAGGCGTCAAAAGAGTATTTTTAAACGATAAGTATTATTTTCAAAACTCACAAATGGTATAAATAACATCGAAATGCATGCATAACGTTACATCATAACTCATTACATATCATATCATTCGTAATAGGTCCGATTAACGTATCACACTATACCTCAGTGTACTCACTCTTGTCATCACACCGGTTTATCAAGTGAGTCATAGCCCCTACTATTTTAATTGTTTTGAATTACTTTTGGGGGAGATACATGCTCATTTATTTTTCACAAGTACTTTAGATTTTTAAGGCTAAACTCTATCATGATCACCATTGTTTCTAAATCAAATGTTATACTATATCAATTGTTCTTGTTTGCGTGCTATAGTTCTACGATAGGTATAACGTTCTAAATCGATTGACTCATCGATACATCGTCAGATAACGTTCCAAATCGGTTGACCATCGATACATCGTCGTATAAAGTTCTATATCGGTTGACCTCGATACATCGTCAGATAACGCTCTAAATCGTTGACTATCGATACATTAAGTCTAGTTTTATTGATTAAGTGCTATCGTTCTACGTCGAGTTAGGTATTATTGTGAATTCATTTGACATCATGTGTTTGAACATAAACTATACACATTTTGGCGGTGGGTTGTGAATACAAAGTTGCAAGTTTTGTATGGGCGGAACTTGGGCGGGTGGATTTACAATGCCTTTCTTGCATAAACGATTTTGGAAGGCTTTACATTTCAAAACAAACTCTATGAACTCACTCAACCTTTGTGTTGACACTTTTAGCATGTTTTATCTCGGTATCTAAGGTATTCACTTCATGGCATGATTTGGACACATCATGGAGTCGCGATGACGACGTCCCACTGGGTTTATGTACTTTAAAACATCGTTTGAATTGTAACAAACTTATTTCCCTGAAGTTGATTTTCATTTGGGACCTACTTTGTAAACTCGATTGTTTTATTAAATCAAGCGATGTTCTTTTCAAACGACACTTTAGGTCATTCAATATAAGCGTGATTGTGATGCTATGACATCAATCCCGTGAATTCCATTCACGCAAAATGTAATTTGGGGTGTGACAGATTGGCATCGAGCTTGATTATAGAGAACTAGGTTGCATCATTGACCCTAGACTATAACTACATCATCATAGCATCTCATCATTTCATCACAAGTGCATGTTCACTTTACATGCGGTTTATCGTACATTTTCAATTATTTACTTTCATTTCAAATCGATTGTCACATGGATGCCCTTAAATGCCCATTCCATTATTCTTTCTTCATACTCCAATGTGGAGAATTCCTTGTCATTCCTATCACAATTTTTATATCAACCGATTCATCACCGATAACGTCGAATGCCGAGATAAACCTTTAAATAGGGCGAAGTCACTCTCACTCCTTTTGTTTCACCACTAACATGTCGAGTTACACTTTATTCACACATTAAGTCACTAAACCACCATACATTTGAAGCACTTACAACATCTCATAACTCATTTCTTAGGAAACCGTCGATCATTTTGAAAAATAACCTCAAACTTATCATCTCTTATCACATCTCTTTAGAGCGCTTATTATTAACATAGGACTTTGTTACATCTCACCTTTCCTTTTATTTTGAAGAAGATATGGCGCAAGAAAGCCACACCTGTAATGACCAAGCGGCTATTCAAAAGTTGGTAAGGGATAGTGTGAGGCATTAAGGATTGAAAGGAAGCGGTTTGGCCGCTGCTTGAGGCCATGGTTTCTTCTTGAAAGCCGCTTAAACTTTTTCTTCTTCTTGAAAAATGCAGGAGGGTCCGGAGTTAAAAGTCGTTAGTATAAGGATTTCAAAGTGGAGATCCCACCAAGTTTAAAGGGACGGAAGGAGCCACCGCCATGGTGCGATGGTTCGAGAAATTGAGTCCGTGTTTTCTTGTGTAATTGCCGGATGATAGTAAGGTCAAGTTTGCTACAAGTGCACTACTCGATGGAGCATTGTCGTGGTGGAATTCATATGCTCAACCGATGGGAATGGAGAATGATTTCAAGCTCACTTGGGAGCAATTCAAAGGTTTGGTAACAAAGAAGTTTTGTCCGCGTACGGAGGTGAAGAAGTTGGAGACCGAATTCTATGAGTTGGTAACTATTGGGTATGATATTAATACTTACATTCGAAGGTTTCAAGAATTGGCCGTGTTATGTCCATCTATGGTTTCAAGAATTGGGGGTGTGACAGTTCCACTCTCCCTAACCTGAATCTAAACTACTGGACGTACCCGCTTGCATGTTCTCCATTGGTATACTATCATGCTGTTGTGGTGGTTGTTGTTGTTGAGGTTCAACCCATAACCCCAAGGTTTTCAATCTCCTATTCAAAGCATTCCCAAAACCATTTGCACTCCACATCTCACTTTACTTTGGCTCTCCACACTTATCCAATTCCTCATCAACATAATACCCAAGATTCTTCGCCAACCTTGTCACAAAATGTCCTCCACAAATGTGGCTATTGCTCTTGATTCTCAGGGCCCTCCTAGACAAATACTCGGATTACCGTCCTTAGTTTCCTCTAGTAACATCATAACCCATAAGTCCGGTTTCTGACATTTGTCCCTGCTTCCATACCTATTAAACTTCGTAACAATCGGGTTCGTTGGAACTGGCCTCGAGCTTGAGCTACCTACAACAATTCTCTGTAGAAATCATAAATATAAGACAATATAAGAGTGTTAGAACAAACAAGAAGGTTCATGGAACCCTCTAAGATCCACTTCAAAATTTTCAACACAGAAACTGTAACCGGATTCGGTTGCAGAGAAACCGAATCGGTTACTCCTTTTGGCCAAATCCAACCGGTCGGTTCTTGACTGCATAACGGATCGGTTATGCAATCTGCATAAAGCTTTTGCCTTTTAAACCCTTATTCACTCGAATTTTCTAAGTCCAATCCACTCCTAGATCGCATTCTAACATCCTCAATGATTTCCACATCCTTGAATTATTCTAAATTAAGCTTTTCAAACCTCAAATCATCACACATTCATCATCTTAGAACTCAACTTGATAAAACCTATATTCTTCAATCATTAGTTCTAATCAATAATGTGGCATCTATTGCTCATAAAAACACATCATCTACCATTAGGAATCACCAATTGCAACTTATCTTGATTCACTAGCACAACCTAATTAAATCCGAAAATTCAATCATCTAGTATTCATTCCATGGTGAATCAATCAATACAATTCTTTTTGCAATGCATTCCTATATCAATTACCCACTCAATCCAAAAATATTACAACTTAATTCGAATTATAACAAAAACCCCCAAATTGGTGACCTAATATGCAATTCGAATAAAATGCTCTAATTAAACCTTAATTGAGTTAATTGAATGTAGATGCTTACTTGTTTGGGTGCCATGATGTTTTCTTACAACTTAAACAATCTTCAATTAGCTTCTCTTGGACGAATTTTGCAAAACCCAATGGAGAATTAGTGTGTGTGTGTGTGTGTGTGTTTTCGGAAAAGTGAATTTTGGTATATATACTTGTATGCAACGGTTCGGTCATGGACACAACCGTTTGGTATGCATTTGCCAAATTTTGCATTTTTCATGTTACTTGGCATTTACCTTCCAAGCAACAATTTTTTACTCAGAAATCCTGTTAAAGATTCACACAACATTCATCCACCATTTGGAAATTTCAACAATCATCCAATCTTAAAAACTCAAATCATCATACTAATGAACTAAACCAAAACTTCAACTAAAAACTCATAGTCATAATGCATTAACCAAATAACCTCAATCATGAAAATAAAAAAAATGTAAAACTGAAATGAGAAACAAAAATCCTAAATGCATCAAATCAAAAAGAAATAGTTCATGAAATTCAAGCAAATAATTGCTTGTTTATTATGGTCCCTTGTCTTCTCCTTAGAATTCCTCGAAATACTCTTGTCTTAGGATGTCCTCACTTTGAAATTTTCCGGTCAACTCACGGAACGTTTCAAAAGTTTTGAACTTTCTCATGAATCTTCTTCCGTCCGGACATAGTATATCGAACTTAACATGCCATTCTCCATCTCCAGTTTGCCTCTTGTAAGTCCCCGACCCCTCGGGTCTCCACTCCAAATTCTTAAGTTGCACCGGTAAAGAACCTAAAAAGTCGGTCAACTTCATGTAAACTAGTATGTTTTTGAATGGGTTATAGAAAGCTTCCACCGCTAATGCACGTTCCATTTCGTTCTCTATATCAAAATAAGGCGGAGCTAATGGTCCATACATTGGGTTTCCTTGGGTATCACGTCCCACTTCAAAACAAGTTAAATCCTCATCTGCTTCCATCAACTCTAACTCCTCCATAAATTCCAAAGTTGGTCCTCTTGGTTTCGGATAGTATGTTTGCCTTGAAATCCCATCATCAATAGTCATTGTGCCTCTTCCCATGTCTATAATTGCACCACAAGTTCGTAGGAATGGTCTCCCCAATAGTAGTGGTAAACTCTTGTCCACCGGAATATCTAGGACAAGAAAATCGGCCAAATACGGTTGATAGCCAATTTGCACTCTCACATTCTTCACCTCTCCAATTGCCTTCGCTTGAGAATTATCCGCCATAGTAAGCTTCGAATGATTAGGTTGCGGATTACTTAGACCTAAAGTCATAAACAATGGATAGGGCATCACATTAACACTTGACCCCGTATCGGATAAAGCATAAACTGGTGTAGTCCCATTCACTTTTATTGGCAACACAAAATTACCCGTTTAAAAAATGTGTCCATGAATATTGACCTTAAGATTTTTGACCATCCTTCTTCCATATGCTTCATAGTCCAAACGTACATGACCAATTTCGTCAAGAACCTTCTCCAAAATGTAGTTTTCTCCATAAGCCATATTAAGTTGCGCGTCCCAAGCACTTACTCCTTCCACACTACAAGGCGTACCAAACCTCATTAGTGGCGAATCATACACCGTTAAAGGTGCTTGTGTGAACACTACGACTCTTCCCTTCTTGGGAAGTTGAACCTTGTTTTCACCCGTTTCCTCCATATTAACCGTATCAATCCCAAATCTTTCTTACTCTCTTCCAAGATACCTCCAATATTTTCCATTGAACTTCCGGTATCCTTGAACATTTCATCCAAAGTACGAAGGTATTTCGAGATTCCGCTCAAACTATCCATACTAACTAGCTAAACTTGACAAAACAAAACAAAACAAAATCCGAATTATTAACATTAGAGTCGGTAAAAACAAGAATAAACTATAGAAACATATACTAAACAAGTTAAGATACTTAACAAAACTAAAACATAAGTTAAAACTCAAAATCTAAAATGATAAAAATTTTACGAGAGCTCCAACGGATCGGTTGGCTCACCAACCGAATCGGTTGGTTGAAATAACTAGACCAGTGATCGAACCGGATCCGGTTGCGGGTTGCAACCGATCGGTTGGATCGACACAAAATATATATATATATATATATATATATATATATATATATATATATATATATTTTATATTAAAAGCAATTTTAATTGCAATTAAGGAATCATTAAGATGTACTAAACTCTAAATTAATAAAAACTCTTCATAAACCAATAATTAATAACTTAATAATAAAACCATTAAACTAAAACTAAATTAACTACCAATTAAAATCTATCATTAAGATAATTAAACATATAACTGAAAAATTATTATCTAATCATTAACATTAAAACCGAAATTAATCTAAAACTATTTAACTAATAATATAATAATAACAAATGTAAAGAAAATGTAAATAAATCTAAGAAATCATTAAACTACGAGACATAATCTGCAAATAAAATCTAAAATGACAAGAATTACTCTAGGAACTATAACACAAATAACTAAGTAAACTAGAACCATGAAATCAAAAATAAAAAATTTTCTTAGTAACTCTAACCGGATTCGGTTGCAGAGCAACCGAATCGGTTAGCTTTTAACCAAAACTTTTTTTTTTTTTTACTTTTCAACAAATTCAATTCCAATACTACCAATTTTACAGAAAATCAAAGAAAATCCCCGGCAGCGGCACCAAAAACTTGATGTGTTTCGTGTAGTGCAAGTTTTAAAAATTTATAAACATGATTTAACCGTTTAATCTATTAACACATACGAGCAAGTATACTCGTCCGTGATAGCAAAGTTTGGTAAGTCGAGATCGTCCCAAGGGATTTTGTGTTTGAAACTGTTTTGAATGAAAAGATTCCAACAAGAAAGCTTGTCAAGGCTTCCTCAAATAGTGATGTTATAGTGAAATTCAATAATAAGAAATATATATACTAGTGTGTAGTCTATAGTCAATCATAAATAGTATTCATGAAGGTTTGGTGTATACTCTTGATGTGATGCACAAATCATAAGCAAATGATCCCCCAACCATGGTATATGTTTGTAAAAATCATTCTAAGAACAAAAACATATAGGTAATCCTTTCGGTCCTTATCCTAATGATTATCCTTTAGAAATTCCATTTGTTTGCAACATGTTCTTATTAAATTTGTTCTTACGAATCTTTCGACCCTTTCGTGATGAAAATGTTCCTAGTCTCGTTTTAATAAGAAAACATGGTGGTTGTCAATCACCATATCCCCATACTAGTTTGTCACTCAACTTTTTGGAATAAAACACAAGAGAAATCCTTTCGGTCCTTTTTCTTAAAACATGTTTTATCAACAAATCAAACCAAGACTAGTATTTTTCCAACAAACTCATTTAAACAAGATCATATATACATGCATCACATTTGAGAACACTAATATGATTAACTACATCCCAACACACAAGTATATCCCAAAACTACTCCATGATAATAATAATAACTAAACACAAATCATAACAAAGTAATTCCAATAATTCAAGAGAATAGAATTCCATAACAAAGTTCATAGAATACCTAAACTTTTGTGATTACAAGAATTAGAATTAGTGGATTGTAGCAACCACGCCTCAATCACCTAGATTCACCGTATAACTCAAATTACCGAAACTATGGATGAGAATTGTTCCTCCTTGCTCGGGCGTTTTCGGAAAGAACTAAGCTTTTGGGCTGAATAATATGGTTGGTATTAGTTTAGATGTAAACTAATACAATTTTGGTTGTGTCACACCTAGTAAACTAGGACTAGGTTCATTATATAGCCAAATATGCTTGCTCAACTGACCAAAAACGTTCCCAACAAGTTAATATCAAGAAATGATCGGCCTCCAATGATTATGGGGAGTTAAGGCAACAATAAATGCAACTTTGTGTAACTGCAGTTCATGCAACTGGATCGGTTGTGATGGCAACCGGATCGGTTGTGTTTTGACCAAATGCCCAACCGGATCCGGTTACGGGTCACGACCGATCGGCTGGGTGTTGATGATTTGACTTTTTGTTGAATTTCTGCTTATACGCTTCATTCTTTGCTCTCGCTGATGATTTCCAAGGCAAAACTTGATCTTTCCTTGCTGTAGATACTTAGAAATCATTGTGCTTCCCAATCATTGAATCCAAAAGCTTCCTAGCTCGACTTCCTTCCTCGAGAATCTTCCAAATGTGCATAAAAACTTCATTTCTTCATCATTCGTGATACCTGGCTACATATACATACACAATACGCATCTTTTGCACTTTTGCAATAGTTATGAGTAAATATAGCCGATTATCATGCACAAAACCAACAATAACGCTAGTAAAAACATGTTCATTTTAGGCGTTATCACATGATCTTTTATATGAAGCCTTTTGCTACTAGTCTTGCTTTATGCTTGACTATATTTTCATTAGCATCTTTCTTGGTCTTGAATACCCACTTTAATACAATGGCTTTATGTCCTTTTGGTAGAGTGGTTAGTTCCCATGTATTGTTTCTGTTGATGGAATATAATTCGACCTTCATTGCTTCAATCCATTTTAGATCGGTTGATGCTTTCTTGTAATTCTTAGGTTCATATTCAGCTAGTAATAATTGCTCGGGTAATACTTCCTCGGTGTTTTCGTATATATCATTTAATGTTCTAAAACCTTGTAAAGGTGTATGATCAAAGGCTGGATGTAAATTCCTGGTTGCGTTTGAGTTACTTTGATTGGTTGAATGTGCTGAGGTAGTTGGTGTAGTTTGAGCGTTTACTCGCGATGAAGTTGTAGATGGTGTGCGAAATGCTTGTGAGGGTGATTTTGTTGTTGATGTTGTATTTTCATCATTATCTGTAGGGATATCGTTGTCTTCTTTATTTGGTTGGATTTCTTGTTCCTGATGATCATTTGTAGCTTCTAGGTTTTCGACTTCGAAGTCAAACCATTCAGGTTGATCGTTGGTGTGTTCATTCAAGTAATCCTTCCAGTCCCATGCTTCATCCTCTTTAAATTTCACATCTCTACTAACACAAATTCTTTGTGTTGTTGGATCAAATAGTCTGTAGGCTTTTGATCCTTGTTCATTTCCTAAGTATACCATTTTGTTGCTTCTGTCATCTAACTTTGTCAGATGTTGTGATGGTACCTTTGCATATGCTATGCAACCGAAAACTTTTAGATTTTCTAAGTTTGGCTTTCTTTGTTTAATCGCTTCATATGGAGTGATGTCTTCTAAGGCTTTTGTAGGAACATTTGTTTAGAATGTATATTGAATGTCTAATGACTTATTTAAAAATTTTGAGGCATGTTGGTTGCTTTCATCATGCATCTTGTTGTAGACATAATTGTCCTATTTCTTCGTTCAACTACTCCATTTTGTTGCGGTGAGTAAGGTGCGGTAAGTTGTCGTGCTATGCCATTTTCTTTGCAGTATTGAGTGAATTCGTTAGAAGTGAATTCTCCTCCACGATCAGTTCTGAACATTTTTAATGTTGTCCTTAGCTCCTTCTCTATTGTATTCTTGTATTCCTTGAAAGTATCAAATGCTTGATCTTTCGTTTTTAGGAAATACGCCCACATATATCTTGAATAGTCATCGACTAGTAAGAATATGTATCTTTTTCCAGATGGTGTTGGTGGTGTAATTGGTCCACATAAATCTCCGTATACTAAATCTAAAGGTGAGGTTGATCTAGTTTTTGCTTTCTTGGGAAATGGTGCTCTGCTTTGTTTACCAACTAAACAAACATCACAGATTTGTGTTGTATGTTTAATGGCAGGTATTCCTTGAACTAACTCTCTTTGAGTCATTGATTTTAGTGATTCAAAGTTGAGATGTCCTAGTCTTGCATGCCATAACCAAGTGTTGTCCTTCAAGTTTGCTAGTAGGCAAACAGGTGTGCCTATCTTCAGACTTGCTTTGTATAGACGGTTTCTTTGTCTCGGGACTTTCATGAAGATTTTGTTGTCCATGTCATAAAGTCGTAATTCATCGTCTTCCATTACTACTTTACAGCCGATTTTGGTGAATTGTCCAAGGCTCAATAAGTTGCTTTTTAAGCTTGGAATGTAATAGACTTGAGATATGATTCTTTGTTTCTCCTCACCACATTCTAATAGGATTGAACCTTTTCCTTTAATCTCTATATGAGATCCATCTCCGAATTTTACTTTTCCACTAACGTTCTCATCTAGGTCTTTGAAGTGTTCTCTCATTCCAGTCATATGATTGCTGGCTCCATTGTCTAAGTACCATAGACTATCAACATTTGTCTCTTTATATCCTACATCTTGTTCGTGTAGTGAGGCAGTTTGATCTTTAAGTTTTGTTCTGAGTGGGTCTTCTAATATTGCCATTAGTAAGGTAGGCTCTAAGTCCTCCTCGACAAGATTAGATTGCATACTAGTGTTTGGTTTTGAATGACACTTAGTTGCATAATGACCCATTTATTGCATTTGTAACATTTTACTTTGCTAAGATCAATATGTGATTTGTTGAAGTTGTTGTGAGAGTTTTCTCCGTTTTCTTTTCTTCTTTAAAATTTTCGTGGTTTTTACCGTGTGAAAATTTATACTTCCCACTTCCACGTCCTCTAAAGTGTTTTCCTCTATTGTCATGCCGTGTGAACATTAATTTTTCTTGGTTGTCCACATGTCTTCCCTTTTTAAACTTAATCCTTTCTTCGTAGGTTTTAAGTCTACAAATTGCTTCTTCCATAGTCATTTCGCTTAGGTCGGAATATTGTTATATAGATGCGACTATTTGCAGATACCTTTCGGGTACAACATTTAGTAGTTTCCGTACTAAGGTTTCATCTTCTATGGTGTGTCCTAAACTAGCGGCTTTGTTTACGAGAGTTGTAAGTTTTGTAGTGAAGGTGTCGATTGTCTCGTCTTCCTTCATGTATAACATCTCAAAGTCGGATTTGAGTGTTTGAAGTCTTGCTTGTTGAACTCTGGTTCGCCAACGCGTCTAGTTTTCAAAGCATTCCAAATGTCTTTTGCGGTTTTGTGCTTTGTTATTTGAAGTAATTGTTCTTCGGGTAAGGCTTGGTAAAGAAATGCAATAGCGGTTTTCTCTTTTTTCTTATTAGGTTGAGTCGACTCAGTCGGCTCTATTATTTCCCATAAGCAATTTGCTTCGAGAATAATTTGCATGCGAATAGCCCATAATGAGTAATTCGCGGGCTTTAGGATTGGGCATTGAAATTGGGGTGTACTATTATTAGTACTAGGTTCCTTGTTACCACTTTCTTTCGTCATATCTTAAAGATATTGACAATAAATCTCCAAGAAAATTTTAACACGATGTGTGTTGAAATTTCTTAATTTTAATGAGCTCTAATGTTTTATTTTCCTTAAAGGTGTATAAAACTTTTTTATAGGACTAGTTTTGAAAGACTATCCTAGGGAGATTAAAAAAACTTAATTGAAATATCCTAAGGTTAATTACTCCTTAAAAGTTATTTCTAATATAATAAGCAGTGTAATCACTAGGTTATTATATCTAAAAATTTGATGAAGTACTAAATTTGTAATTTAAAAGTAACTTATCAAACAAAATACAGTAATATATATCTAAAATGAATAATATATACTATATAAAAAATGAAAGAGTGGTGTTGTAAAATTTTTGGAACCTGAATGGGTTGATGGTCTAACCCGATGCCTTAAAATATAAAAATCCTATTGTTGTAGCCCCTCTTAAAATAATGGTGCGCCTCCTCCTTATTAGTATGTTATACTATGTATCTCTTTTGTGAGATTAAAAAAAAAGCGCTCCGTATATTTATTTCTTATATCTCTTATTATTGAGATAAAGAAAAAAAAAAAAAATGCAAAAAATGTATCGAACTTGACACTTTATGATTAACTATTTTTTTCTTATTGTATATATTGAACTTTCAAATTTCGATCATTATGTGCATTTTGTGACTATTACGCCATGTAAAATGACCAATTTACCCTTCAAAATTTGAAAAAAAGGGTAAAATGGTCACAAAATCAATAATCGAATTTTGAAAGTTTAGTACACACAATAAGAAAAAAATAGTTGGCTACACAATAATAAAAGTGTCAAGTTCGATCTCTCAAAAACAAACGTCTCCTTTGAAGACTGAGTTCGTCTCTCTCCCTTTTCTGGGTATGGATCCGTTTCTCCTTCTCCTAATCTTCGTGGTCAAACGCCTATGATAAGGCTTGAGTGGCCTTCTTCTCTTCTCCGGTACGTGGTGATCTTTGCGAACACCAAATCCCTTCAATCGAAATTTTAGGGTTTCGTTGATTTGGGGGTTTTTAATCCGTGAGTGGTATGAAAGATTGGAGACTTTAATTAAGTCAATTGGTGGCTTAATTAACATTCTGGGCTTGATTCTTGATTCGGAACAGGTGTGTTTGTTCTAATTTGAATCTTTGATTTTTGCCCTAATTGATGACTTCGTTTAGTTTGTTTGAATCAATATATATAAACGATTTTAATTCGTTTATGATCCTATGTGGATAAAAAGTCAGTTTCGATGAAAATGCAAATAATTTTGTTGCCGGGTTGGAGTAATCACTTGTGTGATTGTTCCCCTTGATGCGACAAAAGTATAGAACACAAAGATGATATCTTTTGATTTGTGTTCAGTTTGTTTTGCATAATTTTTTTTATATCGAGACTGTTTTATGGTTCTTATTGATTCTGAAACTAAAACGAAAATGGTAAATGATGATTCTTGGTTAGTGTGACCAAACCGCTCTGATACCAATTGTTGGCCTCAACGATTATGGATCTTATGATCTTACTAAGTCAAAAGTCAAAATATACCAAAACAGATATTGAAACAAAGGTTCTGTAAAATATGCTTTGTATTAAATCAATAATATGTCATCATCTATTTATACAAGTGAATGAGTATGTTGAAGACATAAGTTCTAATCTATTTATACAAGTGAATGGGTATGTTGAAGAGTTGTGTCGGTAGGAAATAAGCGCCATATGGCAGTTATGTTGTAACTGCTATTTAGCAGTTATGTTTGTAACTGTCAAGGTTGACTTTTCTGTATTTGACCCATTGGGTTTGACCGGGTCGTGTGGGGCAAACGGGTAAGATTGGGATTAGCCCAATACAGGCAAGATCCATAACACACTTTGGTTTTCATTTGGCTTCTATACTAGTTCACTTAAGGTTGGTTATCACAATTTCAAGAAATGCAAGCAAGATGCAACGTCGTTTCAAGGTTCACCATTTCAATTTCAAGTTTATTCAAGATTTTAGTAGGTTTCAATGGTTGTTTATGCAATTTGCTGTAGTTTCATCAAATGTATCATCATTTTGGGATTTTTCTTGATCTCATTTCCAATATAATATTCACTTTTGCCAAAGAAAAAGAAATTATTGTGGAGCTGATTTCTTATATGCTCTATAAGTATTAATACACAAACGGGGTGATTAATTCCACTTTTTTATGATCGAACATCCCTGTTGCAACGCTCAGCTCAAGCAAAATTTGTTACAGTCAAGTAAGTAGGCAATACACGTAAGTCTTCATCGACGAAACTATTTCTACTTGTTAGAGAAAATCAACAAACAACCACCGCCTGCAAATACGTAACAGAATATTTCGAAAACCACGTTATCATGCATGTAGGAATAAGTAGGATGCAATCATCTTATTCTTACAGTAATATGCACGTTCATAAATGTATCCAACCTACTACAATTTGGGTTCAATGTGTTTCAAGATGCTTATCCACATCTTTTAGACTTTTACAACCATTATATTGTTATCACGTTTCAACTAGATATCAGTTTCGTGTTTTGTATCGCGAGAGAATAATGCATGTAGCAAAGGAAAAACACAACCCACAAGATGGGATGTCACAAATAGTTAAGAAAATATCAGCATTTCACTTTTGTATTACTTACATCTAGCAAACATGTTTGTTTCGTATATGTAATCCTCTTAACCTATTATTCCTGAGATATAATTAATGAATAATTAATTAACATAAACAAGAATATGCGTATATTTCTTGATTCTAGTCGAACAAGAATCAAATTCACAAAACTAGCAATTAGATGAACTCTAATTAGGGTTTATAGGATTATGTGAATTACCCCTTACCAATTTTGTAATTCAATCCAAGAATACTAACAACAATGTGTTAATACCACTTTCCTGTACACACGTAAAATAATCACATAAATGAATTGTTCCATAAGTCTTTCTGTCGTTAAAAAACAAATCATTCCGCATACTATACTTTTTTTATTTATTTTTTATTGTCATTCTTCTTAACAATGTTCACGTTAGTTGTCATAATGCATAACAAAATGTTTATGTAAAAATACTTTTCTTCATTTAAGTCTAATAGAAAATTTGTTGGGTAATTTCCGGGCAAATATTTCGCCTAAAATTTGAACAACAAAGTAATTGGTGCACAATATTCCTACATCGCTACTAAGCCCCACCCAAATCTATCAGCTCTAGACAAAAAAGGTCATGGAACACACACTGCATCCATAGCTGTTGGTGTCCTGATATAGCAGCTGAGGTGGGGTGGAACCGGCCCGTATAGCAGCTTACAAATTGTGTTGGGATGGTGGTTGTTCCGACATGGATCTGTTAGCTGGATTCAACATGATGATCGCTGGGGTAGATGTAATATGAGTGTTAATCGGTGGATATGCAAAAAAGTTTTTCGAAGATTTAATGGCGATTGGAGCTTTTCATGTAATGGAAAAGGGTATACTCACCGTTTGCTCAGGAGGAAATGAGGGTCCATAGCACGTCATGATACAAAACATAGCACCTTGGATGACAAATGTGGCTGCATCAAGTACCGATCAACAAATATATATTTGTTAAATCATTAGAACATGTATTTAAGTATATTAGAATCTAATTAGAACACAAATTTTCAGGTCAAATATGAACATGCATTTATCAGTCAAATATGAACTTGTATTTTGAAGGTATAAGATGAATATGTGAGAAATGACTAAAATACTTTTAACAAATCATTTCAGTTATACATTATGATAACTGGCGTGAACATTGTTAGGAAAAATGATAATAGAAAAAATATCGTATATATAATACGTTGTTTTATAAATCCGTTAAGCATTTGTAGATTTCACCATAATAAATTCACTTTCTCAACGAGAATGAAACGAACCAAGAAATTCCAAAAAAGAATAAAAAAGTGTGCATGAAACTTTTTTTAAGTGAATATTCACTTGGTTGCTGTTGCTTTACGCTTCATCTTTCTTTTCCATTACATTATGCAACTTTAAGGAATAGTAGCAATTAAAAGGACAAATTTAATAGTGATTACATGTTTTGGGCGGTTTTGTGCAAAACTTCAACTTATTTGTTGCGGTAAGACAAGTCGAGTAACATGTTGAAAATCAATAACTGGTTCTTTTTCTTACACTAGGATTTACTCAATTGTTGTGGTGACAGATACTTTTTAGCAAATCCGTCTTTGAGGATTTGCAAGGTGGGCGACCACTCAGCGCTCAAAATTTATAAGGCCCTAACTTTGTCCGGTTAATAATTATTTTAATGCGTACACATATTTTTCACGAAGAAAAAAGTATTTAGATGATAAAATATTATAAACGAGTAATATGTTAGAACAAACTAATTGAATTATGGAGTCACTTTATATATAACATTTCTTCTCGAAAAGCCTCACTATGTAATTTCGTTCAGAGTCATCAAAAATTTCATAAATTCATGAGACCGTCCTGCTTTAGTTACAATTTTTGACGAGCTATATTTATCGATTATACTCCGTACAATTTTTCTTCGTTTATGCGATTCATAAAAGCTAAACGATATACTTTTGGCTCGGGATTTGTTGATGAGGCGCAAAGTAAAATACAACTTAAACGAATCTGCCCATAGATTTCAAAGCCTCTCTTTTTAAGTTATCCAAGAGAACTCAAAAGGTTATATAATAATGACTAAAATACACCGTTGGTCCCTATCTTGTAGTGGAGCGTCGCGATGGGGCGAAACCAGGCATATTTATCGTCGGGGTCCCTATTTCGAGGTTTCACTGCTTCAAGTCCTTTGACCATTTGCCGTTAGTCAAGGACATCTCAGGCGTTACATTTGTCTTTAGTCCAAGGGTAATTTGACATTTCCATATTTCAAAGCTTGCTCGATACACTTTTTCGTCGTTTCACGATAAATAGAGCCTAATAAAAGCAACTCATATTCACCACTCATCCCTAAAGTCTCCTCTACCAAAACTAAATCTTATCCCGAATTTTTCCGATCTACTTTTAATAATGGTTCGTTGTGCTTGTGGTAGGCTTTAGTTGTAGTTAAAACTTGCTGGAATAATGTCAACGCCGGTGAGCGATACTATGCATGTCTGTTCAGTTGGCTAGCATTCTCTTGGTTGTATTTTTAATTTATCATGTTTAGTTAATAGTTTCATCTTGAGTCACTTTTAAGTGTGTTCAAACGTTTGTTTTCGATTTTTGGGATCCATGTGTCCCATAAATGGGTGGTTGGATCCACCACAAACCACCGAGCAAGGAGGTGTTCTCTACTTGCAAAGGCATATCCGGCAGTAATGAGGCGGCATTGCATGAATGCCCACAAGCCCTCATCAGCGAGACCATGGATACTATGGACCTTGATGCCAGGCAAATGAGCTAGAGGCTACGAGCCGATACCCTAGTGAACTCCTCCTTGAGAAGGAGAAACTCACGATCGAGGAATTTCGTGTTGTCTCCCGGATACTCATCTTTGCCGTACATGTTTGGTTTATCTAGTGGGTTAGCAATGTGGGTGGTTTTGCCTTTTCGATCGGTGGTATGTATAGTGCATGTAAGTAGGCGTGTGGCGATGTGTAAGTAGAAGTGTGGCGATGGTTGACTTTTGAAAAGTCAAGTTTTATGTAGTTTGGTCCTTCTACGGATTCGTAGTTTTACTTTTATCCTTTAGTCCTTTTGAGTGTTATGCCTTTAATACTTTCTCTACCCTTATAAATGATCAAACCCACCTTAGTTGCCACACAAATATTATGTAAGTCAAACCACACCTTAGTAAAATGATCAAACTCATAACAAAGCTACAAGTATCAAAGATGGATGAATGATGAGAGATGGATGAGCAGGACACCACTTTCGAGTATCAACATAAACTTGATATGGTGTTGTTCATCCATCTTTCATCCTTCATTCTGTTTGTCATGATAGAATAATCGTATCCAACTCGAAACCCGGATACAAGTATCAAAGATGGATGAATGATCGATGATGGATGAAGCAGACACCATTTTCGAGCATCAACATAAACTTGATATGGTGTTGTTCATCCATCTTTGATCCTTCATTAGTGTTTGTGATAATACAATAACAAGAACCAACTCAAAACACGGATGTATGAAGACTCTAAAAACAATACAATAAAAACACAATTAAACCCATACACTAAAATGACATGATTTCATACATAACGCAATGGATATATTTCCAAATGCATAACATTTTGGAGTCTACAAAGTTCATAAACATACATTGTTTAAACACGCAAATATTGTTTAGGGAATACATATTCGATGGATAACATTGGCTTTCATATGCTTAACTAGAAATTTTTGTGGTGAAGAAAGCTTTGTTGCTATAATCTTGGTCTTAGTCCGAATTGCTTTGGAGACCCACCGTAAGCGACATCAACTTGACTTCCGATTGAGACTGGACCCACTTGGTTGATCATTACCTGCATAGTTGTCACCTGTAACCTTTGCCTTCTTCTTTGATGTAACTTTTGGTGGGATGAACTGTTTTTGAGACTGTTGTGTAGTGCCTTGACTTCCGTAACACCTCCTTGCCCAAGACATGTTTTCTTGTGACCAAGATTGCCACAAATACCACAAACCACACTCTTACCATTGTGACAAGTTCTTGGTTTTTCACAATTATCATTTTCGATAAAAGCCACGGTTCTTTTCTTTCGTGGCCTACCTAATGGTTTATGATGTTTAGGTGGAAGAATGGTTGTAGGCACATGACTTATACCAATGCTCATAACCGCTTATTGGTGGATGTGGTGTTTGTAAGTTTCTTCCCAAGTCTTAAGCAAGTAACATGGATGAACCCATGATTCAACAGATCCTATTTGCATTCCATTCAACCTCATACACGGTGTGGGTAGCACCCATGATTCAGCAGATCCTATGTTTACATGGCATGCCCTGTAAGCTCCCATCTTCTACATGTACAAGCCCTAGCTTCAACATTCACAACACACTTGTCTCCCCATCCACTCACCTCATACTTTTCTCCTTCAACCCGTAAGCGGTGTACTTATAAGCCTCTTTCTTGATTGCATCTAACATGAGTGTTGCCTTTGGTGTTAATGTTTCGACACATTTTGAATCACATTCACAGCGTTCACTATTCTTTTCATACAATGCTCTCTAATGTATTCCAAAGCATTAATGATCGGTTGGTGCCTACCTCCCACTAGTTTCCCATTGAACACCTCACACATGTTATTAAGTAGCACATCGAATGAGCCTCCCTACAACTTGTTTGGTTAGGTTCCTTAAAATGTCGTAGAACAAAAGATGTACAATTAGACATAGATTAGGTTAGGTACACGAAAAATGCGACCTTGACCAATGAGTTGGTGGTATCTTACTTAACCAAGCATGGGCGGGTTCGCTAAAACTCTTGAATTCGGCATGGGCGCCTCAAATTGTTGGACGGTTGTTGTTCGCACATCTCCACAAATGTTCCTTGTATGCTTTAGCATTCCATTGCAATTTCATATTATCATGGATGTGCTTCAAACAATATCGTGTTCAAGACTAGGGAATACTACGCTAACTTATTTGGAATGATACCGCACAAATAAACATAAATTCCTTACTAATACAATTTGCATATAAGGAAAATACAAGTGATTCTAATCAACAAAATGGTAACATCACCTTTTGCTGTCGATAAAAGTGTAGTTTGAGTTTCGTTGCAAGTCAAGATCATCTCTTAGACATTCAAGAAACCAAATCCATGAGTCTTTGCTTTCACCTCTGAACTGCGTATGCTACAAGGTATATTCCATTGTTCTTCGTCTATACCACGTTCTTTGTTAGTCGGCGGAAAAGGACCCTCATAAAAGCACCATCTAACCCCAACAACTCTCTTTGACAAGCTTTGTATCCTTCCTTCAATGCGCCTAAGCATACATACATTCTCTTGACAACTCGTTGGACTTGTTGCATCTGTTGCGGTTTGTACACTTATCCTAACTGTTGTATCCGGGTTAGTTTTCGCAACTCTTCAACATAGTCTCTTAAAAGGGTGTCTTCGCTATGGTCACCCCTAATCTCATTTTTGCCTTGTTTTTGCCCTTAACGCTTTTGCATAGACACGAACTTCAAATCATTTCTTGGTGATCTTGAGCATTCTCGATTGGAATATCTGGATTGACTTGAACTTGGTCAACTATTTGCTTGAAAGAAACTTGTAGTCACAAGCTTTAATGTCTCTTGATTGCAAACATCTCGTGTTCATCCTTGAAAGTTCGAACAATCCATACATCTTTATCTCATATTTTTGGCTACATACAACAACCATGGACACTCTGTTACTTGCTCCTTGCGCTTTCACAAATACACATCCTACCGAGGCCTCTAGTTATCGGACCATTTTTCCTCTTTGGGACTTTCCCACTCGAACCTTTGGTTATTCCACAAACAGTATTTGTCCGAGACACCTAACCCTAATTCTCTGTTTGTCATTCTTAATTAGTTGCAATTTCCTCCTAGTCTTTATTGAAAGCATGTAGATCCTATCTTTCACTTCTTTGCGCTTACAAAACTTTGACCACGTAAAAATATATTTCGTCCTCTGTTTGTCTTTGCCTCACTTAACTTTTGTTTCTTGTATGCCCTCAATTTGTTCCTCCTAATAACATACTCATCCTCATTCTCGAACCACTTGCAAAATCATTATCATCTAACAAATCCAACTCATTTTCTTAAAAAATCATGTGGTAGCCGGTTGGTGGTACCTATAGATGGTAAATCGTAGTCTCGGTCACTTTGAGCAGTTAACATCAAAATCGGGCTCCTCAAAAGTATTAGCCTCATCGACAACCGTGTTTCCATCACCATTGTTCTCAATATCATCATCGTCACTCATATAAGTGTCGTGTCACTCACATTGTCATCACTTACGCCTTCATCGATTTCACTAACTTGCATGATTTGACTTTTGGATATGATCCACGGGATTACATGTTTCCTCCTCATGATGACCAAACTCTTGATCATTTTGAGATACCTCTTGAGACTAGATTGTACCAAAGTATTGACTTCAAAGGTTGATTCAGAACCTCACATAAGTCCTCTACCACGGACTTATTAACAATGTTTTCTAAGAACAATTTCTTTGAGCAATATGGAACAATAGCAAGAGTCGCTTTTTCTTTGTTGCATCCACATCGCAATAATCGTCCTAATTGACTTTGGTGACATTTGATCAACGTCTAATGTTGTCTTACCATTTTCAACATAAATCTCTATCATCTTATGGTCATCAACAAGATCTTTCAATATTTCTAAATTAGCACTCTCACTTAAGCTATACAAACCATCATCTAAATTACTACCGTGCTTAACAAAGTAATAGTAATTTTTGAACCCACTCATAACCCAATTCATACATAAGCACATCCAACTCTTCAACCGACACACTATCAAAATCAACCAAATCAACTAAACTTTCCATACCTCCAACGTATATTCTACCGAGCCGGTGCTTAAAGACACCATTGTGATGAACCCTCATACTAAACATTTTAGATCTACCACGAAAACATGTCAATATATGTTTGAAGCATTATAATAATTTATAGAATTCTTCTCACAATTTTCCTTGTAACGTATAGAATGTTTCTTAGATATCTATATATTTTAGATGACATATCATAGCAATAGCTTTGATTTAGGCTATGCACAGAGGCGACCTAGTTCGTCGCCGCCACATCAGCTTTCTCTCTCCGACGACCTAGTTGCCACAATGGTGACACGAGATTTTTTTTTTTTTTTTTTTTTTTTTAATTCAAATATTTTTAAACACAAAATTAAAATTCATTAATAAAAATACTTAATATTACAACAATAATTAAAACTTAAAGTAATAAAACGTAGACGTTACAATACTTATTAAAAACTGAAAACATCACAAAAAATCTTCATCGTCAGTTCGGTCTTCGTCACTTTCGTCTTCGGCTTCAATCTCTTGATTGTCTGGATTTCCACGGTTTCTCCAAATGTGTTCGACCAAATCAGATTTTATGTTTAGATGAGTTGATCGATCCGTTAACTCCTGAGTAACTACTAAGGATTCTGCATGGGGATCTTACCGGATCATGATCACGGTGGCCCTCTTGTGGAAACCATGTAGGACAAATCGCCCGCTGCTTGTGTTTGATGATCATATTATGTAATATGATGCATGTATACACAATATCTTCGAGATCCCGCTTACGACCCTCGATAGGAGCTTTAAGCATTTTCCACTTCTTCTTCAACACACCAAAGCTCGCTCCACATCTTTCCTTGTCGCTTGTGCTTCCTCTTGTACAACATTATTTTTCATCACCAGAGGAGGATTTGAAATGGACTTAATAAGAGCAGCACCATTCCGGATATATCCGTCAAGAAGATAATATCCCTTTGTAAGCAACATCGTTAGCCTCGAATTCAAGTTCACCGCTTCTCCCGCATTTGATATCATTGAAAAGCAGGGAACAATATAAAACGCTTATATCGTTATTCATCCCGAGACACCAAAGAACGCGTGCCAAATTCATAAATCTTGGGAGGCGACCACTTCCAATAAAATGAATGGATGTGGCCGTGATCACCCCTAGCATGTTGACCTCTCAAACTATTTCGCTGTTCTCCCAAGGCCAACTGCATAATCAATGCTTGCCATCATCCTAGAAACCCATGCTTATGCTTGTGATGAGCATATAATCTTTCAAGGTCCGAATACGTGGCTTTCGCAAATACTCAAGACCATATAACTCCATGATAACCGTGCAAAAGTTACGGAGACAATCGCGTGCTGTTGTTGCAGCCACTTGCAGATACTCGTCAAGAGAATCAGGAACTGCCGCGTATCCCAATTGACGAATTGCCGCAATACACTTGACCAATGGAGAAATACCAAGCAAACCTCTACAATCAGGAGTTTGTTGAAAATAAGGAGAATGATTGGTTACCTCTTGCACAATTTGAGTGAATAGGTCTCGGGGCATCCGGAATCGCTGACGAAATGTTTTTTCGTTATACAACGGTTCTTCGGAGAATTAAGCGGAAACTAAACGATTATGAGCACCTACATGATCCCTAGCCGTGTGGTTTCGCCGAGCCTTTGGCGTTGACGCTTGGTAAGTGTCCCAAGCATGTCACAGATACTCCATGAACTCAGAACTCGCTTATAACTTTTCCTCGCCTGAAGACGAAGAATTAAAAATAACTCGTATGACATAATTATCAAAATGTGTTTGAAAGTGTTTATGAGAAGTTGTTTGAAATTGTGTGTTTAAAATGTGTTTGAGTTTGGTATTTATAATGTTGTAAAAGTGGTAAAGTTTAATTTTTTTTAATAGGAAACGTTAGCTTTTTTTTGGATATATGTGGCTTTACACTCGGTTGAGACCACAACCTTCTTCCTCCTTTTCTTCCCCAACCGATCACAACTTTCACAGCCACAATGGCTCGACCGACCATAACCGGCAACCGACCGACCTCTCGACCGACCCTCTCACAAGATATGATAACGCCACACGCTGCTCGGGGTCAAGGAAACTTCCTTTCTTCGAGCAAGTTTTATAACACCTAGGCAAAGTGAACCTAATCGTTGTAGTGTAGTAATTAAGGTAAGCCACGGTATTGATATCGTTCTCTCAGGGAATAGGAATGCTAGTGAGAAGTTACTACGCTAAGGTTGAGGTTGAGGAAGATTATTTTTGTATTTTTATATTTTATGAAATTGAAAGGTACGAATCTCGGGTATTGGATTTGGGGTTTGGTATTTCACCGATTACTCTACTATTATCTAATTATCCGAACTAAGGTTGTGGGAGTCTATGTCTAATTAATGTGTACTGTATGATAGTTTAAAGATGTGTTTACTTAGGTTTTACTACTCCTTAATTATCTCCTATTGATGGTTGAGTTGTCACGTCCTTATTCTTAGTTGCGTTGTGTGTCTAAAGTTGTAGGGTATGCGTTTCTCCCTAACTCTTTGAACTTACCAAAGGGTCTCGTCTACAAAACCACTAGGGATGATAAACTCTTACTCTAAGGCACTCTTTGGATGGTTTAGCTTACAACTACTCAGGTAATCATATTCTAAGGTTCACAAAGATGAATCAAGCATTAAGTACACAACGAATGACCTATCGCATTACTAGATCATTAGTCAACTAAGATAAGAAACAACCAATCAATATTCAATAATTAAGTTTCATATTCCTAAGCAAACACACAAATAAATTAGCCGGACATGGAGAACATGCAAGAATACACACAAATAATCAAAGACATAATTGAATTGATGAAGTAAATACTTATCTTGGTGTAAAATAGGGTTTAGAACCCTAAAATACTGTGCAAGATACCCTTGGTTCGGTTTTAGGTTTTTATTCCAAAAAAGACTCTCTTAAAACTGAAAAATTCGGATTCTATATATAAGATTACATATGCGACGCGCCACCTTATGTTTCGTGGACGACGCCGTGTCGCCGTCATTAGGGTTTCGCCTTGGCCACGTTAACCTTGCGACGACGGCCACCTTATGCCGTGACGCCCTCTTCACTTCCGACGCCGTCTGGTCACATCTAGGCCGTCCGAGTAGCGACGGTCTACTCCTTTAAAGCCCGACTGCCTCTTGAAAATACGGGTTTTGTCTTCCGACCGTCACAAAATCCCACGACGGCGTCATAGATTAAGCAAATGACGCCATCGCCTTCTATTTTCAAGACTTTGAGTGTCTCGATTCGACTTTGGCCATTTTCTTCAGATATTCGCCTTTTCGTCCAAATAAGTGCCATTCCAAGATTTTGCCTTCAAGAGACCTAAAAGTGAAAAGGAACGGTATTAAGCAATAACGGATACAAAGTGATCAAATAAGGGTTAAAACGACCCTCAAAATGGTACCTTTAAAACCTTATCAAATATCCCTACACTTGTTATTTGCTTGTCCTCAAGCAAATGTGCTTTTAGCCAATTAATTTATAAGTTAGGGGTCATGAAGCATTAATTCAAAACGGTCCACAACACATATAAGCCCCACAAAAGTCATAACAAGCACGGAATTACATACTAGCACCTCACATGGGGTGTTTGGATACTCACATCTCTCTCGGTGTATATATGAAATATAACAAATAGGAAATGGAAGATAAACACTCATTAACCGGTCCTAGTACATAGATTACCATATGCTTGAGAATAGATCAAACCTCCATCGCTTTGGCATAAGCACCTAGGAAAGACTATCAAAGAGGTCTTTTAAAGGGTTGTAATGTTAGGCTTACGGTAGGAAATAAAGGGTTTGGTGGGATAGGCTTTTAGTGGTGGCAAGTCAAAATCTCTATGTTACAAGCATACGAAGAATGGCGTTGCTAAGCCAAGACTCGACACTCTAAAACTCTAGGCAACGGAAATAAACAAACATAAACTTAAAGGATAGATGTAGGATGGTAGCCCGTATTATTTTTTTTTTTTTTTTTTTTTTCATACACTTTTACTCTACCATCCTCTACGGTAACATCAAGATGATAAGGATTTATAAGCACATCCCTACACTTGAGTTTTATTACTCTAACACTAATTTGACCCGAATTGAAAAGATCAAAACACTTGGGGTACATCATTATGCAAACAAAGGAATTTGAATTTAACGCTCCTCCCGTCATTTCATAAACTTTAACTTTTCCCATGAATCCCAATCGTCCCAAACTCAGTATACAAGGGATATGACTCTACTTAGCAACTTATGCAAGCAAATAGATAATTGAACTAAGGGTTTGGGGTGATAATAATAATGCACTAAAAGTGAGTGCATATAGGGTAGGCTAAGGCGATTTGGGTGTATATTTGGGGGTGGGGTGTAAACAATGTTTTCATTGATATTCCGAAAAACCGAAACATCACGAGAACCGCGAAAAGGATAGGCTCGAGCGGTTAACTAGGGCATCGTGTACTAAAGATGAGTACAACGCAAAGGGTGTGGGGAATTACTCAACCGATGTGGAAGAAGTAATTATATTACGGGTATCAAACAAGGGTTTATCCTAATGCCTCTTATCATTTAGTTATTCCTAACTACACAAGTGTAGCCTCACTTGCGATCTCGGAATGCATCACAAAACAAGTTCTAGAATCTAATATACTACCGGTTCACACTCTAAGCATTAAAGATGAATGCTTTAATTCCTACTAATCTAAGGGCGATCCTCACATTTTGGGTGGAATTTGGGTGGTAAAGGGTTTTTGTGCTAGTCATGCAACTTCCTATCCGTGAGACGCTTTTGTTAAGACTAATGGCCCACTCCTATATGTCATGAAAATTTTAAATTTGGTGCCAAAATTACCCTAACCGACATTTTCTCATGGTTTATTACACAAATGCACTTGGACAAAGCAAATAATCAAGGATAAGCATAGTTTCAAAGTTCCCGTTTATTTTCCTCCCTACACTTAAACCGAACATTGTCCCCAATGTTCCCCGAAGTATCAAAGTTATGATAATGGAAGGTAATTAAAACGAAGAAACTAATACTCCCCGATTAGCTCGGTAGGATCCGTGTAAAGTGGTGGTTAAATCCTTTCCAAGAAGAATTATTCGTGAAAAGCTCATTCCAATCTTATGTAACTTCTTCTTGAAAACTAAACTCGCACACTTGAAGAAAACAAACGAAACCTTCGCAGAAAATCGGCGGTAATAATATATATAAGACTCGATTTAAACTAGGATATAATGCTTGTGGAATGGATGTTTTATGTAATTTCTAAGAAAATTAAGACCGAAAATTCCAAAAATTTATAAGTAGCTCGAAAATGAGAAAAGTAACTGATGTTTTACTCCTTCCGACGCCGTCAGTTGCAATCTGACGACGCAAAGTTATCCCGACAAAAATTGGTGCGATTTTCAAAAAAATTCGGAAAATTTACATCTTTAGAATCTGGAAAAGTTTCAAAAATATCCATTATGACTCGATACAAGCATTTGACTCGAACAAACAAACATATGTATCTTTTAGTTAATTGTTATTCTCATGTTTACGTTTCTTTTGAAAACGTGTAATCCTCCCTACACTTATCCCTTATGTAAAATACCTTTATATGCAATTAAGACGAGGTTAAAAACAAAATAAAGCATTTTACAAATTTAAACATGAGGATAAACAATTAATAAAAGACATATGACACTAACAAGCAAACAATTAAGCATGGGTTGCCTCCCACGAAGCGCTTTTCTTTATTTAAGAGTCTTGTAGCTAGACTCAAGTCGTGCTCCTACGCATCGATATAAGTAAGTCTATCCTCAACAATGTCGTAAGGATCAAACTTATCATTCAAGTTCCTAGTAGTACGCTCGGTTAAATATGTCTTTTCAAACCTCTCACCATCGGGATCATAGATTTGTATCCTAATGTGCCACTCTCCATTACCATCACTAGGCGGTCTATCCCAATCCCACTTGTGTTCAGATTTCAACTTTCCACTTATTCATGACAAGGTTAACGGCAAGCTTCTTAGGAACTCGGTCATCTTCCTAAATACTAAGGCCCTCGAACGGGTTCACTTCCATGTCCCTAGCCATTTCTTTTTCTTGGAAAATTGCTTTACTAGTGAAGGCTTTATCTAGGTAAAAAGGTCTTTGGGGGCCTATGATGTTCTTATCAATCCAAGGTCCATATCTAGAAAGCTCTCTATCCAACCTAATCTCATGTGGTATTTCCTCATCCTTGTAGTACGTATGCTTTTTGACATCGTAAACGGATCTAGCACTCCCCTCTCCTACTACTATTTTGGACATCTTACAATCGATGATGGCACTAGCGGTAGCTAAAAATCCTCTTCCAACTAGTAATGGGCATGTCGGGTCCTTATTCATGTCTAGCACATGAAAGTCGGCCAAAAGAGTCAACTCTCCTACGTGTACTACCATGTCCTTTATTATTCCTACCGGACGTGCCACACACCGTCCGCTAGACCTAAGATGGTTTCGTTGGTTCTATTTTACCTAAGTTAAGGCTTCTATGGAGGGACAACGGAACAAGATTGATGCATGATCCTAAGTCGGCTAGAGCGCCGAGTGGTTTGGAAGTTCCAAGCCTACACGGAAGAGTGAATAGCCCGGATCGCCTAGCTTCTTAGGTAAGTTGTTTCGCACAAAAGCGGACCCATGTTTTCCAAGCCTAAGTTCTAACTCATATTTTTCTTTCAAAGCATTATAATAAGGTGCATGAGCTAAGACTTCAAGAATCGGTTTTCTTGATGGAGTTCCTTGTACCTCCTCTAAACTAGGTTTGGATTTTTGGTCGACGGTTTCTCAAGAGTAGGCTCTACCAATGGTGCCGGCCTTGGTACCTCTTGGATGGCTTGGAACCCTTTTTGATGGCATTTACCGAGTGAACCGTCGGGTGTGAGGGGCATGGATGTGCATTCTCCCATGGTGAACTAGAACATGAAGTCGATGCAATCGAATTCACTTTGGGTTCTTTATGGTATCACTTGGGAGTGCTCCAACTTCCCGCTCATTGAAGGCTTTTAAGAGGGCATCAAGCTTGTTTGTCATCTCACTTTGTTTTGCTTAAAATCGGCTTCAAGCTTATTCAATCGAGTCTCTTGGGATGACAAAATCTAGATGCAATTGCCTCAATATTAGTGGGGTTCCCGTATTAAAAGAATTGAACCTAGTGGGCGAACTAGATGAGATTTGGGTGTGCTTGAGTTTTGGTTCCACTTAAGGTTAGGGTGATTTCTCCATGAGGGTGGTACGAGTTTCCTAAGTTGTTTTGTTCGGGTTTGAAAGTGTACCACTTCTCCCGCCTCCGTCGGCACGCACGGAGGCGTAGGCCGCAAAAGCTTGTTCGGGAGCCTTATGCAATCACGAGTGTCATGGGGACCACCGCATAACTCACAAGGTAGAGTGATTTGATTCACTTGTCGTGAGGACTTAGGATTCTTGTAGGAACTCATGAGGAATTTAACTTGATCTTCAAGTTCGATCATCCCACGGTCGGAAGGTTGTGAGTTGATGGAAGGCAAGGAGATTGCCTTGACGGTTTTAGGTAGCTCACGGGGTCGCCCCAACTTTCGTTGTCGAGAGGCAAGGTCCTCTATTATACCCCATGATTCTTCCGCGGTGAGATCACTATGTTTTCCACCGCCGCTTGGTCAATGGATCGCTTAGTGGGAAGTTGACATGATCATAAAAGATTTGGACTTGGAGCCAAAGATCAATGCCGTGATGAGGACTTTATGAAGTAAGTCCTTGAATCGGGTCCATGCTTCAGAGAGATTCACCTTGACGTTGTTGGAACATCAAGATGTCATTCCTAAGCTTAGTGGTTCTCCCGTGGGAAAAATTGAGCAAGAAAGCGAGAGGTAAGATCATCCCAACTTGAGATGGAGCCGGCGAGAAGTCGCCAAGCCAATTACTAGCTTGGTCCCGTAGAGAGAATTGGAAGAGACGCAGCGCGTGGTCTCCCGAGTAATAGCATCAAGGTCGATGGAATCGACAATTTTGAGGAAATCCTCGATGTCGATTTGGATCTTCTAACGAAGTCCATGGAATGCACATCCGCTTTGCACCAACCGGATGGTGCCGGATCGCAGTACGTAGTTTGGGCTTGGTCGGGAAGCTCAATGGTGTTCCTATAGCCTAGGTGGCTTGGTCTTGAGTATTCACCAAGAGTACGGGCTCTTGGCGGTCATTTGGTGGTGGGTTGATGAGTGGTGGTTGGTTATCATCCTCCATGATGAAAAGTGATGGGTATTACAGAACAAAGGTCACGAAGAAGGGGATAGACTAAGAGAAAGCTAAAATGAGAAAAATTTACTTGATAGGAATCAAGCAAAGAACCTAAACGAGGTGGACTACTAACTAGCTATTCTATTACCCGCAGGGCGCCAAAAACTTGATAAAGCTACACGCTCGTTCGGGGTCAAGGAAACTTCCTTTCTTCGAGCAAGTTTTATAACACCCTAGGCAATGAACCTAATCGTTGTAGTGTAGTAATTAGGTAAGCCACGGTATTGATATCGCTCTCAGGGAATAGGAATGCTAGTGAGAAGTTACTACGCTAAGGTTGAGGTTGAGGAAGATTATTTTTGTATTTTATATTTTATGAAATTGAAAGGTACGAATCTCGGTATTGGATTTGGGGGTTTGGTATTTCACCGATTACTCTACTATTAGCTAATTATCTAAACTAAGGTTGTGGGAGTCTATGTCTAATTAATGTGTACTGCACGATAGTTTAAAGATGTGTTTACTTAGGTTTTACTACTCCTTAATTATCTCCTATTGATGGTTGAGTTGTCACGCCCTTATTCTTAGTTGCGTTGTGTGTCTAAAGTTGTAGGGTATGCGTTTCTCCATAACTCTTTGAACTTACCAAAGGGTCTCGCCTACAAAACCCACTAGGGATGATAAACTCTTACTCTAAGGCACTCTTTGGATGGTTTAGCTTACAACTACTCGTGTAATCATATTCTAAGGTTTACAAAGATGAATCAAGCATTAGTACACAACGAATGACCTATCGCATTACTAGATCATTAGTCAACTAAGATAAGAAACAACCAATCAATATTCAATAATTAAGTTTCATATTCCTAAGCAAACACACAAATAAATTAATGGACATGGAGAACATGCAAGCATACACACAAATAATCAAAGACATAATTGAATTGATGAAGTAAATACTTATCTTGGTGTAAAATAGGGTTTAGAACCCTAAAATATCATACAAGATACCCTTGGTTCGCTTTTAGGTTTTACTCCAAAAGACTCTCTTAAACCGAAAAATTCGGATTCTATATATAAGATTACATACGACGGCCACCTTATGTTTCAGGACGCCGTGTCGCCGTCATTAGGGTTTCATCTTGGCCACGTTAAACTTGCGACGATCGTCACCTTATGCTTGTGACGCCGTCTCTTGACTTCTCGCCGTCTGGTCACATCTAGGTCCGTTCGAGTAGCGACGGTCTACTCCTTTAAAGCCCGACCGCCTTTTGAAAATACGGGTTTTGTCTTCGACTCGTCACAAAATCCCACGACGGCATCGCAGCTACAGCGACGCCGCCGCTTCTATTTTCAAGCAGTTTGAGTGTCTCGATTCGACTTTGGCCATTTTCTTCAGATATTCACGCCTTTTCGTCCAAATAAGTGCCATTCCAAAGATTTTGCCTTCAAGAGACCTAAAAGTGAAAAGGAACGATATTAAGCAATAACGGATACAAAAGTGATCAAATAAGGGTTAAAACGACCCCTCAAAATGGTACCTTTAAAACCTTATCAACATAGCCTTAGTATAATAACTATTGTCTATTGATGAGTGGACACCTATAAATAGCCCTCTCATTTGGCACAACAAATCAACAGCTAAAATGAATATATAAAAACTCAAAATGTAGATATTAAGTTATGTTATGGTTTTAGAACTTTCATATGATGTGAATCTAGGGTATAACCCAAGGGTGAAGATTTCAATGATTGGATATTTAAGCCGAATGTTCCAATTGGCTTGGATATCTCTGTAAATCGTTTATGAACCCTACTTTTCTAAAACGATAACTCGACCCTATATTTCATGGGTATCACGAATTCGTTACACAGGTTTTGAGGGTTTCCAAGATCGATATGATCAAACAACATTCATGTACATCATACATGCAAGAATCAATAAAAGAAACAGAAGATATGGGTTGAACCCTAAAAACTGATATTGATAAATGAAAAAAGGGTTAACTTACAAATACAGAATTCTAAACTATATATAATGGATGAAACGACATGAATGAAAGGATGTGTCGTTTCATAATAAGTATAACTGTTTATAACCCTAAAATCTAAATAATCGTTACTATGTAACTGCCATCTATTGGGTTTGTTTGGGGCTTGGCCCAAACCAGAAACTACAGGCTTTATTCCTTTGGGTCTTCATGTTTGTGTCGAGTCATACCATAACACGTGAGTAAAACATGTTAATCTTCATACAAAGATTAGTGGGATTATAGTTTTCCAACATATTCCTCCCTAATCTTATTAATCTTTGTATTCTCAATCTTCTTGTTCTTGATTCTTCTTGCTCATGCCTTCCTTCAATCTTGTAGTTTATTGATACTTGTTATTAAAGATCAAAAATAAAATAAAATGCTCAATCTTGACTATTCTTCTTGTCTGCTTATTTCATAGGGTTTGATCACAGGATCTTGTCGATCTCTATGGCATTCTCGCCTGGCATTCTTGCATTGAAACATGTCCTTCTGTTCCAAAAAAAAGTGATTCCCTTGCAGTGCTTATCATAGCAATTGAAGTCGTCCAAATATATTGATTGTAGCATGGTTTGACCTTCGCGCCATGTTTTTGACAGGCCAAGTATCTCATGGCTTTTGTTGGTAAAAGAGAAAAACCAACAAGCCTTTCAAATGCATCCATTAATTCCATGGTTGCTTTCTTCTAGGTTAACCACCGATTTGGTGTTGTAACCGTTTCTGAATTTTTCTTCTTCAATTGGCATGGCTTCCTTCATGGTAGTTTTGTTTCTTTGAGTGATGATTAAACATGAGTGGATGTTGTTTGATCCCCTAGGCTCTGATGCCAATGTTACACAGGTTTTGATGGTTTCCAAGATCGATATGATCAAACAACATTCATGTACATCATTCATGCAAGAATCAATAAAAGAAACAGGAAGATATGGGTTGAACCCTAAAAACTGATATTGATAAATGAAAAAAGGGTTAACTTACAAATACATAATTCTAAACTATATATAATGAATGAAACGACATGAATGAAAGGATGTGTCGTTTCATAATAAGTATAACTGTTTATAACCCTAAAATCTAAATAATCGTTACTATGTAACTGCCATCTATTGGGTTTGTTTGGGGCTTGGCCCAAACCAGAAACTACAGGCTTTATTCCTTTGGGTCTTCATGCTGTGTGTCGAGTTGCAGCCATAACACAGGAGTAAAAACCTGTTAATCTTCATACAAAGATTAGTGGGATTATAGTTTTCCAACAAATTCCACTTTGAGATAATTCATAGAGTTCGACTTTCTTGCTTCGGGCAATGTCTGGTTGTGCCAACTTGTCTCATTTGTTCAAAATTTATAAACGATAAAGGAGACAGAAGTTCAACCGTGAACTATGGAGTGTCGCCATCTTTAGCATCTCTCTTTCTATTTCGTATATATGTATCTCTTCTGCTATCACATATCTAAATAAAGGATCACAGTCATAACCCGTGTAATAAAAAAAAAATATAATCTCAAAGCAGGCAAAATATATAGTTTCCAAAACAAACATGGAGTTAAACTGAAAACCTGCACTGAATTGGCGATAAAGTCAAACTTATAAGAAAGGTTTCTAACTCCCAACGCCCTAAGACCTTTAACACCTTCGACACCGCGCCATCATTATTACACCGACCACCTTTCTACTACCGCCAATGCCAAAATGTCAGGTATCACAACCACAATGCCAGTAAAACCCCCCTGCAAAAGGAAAAAGAAAAAGTTAATCATCTACTTGTTGCCATATTGTTTGAGCACCAACACGATCTACTTTCCCAACAAGATCTTGGTCGAGTAGAACATGTTAAACAAGAAAAAACGCAAACTGTGGAAAACTAGAAGGGGGTTGAATAGTTTTGCCAATTAAAACTTTCTTTTAAACTATTTAGATCGACTTATGTCAATCTATTTGGATGTGTGTTGGATGTTGATAAACAAACATATAGAAGTATAAGTATGTAATAAAAAGATAAGAGTAAGAAGCACAAAACCACAACGCAAGTATTTATAGTGGTTCGGCTACAAGGACACCTTTCTTGCCCTACTCCACTCCCTGAGTCACCTACTCGAGAGTTTGTAATCACTACACGACACCAACTCCTTATGGTGGAGAAACCTTCACAATGTTGCCTACTCTTTTTCCGGTACTAGGCTAACCACCGGGTTCTTTCACACCAAGGTGAACCACACCTACACAACGTCGCCTACCCTTTATCAGGTACTAGGCTAAGCACCTAGTTCTTTCACTCAAAGGTGAACCACACCTACCACAACGTCGCCTACCCTTTATTAGGTACTAGGCTAAGTACCTAGTTCCATTGCAATGGAGGAACTACTACCCAACACTACACCAACGACTAATCCCAAAGGAGACCAACTCCTTATTACAACATCATCAAGGATATCAATATCCTTGGATCTAATGCTAATCTATCTTGTACATCGAAACACACCATATCGAATGTACATCTAAGGCACCTTTCACTAATGCCTTTAGCTAGATCTTCAAGACACCCTTCACTAATGTCTTGTTACTTGACTTCTAGGCACCTTTCACTAATGCCTACAATACGGACGATCGACACCTTTCACTAATGTCTTTGTCTTGACACTTGAGACATCTTTCACTAATGTATTCAACACTACACTTCTTAGTAGAAAGAAAAGAACCATCAACAAGAGGACTTCAGTAGTCTTGATGATGAGGAAGCATGGCAACTCATGGACTTGAGCTTGCTTGACTTCAAAGGTGGTGATCTCGCCTTTAAGAGGAACCTAAAGAATCACACAAAAACAAAACTACAAATATAGATCTCTTGGATCTGAGGTTAGAGAGTTTTTAACTCAAAGGGAAAGTATGTTAGAAAGGGGTGAGCAACAATGAAGAAATGACTCACTATTTATAGAGGAAAAATTCTATTGTTCCTTGGATCCCACGGATCCCTTCCACAAGGGATCCGTCTAGCGTAAAGCTAGGGATCCATGGGACGCTCCTGTTTACCCATGGGTATTTTGGTCATGGGTCATGGGTTATGTGTTGATCCATGGGTCTTATACTAGATACAATGTATCTTATGAGTGCAATGCACCTAGTCACATGGGTATGGGTCAATACCATGGGTTACGGATATTATCCATATATGATATAAGCATGATGTCATGCAATGGGTTATGGGTCAAGCTCCATGGACTTTGGGTTTTACCCAACTACATTCAATGTATTTGGTCAATGGGTTATGATACTTAAGTTTCTACCCATTTATATTACCCAATATACTACATACTAATTGTGTGTATATTTTACCCAAATATGTAAACATTAGTTGTTGCACATATGTAATACTAAATCATAAAATCACTTATACATGTTTTAGTGTTTTATGTGAAAGTATAAGTATGTTAGAAACTATTGGTTCAAACCAATTACGTATTATATTTGTTTCGTTAAATGATTTTACGCTTGTTATCGACAAAACATTGAAGATCGTAAAATATAAATAAACGCTTTTACGGCTTATTTGTATTAACAATCTCCCTTTTGTTGATGACAAAACATAAAGTTATTTTAAGGAAAAGCTAAAATTGTAAAGGTTTGAATTTACTTTCTTCTCCCCTTTTGTCGAAACAAAAGAGCTTCGAAGGAAACTAACACATCGCTTTTAGGAAAACATGTGAAAGAAATAAAAACATTAAGAGCAATTAACGGAAAGGATCTCGTTTTACTCCCCTTGACGAGTCCATCCCTATGTAAGGGCGCCAAGAAAGTAATACTAAGTTGATTCATTTGCAACTAGTTTGTAAATAATTTCGCCTATGCGACTAATGTGCTCCCCTTGATGATTGCAATTTTGCAAAGGGATGTTATGAAATGTACCCTAATATTGCAAGTGATTTTGTAATGAATTGCTTTGACAAAAAGCTCCCCTAGCTTTAGGGTGTCAAAGTCTTCATGTGTAAATTGAATAACTACAAAAGAAAGGTTAGAAAACAAGTATAATGCATAATTTCCTGCAAAGAATACTCAAGTTAGTAGAAAATTAGTTTTCTGTCTCACGAATCCCACGGTTCCCTCCTTGTAGGGATCCGCTCTAGGCAAATATAAGGGATCCGTCTAGCGATGATTAATTTCAAGAATGATGATATAACATATTATGTTAGTATTAAAGTGAGATATGTATTATACTACATAATCATATACTCAGAAATATAACAGGTAGCATGTATTTTCATTTAATAAAACTAGAGAGATGATATACATGACTCTAAAAACTAAGAGAATGATCGATACATGACTTGGAATTACTAGACTTATCTAGGTAACGCTTGATACTAGGACACCACTAAAATCCTCTAGCTCAAGTTTGTTTAGGTTTAATCTCGTCGAAACGTTCGAGGAGATGATAAAACATGAAATGTTGATCTTCCCGTACTTCATGTGTTAGGAATTAGAAATTCCAGGTATTAAAGAGTTGGTCACCTCAAGTATATGTAATCGTTAGAATGCTTGTAGTCGTCATTCTTTTAAGCTAAGTAGTATTTAGTTTAGTAACACCGTGGAGGACGGACGGGTCTTTACCCATCAGATGCCCGATCCATGCCTGTTGTGTGGCGCTTTATTGTAAGATTATAAATACTCTACCTTCCAAGGTAGAGTGGAGCCGATAATAAGAATTTTCTTTCTCTCAAAAGTTCCCTAAACCTCTAACTTTCTCTCTAGAACTCACCTTTATACACCCACTTTGTGTTATGGTTTGATGCGTATGTGAAATCCAATATCCTACAATTGGTATCAAGAGCCATGGTTAGATTATATCTTACATATCTTTGGATTTCTAGTGGTTTTAGGTGGTTTTGAGTTTGAAAAGTTTAGTGGTTTTTGCATCATTTGGTTGATTTCTAGTGTTAAAGTTTGGATTTTGGTAGTACTTTTGTGTTTAGAATCATCTCAAGTGTTTAGGTTTTGATTTAGAAGGTTTGAATCATAGTGGTTGGGTTGTTTTGGATTGAAAAGTGGTGTTTATGTGTTTTACATGCTAGCGACTGAGCCACGGAAAAGTTTTCTTGGTAGCGACTTGCTTTACAATTTGGTAGCGAGTTGCAGCTGAAAGTCTTAGCGAGTTGGGTTAGCGACTTGTCTAGTGAGACAAGTCGACAAACAAGACACTTAGTGGATTTTCCACTACGGTAGCGACTTGGTGGAAGTTCATGACTTGTACTTGTGTTCGTTAGCGACTTGGTGCTAGCGATTTGGTGCATAGCGAGTTGCTATTTAGCGACTTGACACATTAGCGACTGGATCTTAGCTAATTGTTGTCAAAATTTTCCTAGCGACTTAAATCTTAGCGAGTTGTTAATATAGCGACTGACCGTGTGTTAGCAACTTGGGATTATAGCGACTTATTAGTTAGCGACTTGGTTCAAGATTTCCTAGCGACTGGGTAATATCCTTTGAATACGGTTTTCTTGATTTAGTAAAATCCCGTGAAAGAATCTATTTCCGGTTTAATCATAGAGTTATAAAACCCGCTTAATTTGTCATCATGTCTACCAATGTTCCTACAATCATCTCCATCTGCTGTCGAGGATGTTCAAGCAATGGTTCAGATAATCGTCCACCCATGCTTGATAGAACTGACTACGACTCTTGGGCTCAACGAATCGATTGTACTGCCTTGGAAAGGAAAATGGAGTCAACATTCTCAAATTCATTGATGAAGGACCATATCGGGTCGAGACGACTAGAGACTTAATTGATACAACCAAGATGGAACAATGATCTATGGAATTGATGCATCAAAGACATATGATGAGCTCGATGATAAGGAGAAAAGAGATTCGATGTCGATATCGTGGCTTCTAACATCGTACTTCAAGGTCCTCCAAAAGATATCTACAAGTCGATCAATCACAACACCAAGCAAAGGCGATGGGATAATGTCAAGATGCTTCTCTCGTGTTCAATTAACTATGGAAGACAGAGAATCACAACTCTATGATGAATTTGAACACTTCAAGATGAAACCAGATGAGAGTGTTTATGAGTACTTTGTGTGATTCCACAAGCTTGTTAATGATATGAGGAACATCGAATGACTATGCCTAACATTCACCGAACTCAAAATTTGTGAACAACATGTATCCCGAATGGCACAAGTTTGTCACTCGTGAAGCTCACTAAAGGATTGAAGAATACAAACTATGAGCAACTCTATGCCTTCCTCCTTCGTAATGAAAGACATGCTATGTTTGAAAAAGGATTCTTAATCGTTCAAAACCAACCAGGAGAGACAAGCTCTTCAAATGACTCAACTACCTTCTACTCAAACATCGGAATCACAACCAAAGCCTCACAAGTCATACCTATGGGTAATGGTAATCACAAACTCATTCCCGATCCTATGTTCAAACAAGTCGATGCCGATGCACACGCTGGAAACTTCATTAATCAACTAGCTCTTCCGATTAGTCAAAACATGAACTCTCTTCCACACACCAACAACAATCTCGAACCGCTTCCAATCCACATAATCAAGCCACCGCCGAGATGGAAGGTTATGGTGCAAACGGCTCAAGAACGACAAGACGAACAAGCAAGAGGTGGAGTCGGTAGAGGTTATGCCGCAAATCAAAACAGAGGAAGGAATGGAAATCGTGGTCAAGCAAAGCCAATCAAAGGAATGGAACACATTGCAAGGAACCGACATCACCAAAACGCCTCGAACGCCGAGTACTTGTGGATAAGATGTTGCTTGTGCAAGCTCGGGATAATGGTGCGACTTTGGATGAAGAGGAGTTGTTGTTCTTGGTCGAGGGAAATGCTAAGACATATGATGCGATGGATGAGAAACCAATTCAGAGATAGGCCATAATCATCGAATGCCTTTCAAGTAGCCGATTGTGATGCATACGACTGATGTTGATGAAGAACCCATCGCACAAACCATCTTCATGGCTAGCATTTCTCCAATGGTCTCTCCTAAAGTCTCTTCATCTCCACAAGCTGGTCCATCCAAAGACAAACTCATTTCTAAGGTATTAAAATTATACGATGAAGTTGATAAGAAAAAGATACATAACGGTACAATCAACTGTAATTATTGAGTCGATATTGAAAATATGGTAATATCAATGTTGTCCCATATGATCAATATGTGAAACAAAGTGAAAGTGAGATTGTACCAAGTAATGCATCTTCGCAGTCAACAATGATTATGTTTTGATGAATTCACCGCATGTGCCTCGATGATTCTCGCTATCTCGAATCGAATGCCTATAAAGAACGTGTTGCTATTTATGAACAACGTACAAATTTGAGTTGACCACCCGTGAGTGAAATGGATGACCAAATGCGCATAACTATTAGAAAAAGTAGGTTTAAAGAAGAAATATTAAAACAAGAGTTAAACTCCTTACAAGAAAAGCTTTCTAAAACCGCTAAGCAAAACAAGAACTTCAAGAAAATGTTAAAATGCTTAAGCAAGAATTCAGCATAAGGAATCAAAACTTTGAATGATTTTTCTAATCTAAAACCTTGAAAACAAGCTTGAAAATAAGTTGTACGTACAAGGAAATACCATTCTGATCGCTTTCACTTAATCACTAAGCATAGAGTCTTAAGCGATAAGCATAGCATTCCCCTTGTTGAGGAACCAAATCCAGAGGTCATTAAAAGGCTAGAAATGCTCATAAGGTTCTTTATGATGGCAATGAAATCCTTAAACCTAGATGAAACCTAGTTGCGCTGAGTGCACCGAGGAAGATAAGAAATCGATGAAGTTACTAGGAAAAGATGAACAAGAAATTAGATGATCCTAAATGTAAAGAGAAGAAAATAAAGATCACACCCCATGATTACAAGAAGGAGAATTGGATTTCTTTGAACATTTTAAGCCTCGAAGTTGTTAACACTCGAACAAGTGTTCGGAAAAGGATTTAGACAAACAAAAGCGTAAAATATTGTTGTAACAAACCCTCCCTTTAGGAAAATGCCTTCACGATCGTGTATCCTCCAAATACACCAATGCATTTATTACCTAAGACTATTGCCACTAAAAGCAAGACCTTAATCATCAATATGTTATTTTTCAACTATTTGTTGATTTTGAGAAAACTTGTAAGAAAAGGATCACACCCATCGGTATAATCAAGGGAAAGGGTTTTGAGCAAACAAAAGAATGTTATTTAATCGAAGTCATGCCTTTCTTTAAACAACTAAAATATCATTTTGAAAGTCTTAAAAAGGGAATGAATTTAGACATTAAAGAAATGGAAAAGGAATTTGATGCAATGATAGTTGAAGTTAGTGACTATGAGCGAGCACTAAAGTATAATGAGATTGAGAGGAAGAACTTGCATACATTAAATGAGACTCTTATTACTGAATGTGTTGCTCAAGATGTGTTTTTCACTGCTACAAATTGTTCTATTAATGCTTCTAAATTTCATGAATTATCTGTTGCCCTGAAAGTCTCTCATGATCGTGTCATTGAGCTTGTAAAGACTAACTCTAAACTAAATGAAAAAATTGAACTGGATGATCACGACAATTTGGTTAAACATTTTTCTAAATTAGAGGTCGAGCATTTTAATTTACAACTAAAATATCAACATCTTAAAGAAAATGTAAAACTTCAAATATCAAGACATCCTCGATGCTCCGAGTTTGATGCGCTTTTCAAATAAACAAACGTGATGAACAGATTCATGCTCATTGTAACACGATCGTAAAATTGAAAGCCCAAATCTCTCAATTAAAGGGTGAAAAGAACAATGTGACCGGCTCCCAAATTCCTCCTCCTTTAGATTCTCGAATTCTCAAACGTTTCATCTTCAAAACTTAGTAAATGCATTACAAAAGGAAAACGAAAGTTTTCTAGAAGAAAATGAAAAGGTTAAACGTCATTTCAATGAGTTATTTGAATCAATAAAAGTCACTCAGAACAAAAACAACGAACAAATAGCTTCATTGCAAAAGGAAATTGAGAATCAAGAGCTGTAAAAGGGAAAATGTCAATGACCAATGGGGAGAATGGTGTATCAAAGGTTCACTCTCGTAATAATTATGCTTTGTCTGTGAAATATGTCCCCCCTCATCTCAGGAATAACAAACTTGCTACTCAAACATATTTCTCATCCCTTAAGTACTGTCTAGAATGTCTCCGTGAGATTGTTGAAGAGGATAAGTTAGAGAAACCACTTTACAATGCAATTGGGCATGCATGCTTATATGCCAAACGATCTCAAGAAATTCTAGAATGCTTAATCACAATATGCCCTAAGTCCTTAGGTGAGAGAGTCAATCCTTTGATTCCGTGTTCTATGCCTAGTGCCAACTATAATATCCATTCGAAGCCCGATGTTTTAAAAGTGAACTGTAGTATACCTTCAAGTAGTTCAGATTCCAGATCTGTTAAAGCTAAGAAAGCGAACTCTTGTGTGCCTTCTAGGAGTACAAATCCCAGCACTTCTAGTGTTAAGAAAGTGAACCTTAGTGTGCCTACATGTAGTTCAGATCCCAACACATCTAAACAGGAGAAGCAAAGAGTAGCAAAACCAACTAATGTTCCCATTCCATCTACATGAGTAATCAGTGACATTAAAGCGAGCATGTCAAAGTCTCAAGACAATACAAGAAATGACAGACCTCGCAAGCTAAGAATGCATTGGAGAGAGTAGAAGACCAATCTAGGAACTTTAAGTTTGAGCCGAATAAAACGAATCGTGTTGATTCTAGTATTTGCCATAGGTGCATCAGTAATTAATTCAATTCGATACTACTTGCAAACCTTGTAATGATGTGTGTTTGAATTGCTAATCATGAATGTGGTATGAATACTCGCCTAATACTATCAAATCCCAAGTGAATCTTGTCAATGAAAATATCATGCTAAGAAGGCAAAAGGCAAAGGCGAAAGAAAGTTAGAAAACAATGGAAACCCACAGAAGAACATTTAGTAAGATAGGCTATCATTGGATACCATTGGCCATAAGACTAATCGACAATGCCCACTAGAAAATGGATGCCCACCGGTAGAACTATTCCTTAAGAAATGAGCACACTTTGAATAGGGCTAACACGACACTACCATCGCATCTATTCATAATGATTCCATTGCCTTAATTTCGATATGAATGCTTCTATTTCTAACGTGGGTGTTCCAACCATTGTTACTTCTTGCATGGGATCCCAATTATCCGCTTATCCACTCTTGTCTCGTGTTCAACCGAGATCGCTCAAATCGCTCGTGGTACCGGACTCAGTTGTTCCAAGATATGATCATGGCGACCGGTCATGCTCATGAACTTCGTGAGCAAATTCATCGGATGCTTAGGTTCGGGAATGATCATTTCGGTGCAATTATGGGTTATGGAGATTATGTTGTTGGTATGAGTGTTATTCCGTGGTTTATTATGTAGAAGATCTTGGTCATAACCTGTTCTCTGCTGGTCAATTCTGCGATTCGATCTAGAAGTAGCCTTTAAAACATACTTGTTTCGTTAGAGAACTTGATGGTAAGGAACTTTGAGAGGTTCACGTGGTTCAAATCTATACACCATCTCTATTGACGATATGATGAAGTCTTCTCCAATTTGCTTGTTGTCAAAGGCCCTAAGACAAAGTCATGGTTATGGCATCTTCATCTCAATCACTTGAACTTCGCACCATCAATGATCTCTAGAAAGGACTTAGTTGTAGGTCTACCTAGACTTAAGTATGAAAAGGATCATCTTTGTTCAAGATGCCAATTGGGAAAAAGCAAGAAGTATGCCCATAAACCCAAACCTACTAACTCATCACGAAGTTCTTCATACAATTCACATGGACTTATGTGGACCCATGAGAGTGCATAATATCTTTGGGAAGAAATATGTGTTAGTTGTGGTTGATGATTTCTAGATTCACCGGTAAAGTTCTTAAAGACAAAGGATGAAACCCGGATATCATCATCAAACAATGCAGTTAAATCTTAACAAAACGGTCGTAATCATCCGCACAGACAATGGAACCGAGTTTGTTAACAAACAACTTAGTGAGTTTTATGAAAGTATTGGAATCACCATCAAAGAAGTGTTCCTCGAACTCCTCAACGTAACGGTGTAGTTGAAAGACGAAATCGAACTCTTGTGGAAGCCGCAAGGACAATGCCGATTTACTCAAAAGTTCCAATGTTTCCTGGGTGAAGCCATCGCCATCGCATGCTACACCCAAAATCAATCCTCGATTCACACCGCTCATGGAAAAACTCCATATGAACTTGTCCACAATGTAAAACCTAATCTTTCATTCCTTCGTATGTTCGGTGCATTGTGTTATCCAACTAATGAGGGCCAAGATTTAGGCAAACTTAAAGCTAAAGCGCACATTAGAGTATTTGTAGGTTATGCATCAAATGTAAAAGGATACCGAATCTACAACAAGAGAACCCGAAATATCATGGAAACAATTCACGCCACATTTGATGAGTCGACCGGTCAAATGGCTCTGGACTATCAAGTTCAGACCCGCACTTCAAAACAATCCCATTGGTTCATCCTTGTACCAAATTCCTCCAAACTATTTCATATGTACCTCCAATCAAGATGATTTGAAGAAATTGTTTGATCCGATGTTTGATGAACTCTATGAGCCAAGTGCTATTGAACCGACAATTCCCACAACAGAGGTCGCCATATCCACGAGAATGAAGTCAATCCTTCGGCCTCAATATCATTAAGTCAAGAAGCACCGCCGATAACTCGCCTCATCAACAAATCATCAATCTTGAATGTACATCATGGAATTGTTTCGCATCAATGATGAAGTTAATCCCTTTGCTACTCCCCGAAGATGCTCCATTTGAAAACATATTTGCTCCTCGAATCATCATCGAACCATCTTCTTTAGAGACATCGACTGCTACCTCGATCCCTCAACAAATTCCATATGAATACCTTAGAAAATGGACTCACGATCATCCCTTAGACAACATCATTGAAATCCTCTCTCCAAGATCCACACTGAAACAACTTGAAACCGATGCCTTATGGTGCTTCTTCAACTCAAGACTTTCTAAGATCGAACCAAAAGATGTTAAACCGCCATGAATGAAGATAGTCGGTTCAATGCCATGCAAGAAGAAATTCATGAGTTTGATCGACTTGATGTATGGGAGTTAGTACCGCTCCAGATTGTGCTATGATTATTGCTCTAAAATGGATCTTCAAAGTGAAACTTGATGAGCATGGTGATGTGTTGAAGAACAAGGCTCGATTAGTTGCTAAAGGATACCGCCAAGAGGAGGGTATTGACTTTGAAGAATCTTTTGCACCTATTGCTCGAATCGAGGCAATCGTAATCTTTTGGCTAATGCCGCTAGTAAGAACATGGTAGTCTATCAAATGGATGTAAAGATGGCATTTCGAACGGAGATCTTAAAGAAGTCGCTCACGCCACCAACCCGAAGGATTTGTGAATCAAGAGCATCCTTCTCACGCTTATCGTTTGAAGAAGGCTCTTTACGGTTTAAAGCAAACCCAAGGGCATGGTATGATACACTATCAAAGTTTCTTCTATCTACCAGATTTAGCAAAGGATCATTGATCCAACATTGTTCACCGTGAAGTCGCAAACATTTAATTCATGTTCAAATTTATGTTGATGATATCATTTTGCCTCGATCGACCCCAATGAGTGTGACCGTTTTCAAATGAAATGGGTTCAAAATTTCAAATGTCAATGATGGGACAAATGTCATTTTTCTGGATTACAAATTTCACAAAGTCCCGAGGCATCTTCATAAATCAATCTAAATATGCAAATGAAATGTTAAAGAAATTTGGATTTGATTCAAGTGACCTCGTTGACACTCCCATGATTGAACGAACTAAACTAGATGAGGACCACTCAGGATCATGGTAGACCAAACAAAATATCGTAGTATGATTGGATCCTCGATGTACCTCACGCCTAGTAGACTGTACATCTTGTTCGTTGTATGCATGTGTGCTAGATACCGTGCTAAGCCTACTAAAAGGCACCTTGAAGCGGTTAAACGGGTCTTCGGTATCTCCAAGGATCCATCAATATGGGACTTTGGTACCAAGGACATCGGTATGTCACTAATGACCTATGCATATGTTGATCATGCAGATGTCAAGATACTCGTCAAGCACGCCCGGTGGTGCTCGGTTTTGGGTGATAAGCTTGTGAGTGGTCTTCAAAGAAGCAAATGAGTACTTCTATTTCTCTACAGAGGCAGAATACATAGCCATGTCATCTTGTTGTTCTCAAATCCTTTGGATGAGATCTCAATTAATCGACTATGGCTTTGAATTCAACAAAATCCTCCGCATCGTGATAATAAAGTGCTATTGCTCTCTCATGCAACAACGCTCAACACTCAAGAGCAAAGCATATCGACATTCGACATCATTTCATCGGGAACAAGTGGAAAAAGGTGTGGTGGAACTATATTTTGAGAGGTCGAATATCGCTTAGCGGACATCTTCACCAAAGCTCTTCCAAGAGAACGTTTGAGTTTATTCTTCCACGCCTTGGCTTGAAAAGCCTTCAACCGTAACACTCAAACGCCTTCGTGGAGGAAGACGAGAAGTAAAGGTCTATCTTCATCTATCTCTTGTATATATCTATTCGAAAACAAAATACAAAATTATAAAACCCTCAAAATCAAATAGAAAATATAAAACTTTCAAAATCCATAAAAAAAAAGAACTCAGAAAGTCGAAAAATCTTCAAAAATATTGTCAATTTGTCATGTTTTTCTCGATTCGATAATATCTACGGTCTTTGTCTTTGTCATTCAAAGAATGACACAGACTTTAGATGTTGTTCGAATATTCATATTGAAAAAATCAAAAAAAATATTTTGGGAGAAAGAGAAACAATGGTTTATTGTCATTTCGTGCAAGAACCCGCTTTTCAAAGAAAGAACAAAGCCATACTTTATCATGTTTTCAAAATTCCATGCTCGATTCTATAAACATTTATCTCATGAAAACTAATCGCTTTGAAAAATAACTCAATCTCAATTTTGATAATCATCCGGACTTATTTGTCAAAATATCAATCTCTCAATCAACAACCTATGTCATTGATTGAGGGGAGAATGATTTCAATTAAATTAAAACGTTATTTGGCATTCAATTGTTTTCAAAAGATATTCATGCATGTTTTATCAATGGAGTTTAAAGTCTTAAAATCCGATCCTTATCGATTAAAACGCTTTCATAATCAAGTCACAATTCTCCTTAAAAGCTTTCAAAATCAATTTAAATTATAAGAGATCACAAATCTCAAATGATTTGATAATTGTGATCGGGGAGAATGTGTAATTTAAATTGGATTTAAAATGATAATTCGGTAAATGGTTTTATAAGGATGTACAAGCTCTCCTTCCCACATGTGACAAACGATTTCAAATTTTCCATGCACATGTTGAGGGGAGCATCTATCTTAAATCTATGATTTGAAACGTGATCACTTATCTCATGTGCAAGTTCCTCTAGTATGTGCAAAACTCTTTTCAAATCTCGAGGCACATATCGAGGGGAGCAAACTTATGAAAACCTCATCCTTCCCAAAATGCTTTATCTACTTGTCTTGATTATGGAAGTGATGTTGATATCTTTTAGAAAATGGATTTCAAAGAAGATAACTCTTTCTCTTGCCTCCGTGTGCAAAACGATTTCAATCACTTGATGCACATGTTGAGGGGAGCTCTTGTTCTAAAAATATCAAAACAATTCAGTACAAAATGCTTTGATAATATATCACAAGTATCCGGATTGATTTTCAAATGGTTTTAATTGGTTCAAATGGCGATGAACAATACCAAATAGACCGACCAACTCTACTTTATGTACGGTGATATAAGGATGATAAGGTTAGGTATTTGTTCCCATGATCCACCGTAACCGGAGGGATCTACCCAGGACAATCCACTAGTTAGTGTAGAAGTCCTTAGGTATGATGATAAAAGGAGAAAATGAGATATGGGAAGAGTGCGGATCGAGATGAGTGAGTAATGGAACAAACCCAACAAGGTTCTTGCTATGAAGTCTCGGTAAGCAATCAAGGGGTCAAGAATGAAAAGAATTGAATGAGAAAAGGGTGAAAAGAAATAGCCTCCATTTATTCAACCATAGGGTAGAAACCGGGTACAATTCATATGCTACCGATGGTAACATTGGTATTGAAGGCAAGACGTCATGGACCCAAAGGACGCCTCGACTACAACTTCCCAAACCACTCAAGTTCCTCTTATACGGGCTTGTTTCATTCTCACGGGAACCTACATAATCTATCGACTTTCTCTTAGAGATTGTTGATATGAAGAAGGAGACCCTCCCTAGTCTCCGCACAGATCCAAATATGCACATATTGAGTCTAGAGCCACGAGATCATCAACAAATCTCATTAGGACACTTTCAATGAAGACTCTCTGCTTCACACAATGTGGAAAGAGAGATTTTATCTTGAGTCCCACGATTATCCTTGTGGTATTGCGTAACATCCGAGTGATATGCAAACATACTCACAATGAAGATGGAAAGCCTTCGAGCCAACATCTAACAAGCTCCTAGTGGGTGGCATGTGAGATCTATCAAATAGATCAACCATGTGACAACCGAATGTAAACAATGGGGCGATTCAATCTTTGAATCAATCTCGTTCAGTTATGGATTGACGGATACCTTTGAAAACCGGTCGTTGTGCTTAAAACTCTTTTCTTTAGCAAATCGACCGTATGGATATTTCAAATCAAAAGGTGTTTTATGATTGATAATTGATGTTCATTAAAACCTTCGTTGTATTGCAAAAACAATTTCTATCGAGCAATACATGATTTTTTTCAAATATCTTTTCATCAATCGCTGAATTTCTATTCATTTGGTTCACTCACTCCGTGTTGTCTTCTTTGAGACGTTCCGGTTTGAGAACGACTAGAGCATTGCGAAACCCTATCAAGGAAATTTTAGGAATTATACCGATCACAGCAAGACTTGTATCGATCAACGGGAACCGTGGGTCGTGTACCTCAATTCAACGAAGTGATCAAAGACACTTTCGTGCGCTTTATTGCTAATCGTTGTATGTGTACACCCGACGCTTGTAGTCGATCGTAATGAAGCGGTCAATCCATAGCCGCATGCTCACACAATACATTCATTTCTCAAGAAATCATGATAAGTGCATCAATGACTCGATATTTTCACCCCATGCTTCGCTATCGCCGCCAATATCATGAATCAACGAAAGCTTCCGCTACTCGCTGAGAAGATATCATGATCCGTAATGTGAGCATGTCGGTCCGAAAGTCACAACATCACATAATACCAACACCACAATGGATGTCTCGAGATTTTTGTTAGGTGATGATCTCAAAAGTCGGCTCAAAAGTATCATCACGTAGATCAAGAAAATACCTCCACTTGGATTAACCAAACATGCAATGAGAAGAATCAATGACTACGAGCTTTAGAGGAAAGTACTACATCAAGAATGCAAGAACAATTGTTAATGTAATATCTGTTTGTAATCAATGTAATTTTAGTATATGTTTGAGGTGACCTCCCTTGGGAGATTGTTAGGAATTAGAAATTCCGTGTATTAAAGAGTCGGTCACCTCAAGTATATGTAATCGTTAGAATGCTCGTAGTCGCTCGCTCTTTTAAGCTAAGTATTATTTAGTTTAGTAACACCGTGGAGGACGGACGGGTCTTTACCCACCGTATGCCCGATCCATGCCCGTTGTGTGGCGTTTTATTGTAAGACTATAAATACTCTCTACCTTCCAAGGTAGAGTTGGAGCCGATAATAAGAATTTTCTTTCTCTCACTAAAGCCCCTAAACCTCTAACTTTCTCTCTCTAGAACTCACCTTTATACGCCCACTTTGTGTTATGGTTTGATGTGTATGTGAAATCCAATATCCTACATCATGTATTAAACTTTCAACATATTGACAATGATAGCAATCTTTGTCATGGCTAGGTAGTGGTGGTGGAAGAAAAGAAGTTGCTTGATGCGAGGGATCAAGTGAAGCGGGTTGGGGGAGCCTCAAACGGCGAAGGGATTGGTGGAGGTGCATTTGAAAATGGCTCGACCAAGAATGATGGTGGTGGTAGAGAAGTGTCAACTTCCATATGGTCGGGTGGTTGAATTTGATAATTTCTCATAATCCAAATGGGATTATATGATGGTGACGGCGAAAGGAAAGCCGGAGCTAATGTTGACTCAACACCTTGATTTTGTACCATTATTCCTCCTAATGAGGAGAATGTTGCCGGCGGAGGTGGATGAGACGGCCTAGGAGGCAAATCCTCTAAATTGTAGAGATGTGGTGATGATAGTGGAATTGTAAATGAGATAGCTCTAGGAATCAATGGTGATGGTTTAGTGGAGATGATATTGTTTGGCCAAGGAGGTATGGTGGTGTTTGGCATAGGTAGTTTTGTGGGTACTATCCTTTTAGGAATTGGTTTGATTAGTTGAGAAGAAATCCTTGCATTTGTTGGCTTGACCGGAGATGATTCGGTTGAGTAAATTTCGTGTACAACACGAACAATTTTCTTGGGTGGTTCTTTGGTGGATAGGTTGCTACTTGGAGTTTTCCTCATGATGAGATGATTTTAAGAGGTTTGTAAAGGTTTCTTAAGTGCTGAAAATGAGAGTGAAGGTGATGACTTTAGGAGTCCTACCAATGTGGTTTATAAGGCAAGGGTTTTGGCAAGTGCATTCAAGACTTAAGCCACTAAGATTTATTGAAATGTGATGATTAACATGCACAAGAGTCAACTTAAGAGTTGTACTGATCTAGGGACTCATTTAAGATGAGATGGAGTGTTTTAGTTAGCAAGATGAGCTTGAAATGATTGATTTAGCTAGAGTTGACATAAACTGTCACCCGGATCCCACGGTTCCCTCCTTTGAGGGATCCGTCTAGGCTAATCCTAGGGATCCGACTCTCAGCAGCTATGAAAGGATAGAAATGATGTTTCTAAGGTCAAAGATCTATACCATCTTGAGTGTTTCAGTCCTCCTAAGTGTCTTAAATGAAGGGTGCTTAGGTACTTGAGGGTAATGAGTGATGTAGCTAATGATTGCCTTTTATGGAAGTGATTGGAACTTTCATGAGTATCAATGAATGAGCAAAGATGACACTAAGGATTTTGAGAGTGTCAAATGGAGCTAAATGATCCTAGAGATCAGATAGTGACTTAGGATAATGCTTTGAGGAATATCCTAAAGGCTTAAGATGGAAAAACTAGAATTTGATCAATTTCGACCAATTTTGAGGTAAGGATGATTATGATAAATTTTGCCATAATCGAAGGATTTCCATAGTTAGATATGAGGGATGGTGTGTGAACTTGAGAGTGGAAGAGTAATGGGTTAAAATGAAACGATAGATTTACAATCGTCTTGATTGTGGTCTAGGTGAGTTATGTGTGAATAGAAATGATCTTCTTAACTTGATAAGGACTTAATTTGCCTTAAGACACTATGTCTAGCTTAGTGTGAGGTGTTCTAACGACATGTTTGAAATACAATGATTGCAATTGCATTTTCTGTTTTCCGGATCCCACGGTTCCCTAAGTATAGGGATCCGTCTAGTACAAACTTTGGGATTCGTCCATCTGCTAAGCAGAACCTTTACTAAAGGTATGCAATGATCTTGACAGTGCATTATATTCCAAGGTTAGTTTAAGAGGTTCTAATACTAAGATATCAAATGTAAGATGTTTTTATTTCATGAGGGAAATTGGATTACATTGATAAAGCATGAGTACAAAAGGATTGATCCTATTTGTAAGAGAACTAAATTCCTTGAGTGTTTTCGCTAGATGGATCATCAAAAGGTTGATGAGTGTTTGTTGATTCAGAAATGAAGAACATCTTCATGGAAGTGATTGGAACTTTCATGAGTATCAATGAATGAGCAAAGATGACACTAAGGATTTTGAGAGTGTCAAATGGAGCTAAATGATCCTAGAGATCAGATAGTGACTTAGGATAATGCTTTGAGGAATATCCTAAAGGCTTAAGATGGAAAAACTAGAATTTGATCAATTTCGACCAATTTTGAGGTAAGGATGATTATGATAAATTTTGCCATAATCGAAGGATTTCCATAGTTAGATATGAGGATGGTGTGTGAACTTGAGAGTGGAAGAGTAATGGGTTAAAATGAAACGATAGATTTACAATCGTCTTGATTGTGGTCTAGGTGAGTTATGTGTGAATAGAAATGATCTTCTTAACTTGATAAGGACTTAATTTGCCTTAAGACACTATGTCTAGCTTAGTGTGAGGTGTTCTAACGACATGTTTGAGATACAATGATTGCAATTGCATTTTCTGTTTTCCGGATCCCACGGTTCCCTAAGTATAGGGATCCGTCTAGTACAAACTTTGGGATTCGTCCATCTGCTAAGCAGAACCTTTACTAATGGTATGCAATGATCTTGACAGTGTATTATATTCCAAGGTTAGTTTAAGAGGTTCTAACACTAAGATATCAAATGTAAGATGTTTTTATTTCATGAGGGAAATTAGATTACATTGATAAAGCATGAGTACAAAAGGATTGATCCTATTTGTAAGAGAACTAAATTCCTTGAGTGTTTTCGCTAGATGGATCATCAAAAGGTTGATGAGTGTTTGTTGATTCAGAAATGAAGAACATCTTCATGAGATATTTGTTTAGAGGTTCCATCATCTTGTTCACAAGTACGTACAACGGACTTTGAAAATGTGGATGGAAGTACATGATGTGATGATAAAGGTGAGTCAAGAACATTCCATAAGGAATGAGTTTATTCTGGAGGCTTGAAGATTTACAATTCGCCTTGCAAAGAAGTAGGCGAGATTGTATGGTTGTTGTGTTAGCAAACAATACATTATGTGAGCACAACAAGCGGGAAGGATTTCTCGATTTCCCCTAAGACTCCAAACATTTTCACGTAGGATGAGTGCAAGAACCTTGTACTCTTCTCGGATATCCCGTGTATGAATAATGTTTGGATCATAGTGATGGGGTTTGCATATAATGAGAAATCAAGTCTTCCGGGAAAGGTATGTGAGAACAATATGGACTATTTTCTTCACGAATGTTGAAGAGAGAATCAAGAGACCAATCTTCAGTGAAGGCACATTGTCCATGATTAGGAATTCGGAGGATGTGAGCAAATTGCCCAAGGGTTAAAACAAGCTTTTGGTTTTTGATCCAAAATCAAAGAGATAGAGAGCGATCCTCATTACGAACGAGTTCGACTTGACGAAAGAATTCCAATACAAACCTTGGACATATTTTCTCGTTAATTCCGAGAATACATTCCAATCCTATGGCTTGGAAGGAGGTATTGATACCTTCTTCGAATTGTAGAGAGGTGTCTACAATACGTCCTTCGTGGAAGTGACGGTTTTCGAGATTATTGAACCCACGGACTTGATTGCCAGGTGTGTTGGGCTCAAGAGAGATATTAGGAGTGTAGGCGCTAGAGAGTGAAAAATCAAACTCATATTCATGCGACATAGCGAAACCTATAGGAAAGATGAGTTAATAGAGAGTAATGTTTGTGGCCAACCAATGATTGTCTAATGTTTTTACTAGATTTTTATTAACAATGGTTTTGACATTCTAGTGGAAAATTACTTTTAGAAAGAAGGAGGTTTTTAATTTGCATGAAAACTCGTTCTCCAAGAGTACGGTTCCCACGGTTCCCTTTCAAAAGGGATCAGCTAGTATATCTTCCGGATCCGTAGATCTCGTAGTTCTAAACAGATTTCATGATGAAAAACATAGGTTTTTAGATCTCATAGTTTTATACCAAGATATGTGTTTTAGCCTACATTTTCTTTTAGCATGCATACATGACTTCTAATGTATCACGAGAGAATGAAATAAAATAAAAAGAAATGATAAACACATTATGATAATAACCTAGATAAACTAGACTATTAGTAATATTTCATTTCAATGCTAAGAATGATACAAAGGATTGGGTATATAACCCCAATGTAGATTAACAAAACAAAGTAAATGTCTCCGTATGAGAACTTCGTCATAGGGAACACAAGAGCGATGAGTGTTAAGACGATGAGCACGAGGGCTATGTAAACCATGTTTAAGATGATCCTTCTTGGTTTCGGTTGAGATAAAATGGAGAGGAAGATGAAGGTTTGAATGAGAGGAAATTTTTGAAATTGGAAGATTTGAAAAAGTGGGGATTTGATATAGTGGTCGACGTAGGGTTTATTTATGGGGTAGGAGGAATTTTTGAGATTTGTGTTTTGTTTTATTATTAGAAAGATATGATTTTTTGGATTAAGTGAAACAAAATACAAGTTTTATAAACCATGACTTTTAGACGAAAGAGTGACACGTATGTGAGAAAAAGCTTCCTAATGATGCTACATGTAAAGCATGTATATGCACAAAAAGTAACCAAATAAATACCTAGGTAAGCATACTTATTTATCAAGCTAATGTCATTTAGAGATAAGTGGAAAGTCAGACCTCAAATGCACTTAGGAATGTCTTTACAAATGACACAACAAATGTCAGAAGACAATTCCAGCTCCTTTGTGCTTAAGATACCTTCTTAGGGAAGGTATTCTTGTTACCAACCGATTCCTATGGCTTGGTAGATATGAGCTTTGACTAATCAACATGACAAAGAGGATTAGTGCAATTAAATGAAAAAAAAATAAAAAGAAATGTTGTCATCTAATCAACATCCAAACAAAAAGTTTTAAAAGATATGGTGTTTGTTTTTATGAAAAACCTTCTTTGTAGTTTTCAATTAACCATGGATCGTATCAAGTTTTTAAAGTACAATATACTTCAAGAAACTTGGTAATGAAGCTCTGATGCCAATTAAGGAAAACTAGAAGGGGGGTTGAATAGTTTTGCCAATTAAAACTTTCTTTTAAACTATTTAGATCGACTTATGTCAATCTATTTGGATGTGTGTTGGATGTTGATAAACAAACATATAGAAGTATAAGTATGTAATGAAAAGATAAGAGTAAGAAGCACAAAACCACAACGCAAGTATTTATAGTGGTTCGGCTACAAGGACACCTTCCTTGCCCTACTCCACTCCCCGAGTCACCTACTCGAGTTTGTAATCACTACACGACACCAACTCCTTATGTTGGAGAAACCTTCACAACGTTGCCTACTCTTTTTCCGATACTAGGCTAACCACCGGGTTCTTTCACACCAAGGTGAACCACACCTACACAACGTCGCCTACCCTTTATTAGGTACTAGGCTAAGCACCTAGTTCTTTCACTCAAAGGTGAACCACACCTACCACAATGTCGCCTACCCTTTATTAGGTACTAGGCTAAGTACCTAGTTCCATTGCAATGGAGGAACTACTACCCAACACTACACCAACGACTAATCCCAAATGAGACCAACTCCTTATTACAACATCATCAAGGATATCAATATCCTTTGATCTAATGCTAATCTATCTTGTACATCGAAACACACCATATCGAATGTACATCTAAGGCACCTTTCACTAATGCCTTTAGCTAGATCTTCAAGACACCCTTCACTAATGTCTTGTTACTTGACTTCTAGGCACCTTTCACTAATGCCTACAATATGGACGATCGACACCTTTCACTAATGTCTTCATCTTGACACTTGAGACATCTTTCACTAATGTCTTCAACACTACACTTCTTAGTAGAAAGAAAAGAACCATCAACAAGAGGACTTGATGGTCTTGATGATGAGGAAGCATGGCAACTCATGGACTTGAGCTTGCTTGACTTCAAAGGTGGTGATCTCGCCTTTAAGAGGAACCTAGAGAATCACACAAAACAAAACTACAAACATAGATCTCTTGGATCCGAGGTTAGAGAGTTTTAACTCAAATGGAAAGTATGTTAGAAAGGGTGAGCAACAATGAATAAATGGCTCACTATTTATAGAGGAAAAATCTCATCGTTCCTCGGATCCCACGGATCCCTTCCACAAGGGATCCGTCTAGCGTAAAGCTAGGGATCCGTGGGATGCTTCCTCTTTACCCATGGGTATTTTGGTCATGGGTCATGGGTTATGGGTTGATCCATGGGTCTTATACTAGATACAATGTATCTTATGAGTGCAATGCACCTAGTCACATGGATATGGGTCAATACCATGGGTTATGGATATTATCCATATATGATATAAGCATGATGTCATACAATGGGTTATGGGTCAAGCTCCATGAACTTTGGGTTTTACCCAACTACATTCAATGTATTTGGTCAATGGGTTATGATACTTAAGTTTCTATCCATTTATATTACCCAATATACTACATACTAATTATGTGTATATTTTACCCAAATATGTAAACATTAGTTGTTGTACATATGTAATACTAAATCTTAAAATCACTTGTACTTGTTTTAGTGTTTTATGTGAAAGTGTAAGTATGTTAGAAACTATTAGTTCAAACTAATTACGTATTATATTTGTTTCGTTAAAATGATTTTACGTTTGTTATCGACAAAACATTAGAAGATCGTAAAATATAAATAAACGTTTTACGGTTTATTTGTATTAACACAAACGAAAAAAGAAAAGAATGAAGACCCATCTACAACTCCATCTCCATCCAACAATATCCTAAAAATTATTATGTCCCAACTCTATACAACAACTTTGTACCTTCTCTCTACAACAACATACCAACCCTCTGTCTCATCCCATCAATTATGAAAAAGAAAGAAGAAACACATCAATTTAACTACTTTGAAATTGGTATATAACATCAGACATTTGGCTAATACTCAAACATTGTCTTACTTGTACCATGTCAAACCAAATAATACTTTGTATCAAATCCAATACTAATTTTGTTTGCATTGGAAATCTCGGCTGAATATGAATCGAAGCAGAAAGTATTTGAGACCCAGTTCCATCTTCCAAACACAACTTTACAGATAAGAACAACAAAAATAACAACAAGATTCAAAAAATAAACAACAAACCAACCCTCTGTCTAATCCCATCATTGATCTTGAACCAAGAAAAAAAAATAACGGAATATCAAAACGTACCTTGTAATAAAGATCTTAAAGACGAGAAAACATCAACAAGATTCAAAAAGTTGGCGGTGGTATGTTCACAGTATCAACAAGAAGCGAATCTAGAACTAAATGAGTTTGAGTAGATTTATGAATTGTATTTATAGGTTTTTAGAGTTGTTCAATCGTGGTGGCCAGAAAAGTTTAAGGCCGGTATTTGAAGGGTTGGTAACATAAAGTACCCCGTTGGTATGTGTGAAAACACATACCTTTCTTTATCAAAACATGCCCAAAATAACCGAAAATCAGCCGTTAATGCTTAATATTTGTTTTTTTCTTGAGTTTATGCATATGCAGGTCCGAATATCTCAAAACAGACAAAAAAGACAAAACAGAATAAAACCGAGCACGAGAAGGAAAAGAGTGCAAAATCCAAAGCCGGGAATCATATGAGTGAATTTAAAGAATTGAATGCTCAAAAGATGACTTTTGAAGAAATGGATCATGTTTGAAGGAATTACAAATTAAACCCTCACCTATCCCAAAATTACAAAACAACCCCTCAACTTTGGAAAAATTACAAAATCTACCCTTGACTTTGCACCCTTGAACCCCCATTATACCATTTACCCAAAATACCCCTTACACTTTTCCCAAATACACTTTCTACCCTTTAAAACCCAAATATTACACTTTTAGAACCTAAAATAAATCCCTAGTCCAAATCCTCCCATGACCCCCAGCTATAATCCCTTAATACCTTCTGAGATCTTTTCAATACCAAAAGACCCCCTTTCAATATACTCGTTTGACCCACCCTTAATTATCCCAGTCAAGCCAAGACCAGTCAATACCCAGTCAAACCCCACAAATATGCGCCCTTTGACCCCCAAAAATCACTATTCACCGTCTTCTTCATTTAACCTGCTCCTATCAAATTATTACCCAATGATTGAAATTCTAGAAGCACTGACACCATCTCTGACACGTGCACAGTGCCATCATGGCAATCCGTGTGCAATCCAAGTGATAAAAATGATCCAACGAATAAGATTGATGCTTAAAATTGAAGCAAGCTTTCAATGGATGAGATTAAAGGTGGGGTTGATTTCCAGAAGCTTCAGAAGCTCTTCAGAAACCCTAGCTTAGGGCTATAAATACCCCCATCCTCTTCACAGAAAAATCGTCCAGTTTTCATGTTTTAGAAAGCTTTGATCATTTTTAATTTCTGTCAATTACGGTCTTTTTTAGTTACTTTTAAGTTGTAATCTCAGTTTTAAACTTGTACTCTCAATTTAATTAATGCAATTTACATTTTCATTTTAATTACTTGTCCTTCCTATTTCAAAGTTTTATGTTACTCAAATTATTGTTCACTTAAGCTCATATAAGCTTATTCAAGCTTATGTGAGCTTAATTCTGCCTTACTTGTTCATAATTCACAGTTTTTGAAAAGGTCAACAAAAGTCAAATTTCAAAGTCAAAAGTAGTTTTTGATCAAATTCTGGTTCAAAATTGTTAATTGGATTAGTTGAATGTTAGTTAGTTTGTTTTGAAGTCAGTTTAATCAAATTCAGTCTAGTTTTCAAAATTAAATTGCATATGGTTCAATTTAAGAGGTGTTTGGATTTTGCTTAATTTATGTGTTTAAATGATTTTTGTAAGTGTTAATGTGAGTTAATCAGTATTAGTTCTAGTTTAAAGTTGTTTCATTCAATTCTTCAAGTTTTTCAAGTCACTTTTGAGTTTTTTAAACTGTTTTTCCAAATCTGTCTCCAGTCACAGTTCTGTCCTAAAGTAGTTTTTTGTTAGCTTTCACAAGCCATTTAAGTCATTTTAGTTTGTTATATAAAATTTTAAAAATTAAAAATAGAAAGTTCATTAGCCTGTTTTACTTATCTCAATAGGAAAAAAAAAAAAAAAAAATCATTTACTAGGGCTGCTTGTAGCTTGAAGTTGGTGGTTTGTTGTTTTTCTGCCCTGTGCACCATCAGTGTGCTTCTGGCCCATGTAAGCTCCTTTTAATCTAATTTTCTGCTTATATGATTGATGTATTTGCTTGATTCATGTTTCTATTTGTAGTTTAGCATATGTAGTTTGAATATTTTCCCTTTGTTAGGTCTCTAGAGCTTATTTTGGTGCTTATTTTAGGCTGCTAAAGTCCCTTCTCTTCCCTTTTTGGTCTGCTGTCACCACAGTTTAAGTTTAAGTGCTTATTTCCCTTTTTAACAACTTATCTCATCTAGATTGCTAACTTAGATTCTTTAGGTTGCCTTTATCCTTGTTAGCTTATTAGATCTCCCCAATAGCTTATTTAGAGCTTAATCAAGTCTTTTAGGGATTGTTTGGTTTAGCAGTTTTGTTTTTAGCTTAATCCTTGCATCTCAGCTTTTAGCTTATTTAGAATTGCTTAGTAGATTTAATTTAGCTTATTTAAGTTTGCATAGAGTATTAGTAAGTTTGATTCAATCATTTATTTAATGTCCTTAGCTTTTTTAGTAGCTTCTGAGTTTCCCATTTTGCTTTACAAAGCTTTAGTTAAAAAAAATTTAAAAAACCAAATCACTTTTCCTAAAGTGTTTAAAACACCAAAAAAAAAAGAAAATTAAAAAAACCAACAAAAGAAATCGAAACGTCAATTGTTACGTTGATTCACCTTTATAGTACAACCTATACACGGGGTTTAAGGTAGGTCTTGACATTAAATTGCAGACCGAAGAGAGATACACTCTTCTCTCCCGCCACGCGGTGAGTACTTTAGAGAGCTACCGAGAACCGGTTGACGGGACGGTTACCAAAAATATTGTTTTTCAAAAGTTTTCTTAAATATAAAAACCAAAAAATATTTTCCTTTTCAAATTATTTTTCTTTTTATGTTTTCTATCTTTAAAAACCCAAAACTATTCTTCGTTTTCCTCTGAAATGTTTAATTCTTATCTTCTCATCCTCTAAATTGTTTAATTCTCCACAATGCCCGATTTTTCACTATTTGATCCCCATGATCCTCAAACCATGGAGGATTTCGATCGTCCATCACTTATCGGTCGAGGAGGACCGATCGCTCCGATATCCGTTCCGAGAACCAATTTTAAATTGAAAAATAATATGGTTCATCTTCTTCGACAACATTGCCAATTCCATGGATACACGACGAAAATGCTAATGAACACTTGAACAAGTTTTTATCTATCACTCAATCCATGAAGCAACGTGACATTTCTCAAGATGATATCCGATTGAATCTCTTTCCATTCTCTTTAACCCAAGAAGCTGAAACTTGGTTTTATACCCTTAAAAAACATTCAATTACCCAAGGAAACCGTATTTGAAGCTTGGGAAAGATTCAAAATATTATTGCAGAAATGTCCCGATCATCGATTTTGCTTCTTGATAAAATCCTAACCTTTTATCATGATATCACTATGATTGATCGAGACAAAATCATGTTGGCAACTGGTGGAAATCTCATGCGGAAGACTCCTCAAGAATTTTATGATCTGATCGAGAATTTGACACAACATCATTTTCGGTGGGTTGCTGACGTTCCTTACGATTCTACCACTATGTTGAGTGATCATTATTTCGAGAAAGTTTCCGTTATGAGTGCTCAAATTGACGTCTTTGGCAAGCAAGAAAGATATATCAGTCACCATTATCAACAAAGAGCGAGTTATTCATCCACCTTTTACTATTCAGATTCTGACGAGAGTGATGATGATGAACCGTTTGAAGAAGAGAACTTAAAGATTGATGACGATTATGATGATTCTTCGAGTAACAATCCCACTCCCATTTCAGATCTTATCATTTCCGACTCTTCCCCTTCACTCACACCGGTTGAGAGAAGTGACGTCGTTTTGGAAGAAGTCGATAATCCAATTTCGCCGGAAATTGTTGAAACCGATTGCGATCCAAGGGAAGATGTTCCTTTGTTAGAAAAGATGTTATACGATTAACCGTCACCTTTTCTCCCCGAAAGAAGATAACGTTGAAGAAATTGTTGAACTTAAGCTTTCAGATCCTTCGGAGCTCGAACTCAAGGATTATGTACCCGAATTTGAGAGTTTTATCTTTGATACATTAGAGGAGAGTAGTGGCAATCCCACTTCTCATCCCGATCTTTCTCTTACGACTTATGAGTCGTGTTACTTTGATATCGATCATACGGAAGAGACGAGTCGTGGCATCACCACTTCTCATGCTTATTTCTCTCTTCCCGATTATGATTCGTTTCGTTTTGAGGAGTTCTCCGGTGAACTCTCTCATGTCATATCTCCTCCAGAGTATGATCATTTCTACTTTGATCTTGAGAAAGATTTTAGTTTGGGGGGAGAGCAGCTCTCTCAAAAGAGTTTCTTTATTGATGACATCACCCCGCCTCTTCCTCCCAAAGTTTTTGTTGAAAATCACCCTATGAGCTTAAATGATCAAATTCAAATTAAGAATTATATGAAATTTAATTTTGAAGATGAAGAATGGATCCTTATTGTTATCAAAGTATTTATTCCATTCCTCACTTATAATGTGATTTCTCCTCTTCTTCACTCTTGCGAGAGTAAGGATACCATATTTGACCCCGGTATCACCGTTTAGAGTTTTTTCTATCTAGAACCGTGGGTGTCTCATCGGAGTGGAACTTTCTTATGTTTCAATGTTTATCCAAACCTCTTGAACGAAATTCCAAAGGAGATTATCTTTTCCACTTGCTCCCCCAAGGACAAATGAATTCGGGGTGGGTCGCTAACGACTCGATAAAAAACAAGCGTTTCTATCTTCTTTCTATTTTCTCTAATAAGAGATATGAAGGGGTTAGCCTGATCGATTTCTCGTGTTTGGTTGTTTGTGATGTTTTTGTCTAGGATATCATCGATATGAAGACTCTCGTGCTCGAATTTTGTCTTTTCTTTACTGGAGTTTCATGTTTCGATGCTGATGGACATCCGATATCCTAATCTTATCGACTAACGTTTATCTTTGAGCATACTTAATAAGCGGCCTTTAGATTTCCGTTGAGAACCCTTTCCTATAAACATTGAGGACAATGTTTTGTTTTAGTTTGAGGGGTAATCTTCGATTTGATTTGACCGCACTTGTTTTTTGCCTTATACTCTCGCAACCCCGTTTTTCCTTAGAAAATGCAAAAATTTGATGCAAAAAAGTGAAAAAATTAAAATTTTTGTAAGCTTTGCTAGTTTTATGATTGAAAAGTCTTTGCGAGTCTCTTAGAAGTTACTTTAAATATGCGTTTTCTTAAAAAAGTCTTTGCTAATTTCTTAGACAAGAGGCTATAAAATGCGATTCTAGCTCACAAAGCCAAGAATTTGCAAGCTTCCCTAAGTGATTTTAAATATGCGAAGCTTTGAAAAGATTTGCTAGTTTCTAATAAGTGACTTTAAAAATGTGAGACTTGAGATTATTTGACGAAACATTTGCTAAATAATGTATATGTTTTGACACCTTGTTGACTTTCCGTTGGTGAGAGTAGGAATGGAATTTTGACTTGACCGGGCGTGTTGAGCCCTAGCTTGTTCCCTTAACCATAGATAATTAAATTATCGGCTAAGCATTCGCGGATCTCATTATTTGAGATTTTAAATTTGCGAAGATCGAGAAATGATAGAGTTGTTTATGAGTTTAGATGCTAAGCGTGGAGTAGTTGGTTCTATTTAGAGCTCATCGAAGGTACTTGTGGCGTTTTGCTCCCACAAAATTGTTTCACCCCATATATGTGTAATAATAATTAAAGATGTTAGGTTTTGGCGACAATTAGTCTTTATATTCTTAAAAGAATAATTGTTTTAAAATATGTGTACACATCAAGGTCTCGTAATAAATAAGTAATAAATGAGCTGCGGTTCGAGATTGGGCCCTTGGATCCTTATTTCCGGAAGGCGTTTAGGTCTTGGCTACCCTCTTACGCTGGCCCTTGGACCTCTATCCGGGATTGTGTAAGGTCTTGGTCTAACACCCTTGGATCCTCATTTCATGAACGTTTAGAGTCTTGGAATTCTCCGTCGTAACGGCCCTTAGATCCTTTATTCCGAAAGGTGTAAGGTCTTGGAATTACCCTGTGAAACTCCGTAGTTCATATCGTCAATAAAAAGTATAAGTGAAAAAAAATGAATGAAAAAAAAATGAAACATAAAAAAGTAAAAATATAAGTAAATAAAATCACTTTGATGTGGACCTCATTTTTAAGACAACGGTTCTCGAGAGAAGATGGAGAACTACTTAGCGTCTGAATTTCGTATCTTTATCGGACTAAAACTTATCGAAATGAGAAAATATGAAGAAATTCATTTCTCACCAAAAATAAAATAAATAGAGAAAAATAGGAAAATGGGAGCAAAAGGTAATCACACAATTAACTTCCATGGGTAGTGTTAGCATCTAAAGTCATATCTAGTTGTGATTTCGATTTTACGCTTAGTTTGGAAACTCGTGAAAAATCAAGGACGATGAACTCTATCCATATGGTCATTCCTCTGTGAGTTGTGTTTCCTACTACGTGATCCTAAAATGTCTTTCAAAAAGATGTTTGAGTTATTGATTGACATGAAAATTCAACAAACCTTCACTCATAATGGAAAGTGCTTAATCGTTATATCTCTATGTGAAATAAAAGGTAAACGGAGCGTTTTTAGAATTGAGGGTTTCTTAATCTCTTTTGAGGAATCTTTGCTACTTTTCATAGGTTTAGTAAAAAGAGGTTGGAATCCTTGGTTATAGAAGCGTGAGTTGATGACATTGCGTGAGGACACGACAATACGTTAGTTTGGGGGATTTTGGTATGTGTAAAAACACATACCTTTTCTTTATCAAAACAGGCCCAAAATAACCGAAAATCAGCTGTTAATGCTTAATATTTGTTTGTTTCTTGAGTTTATGCATGTGCAGGTCCGGATATTTCAAAACAGACATAAGAAAGACAAAACAGAAGAAAACCGAGCACGAGAAGGAAAAGAGTGCAAAAGCCAAAGCGGGGGAATCAGTTGAGTAAATTTGAAGAATTTGAATGCTCAAAAGATGATTTTTGAAGAAATGGATCATGTTTGAAGGAATTACAAATTAAACCCTCACCTTTCCCAAAATTACAAAACAACCCCTCAACTTTGGAAAAATTACAAAATCTACCCTTGACTTTGCAAACTTGTCAAATTCACCCCTCATCCTTACCATAATTACAAATACACCCTTGAACCCCCATTATACCATTTACCCAAAATACCCCTTACACTTTTCCCAAATACACTTTCTACCCTTTAAAATCTAAATATTACACTTTTAAAACCTAAAATAAATCCCTAGTCCAAATCCTCCCATGACCCCCAACCATAATCCTTTAATACCTTCTTACCCCTTTTCAATACCAAAAGACCCCCTTTCAATATACTCGTTTGAACCCACCCTTAATTATCTCAATCAACCCAAGACCAGCCAATACCTAGTCAAACCCCACAAATACGCGCCTTTTTACCCCCAAAAATCACTATTCACCGTCTTCTTCATTTAACCTGCTCCTATCAAATTATTACCCAATGATTGAAATTATAGAAGCACTGACACCCTCTCTGACACGTGCACAGTGCCAGCATGGCAATCCGTGTGCAATCCAAGCGATAAAAATGATCCAACGAATAAGATTGATGCTTAAAATTGAAGCAAGCTTTCAATGGATGAGATTAAAGGTGGGATTGATTTCCAGAAGCTTTAGAAACTCCTTAGAAACCCTAGCTTAGGGCTATAAATACCCCCATCCTCTTCACAGAAAAATTGTCCAGTTTTCATGTTTTAGAAAGCTTTGATCATTTTTAATTTCTGTCAATTACTGTCTTTTTTAGTTAATTTTAAAGTTGTAATCTCATTTTTAAACTTGTACTCTCAATTTAATTAATGCAATTTACATTTCCATTTTAATTACTTGTCCTTCCTATTTCAAAGTTTTATGTTACTCAAATTACTGTTCACTTAAGCTCATATAAGCTTATTCAAGCTTATGTGAGCTTAATTCTGCTTTACTTGTTCATAATTCACAGTTTTGGAAAAGGTCAACAAAAGTCAAATTTCAAAGTCAAAAGTAGTGTTTGATCAAATTCTGGTTCAAAATTGTTAATTGGAATAGTTGAATGTTAGTGTTGGGAATAATACTAACAGTTACCACTGATAGACTTGTGGAAGACACTGCTGAAGAATGCATTAGCAGTGGAAACACATTACCACTGCTAGTACATATATTACCACTGCTATTAGGATAATTGTTATGTATCAGTGTATTGATAAGTATAGAAAAGATCTTGTGTATATTCTATATAGTTATCATTATACTTATCTTGTAAAGGATTCCTTGTGCTATAAAAGGAGATCCTAGGTCATTGTTTAAGACATATGAAAAAGAACTCACGTAGGCTTCAAGGTGTAACCCTAGTGATAAGCAAGATCACTCGTATTATTCTTAATAATATTGGAGCTTTGTGTTATGTTGTTCTTACTTACATTACATCATATATTACATCTTCTAAGTATTACTAAGTATATTCCGCGTACTTATTAATATAATTCAAAGTATCACTAACACAAGGTGTGTGTTTAGACCCATCAAGTGGTATCAGAGCGAAGGTTCTGATACTTTGATTTAGAAGATCCAAGGAATAAGCTTAACCAACTCACTCAAATCAATGGAGATGGAAAACAACCGGTCCAACTCGCTCCAAGGCTTCCTAAGCTCAAACTTAATGAGTTTGAGATGTGGAGGATAATGATTGAGCAATACTTTCTCATACAAGACTATGCTCTATGGAGATCATCTTAACTAGTGATTCCTTTAAGTCCGTGAAGAAGACCGAGAAAGTTGGTGACACGAAGTTGTAACAGTTTACGTGACACGAGACTAATGATGAAAGAGCAAATAAGAAGAATGACACGAAGGCCGAAGTTTGTTACTAATGACTCTTCCTAAAGATTAGATCATTGCTTTTAGCAAGTTCAAGACAACAAAAGAACTTTTTGAAGAGATTTGCTCAGTGTTTGGTGGCAATGATGCTACTAAGAAGACTCAAAAGACATTGTTGAAGCAAAGTTATGAAAACTTCTCTGCTTCAAGCAATGAATCACTTGACAAACATCTTCACCAAACTTGTAAGATTGTCACACAACCGATTGTGTTTGGAATTGAGGTAGAAAAGGAAGACCTCAATTTGAAGTTTCTAAGAAGTTTTCCTTCCGAGTTTCATACAAATGTTACAATGCGGGAAAATAAACCGAGATTGAAACTATGAAGCTCAATGATCTTTACAATAACTTCAAACTCATTGAACAAAGATTGAAGAAAGCATGGAAACTTGGTACAAGCTCTAGCAGCTTGGCATTATTGTCAACCTCTGTTGACAGTGATGATTCTAAAGATGACAATGATGATTTTGCCACTGCGGTTCTACAGTTTCCTTTGGTAATGCTAGCGTTACCACTACGAGTTCAAAGAAGAAGGTTCTTGGTATTGGAGATCCTACCTTTATGCCTTTATCTCCACTCGAGTTAATGGCTCTATATTAACTCATGAAGACATAGAGCAAATTGATGAAGATGACTTGGAGGAGATGGATATAAAGTGGCAAATAGCTCTTCTTAGCATGAGGGCTAGGAAATTCTACAAGAAGACTGGCAAACCAATTCACATCAATGGTGGAGAAACTACAGGGTTCTATAAAAAGAAAGTAGAGTGTTTCAACTATCACAAGTTGGGGCATTTTGCTAGAGAATGCAGAAGACCAAAGCAGCAGGACAACATGTCTACTTGGTACAAGCAAAAGAAAGAACCAATTGTGGAAGAACCAAAGGCAATGTTGGAAATTGATGGTGTGAGCTATGATTGGAGTTTCATGGCTGATGAGCAAGAGGAACAACCTTCAGATGCTGCTCTTGTGTCTACAGAACATGCTCTCATGGATTTCTCGACTGAGGTACAAAACTTTGAAAGTTGTTCTAAAACATGTAGGGCTTCTAGAGAATGTAAAGGCTTAATGAATATTATGAAAACCAAAGAATAGAGTTGTTTGTTGCTAATTATCTTGTCAAATCTTAGAAGAGGCATATATGTATTAGAGAAACAACTAGAGCATTATAGAGAAAATGAGTCAAAATATAATGATGATATGATTGTTCTTAGAGAGAGTTAGATCATAAGACAACGATGAATGAGGCATTAAAGAAGAGTTTGAAAACTTAAAAGATAAATGAGAATGTCTATTTATCTGTTGACACTTGTTATTATCAGTCAAAGTCAATTGATAAAATTTGGAATGCTCAAATTACTAGTAAAGTTAAGTCTGGTATGGGTTACAATATTGTTCCTCCACCACTAAGGGGAGTTTCATCACCTCCTGGCATATATTTAGCTCATACAGGCCTAGAAGAATTTCATAAACTTATTCGTGAATATGGTCCTCTCAAATCTGTGAAAAGTGAGGAAGAGGTTAAGCATGAATCTGATGTTTTTGAAAGTGCAAGTGACTCATCTGTTGTTGATGAGAATGTTAAAAAGAATGTAGAGGCTTCTATCCTACAAGTTGTAAATACTATTACAGAGGAACCTAGGAAACAAGTTAATAAGCCTAGATCAAGCTGTAAGGTATGCTGAGATGTATAGAAACAAGTCATCAACTCCTAGGGGTAACCAGAGGGGTTGGAATCATGTAAAATCTCAACAACTAGGTAGTGAGTTTGTAATGAACAATAAAGCATGTCATATATGTGGTAGCTTTAAACATTTACATGCTAATTGTAACTACCATGTTGGGAGAAGGGAAGTTTATGGGAATAAAAGGGTGGAGTCAAACAGGTTTCAAAACAACATACACCCTAATTCACACAGCAAGATGATCCCAAGAGCAGTTCAACTAAGAAGTGGACTTAAAACTTTTGCCAATACTAAAAGTGTTAACACTGCTCACCCTAAATCACCTGTTACAAGTGCAAAATCCAAAACAATTTTTGCAAAATCTGCACAAACAAGGAAAAGGTCTTTTTCTGATAAAAGGGTTCAATATAACCAACAATGGGTACCTAAAACTAAACCAGCAGTTACCACTGCTCAGTCAAAAGTTCCCACTACAAGGGTTGTAAATAATATAATGGGTATCGTGGGAAATGATGTGAAGGTCTCAGCACGTTGGGAATGGAAACCTAAAGGAATTACCTCAACAACCAATTCCAATGGTGTATCAATGACCTTTGATAGATTTAACTATATTGATACACGAGGCAGATCCAAGTCAATCATGGCTTGGGTCTCCAAAGGAAACTAAATCCTTTCTTCAACAATAAGAGTTCATGAAGATTCTGAGAAGGTCAGAGATTTGTTACATAGACTTCAAGGTCAATTTTCAAGAGCTATTCAGGATTTAAAAATAAAGTGAAGTGTTTGATCGAATTCCCCAAATCCTTACAGAAGATGCAGATTGAAGAAACTTATTGATTTACAGAGAAATCATAAGTTTAGGGGAGGATTGTTGGGAATAATACTAACAGTTACCACTGATAGACTTGTGGAAGACACTGCTGAAGAATGCATTAGCAGTGGAAACACATTATCACTGCTAGTACATATATTACCACTGCTATTAGGATAATTGTTATGTATCCGTGTATTGATAAGTATAGAAAAGATCTTGTGTATATTCTATATAGTTATCATTATACTTTTATCTTGTAAAGGACTCCTTGTGCTATAAAAGGAGATCCTAGGTCATTGTTTAAGACATATGAAAAAGAACTCACGTAAGCTTCAAGGTGTAACCCTAGTGATAAGCAAGATCACTCGTATTATTCTTAATAATATTGGAGCTTTGTGTTATACTGTTCTTACTTACATTACATCATATATTACATCTTCTAAGTATTACTAAGTATATTCCGCGTACTTATTAATATAATTCAAAGTATCACTAACACAAGGTGTGTGTTTAGATCCATCAGTTAGTTAGTTTGTTTTGAAGTCAGTTTAATCAACTTCAGTCTAGTTTTCAAAATTAAATTGCATATGGTTCAATTTAAGGGGTGTTTGGATTTTGCTTAATTTCTGTGTTTAAATGATTTTTGTAAGTGTTAATGTGAGTCAATCAGTATTAGTTCTAGTTTAAAGTTGTTTCATTCAATTCTTCAAGTTTTTCAAGTCACTTTTGAGTTTTTTAGACTGTTTTTCCAAATCTGTCTTCAGTCACATTTCTGTCCCAAAGTAGTTTTTTGTTAGTTTTCACAAGCCATTTAAGTCATTTAAGTTTGTTATAAAAAATTTTAAAAATTAAAAATAGTAAGTTCATTAGCCTGTTTTACTTATCTTAAAAGGAAAAAAAATCATTTACTAGGGCTACTTGTAGCTTGAAGTTGGTGGTTTGTTGCTTTTATGCCCTGTGCACCATCAGTGTGCTTCTGGCCCATGTAAGCTCCTTCTAATCTAATTTTCTGCTTATATGATTGATGTATTTGCTTGATTCCTATTTCTATTTGTACTTTAGCATATGTAGTTTGAATATTTGCCCTTTGTTAGGTCTCTAGAGCTTATTTTGGTGCTTATTTTAGGCTGCTAAAGTCCCTTCTCTTCCCTTTTTGGTCTGCTATCACCACAATTTATGTTTAAGTGCTTATTTCCCTTTTTAACAACTTATCTCATCTAGATTGCTAACTTAGATTCTTTAGGTTGCCTTTATCCTTGTTAGCTTATTAGATCTCCCCAATAGCTTATTTAGAGCTTAATCAAGTCTATTAGGGACTGTTTGGTTTAGCAGTTTAGTTTTTAGCTTAATCTTTGCATCTAAGCTTTTAGCTTATTTAGGATTGCTTAGTAGATTTAATTTAGCTTATTTAAGTTTGCATAGAGTCTTAGTAAGTTTGATTCAATCATTTATTTAATGTCCTTAGCTTTTTAAGTAGCTTATAAGTTTCCCATTTTGCTTTACAAAGCTTTAGTTTGATTATTTGCTTTCTTAGCTTAATCTCAGCTAATTTTAGATGTTTTCAATATCTGCTTTTGCAAAAAGAAAAAAATCATTTTGTTATTTTATTTTTAAGTTTAAAAAAAAAAAAAATGTACTGCATGGGATTCGAACCCAGTTCAGTCCCTTCCACACACCACGCCCCATACAACACAACACACTACCATCTGAGCTAGTTCATTTCCTGCGTTTAATCTTACACCAACAATTCATTTAACCTAGTTGTTTTATATTAAGCTCATTTTACTTTTTTGCTTATTTACTTCTTATCTATAACAGCTTTTTTAGTTCATATATTTTTCTTAGGATTAGTATAAGTCAAAGAATTTTTTATAAATTTTTCATATTTTTCCAAAAAGTTTTAGTATTTTTAATACTTAGTTTTTACGTTTTAGTTTTTAATTCATAATAAATAAATAAAAAGTCAAAAAAATTATTCCGCATTTTCCTAAAATTTTATTTTGTCGTTTTGCACGTAGGAAAATTAGATTTACATTCCTAGGGTTTAAATTGCATTATTTGGTTTTAAATTGCGTTTTTAATATTCCCGTAGTTGCTTTTTAGGTTTAGATTGCGTTTTAGGTTAAATGTGCTTTACGTAATTATTTTATATGCTTATTAAGTTCATTTTAGTTTATGTTTCATTATCGTAGTGTAGAATCCCATTATTCTCCCTTATTTCCCATTCAAAAACCCGTAAAACATGACGTGAGTTATTAAACTCCATTCATCCTTCGCTAGGAACGATCCGGGGACTCAAACCTAACCGTTTGAGTTGCTCTCTTGAAAATATACACTATAATTGAACTATCACCCGTCGTCTGTATAGCCGGAAAAGCAACGCCACCACCGGACTCTGTCACAGCATCAACAGATACGACGATGGATGTATGTGTGTGTATGTGTGAAGATGATGGTGATACAGTGGTGAAGTGGTTATGGTGATTTTTGTTTAATTAGGTTTGGGACTAATGTAGATGTTGGTGAAATTTTTATGAATGTTTAATTTGGAGCGGGACTAACGTTAGTCTTTATAAAAGTTTAGGGGTGTGTTTTAGAGGGCTTATAGGGGCTTATGTGCGGTTCTGTTTAGGTTTTTGAAATTATAAGGCTCAACTAAAAAATAAGCTTCAGTTTCGAAAATAATTTTTAGACAAGCGTATAACATACCATCGTTTAAGAAGAGATACAACACAATGATTCAACAGCATAGCATAGGCAATTACGAACTCAGATTTATCGATATATTTATCATAAAGTAACTATCTCTTAACTCAACAACATAACTGGATTATCAATATTACTTCACTGGTACTCGTATTAGCTTAAAACACCAATTAGTCAACTAATATAACATATAAACTTGAACAAATAAATAATTACTAACTCACTTAAAAAAAAATCCCCTCGATTTCCAACCAATTTGAGTTATCCTCCACATATTGCCTCATAAACTTAACATCCATTTGAAAAAAAATTCAAAAAATAAATTAAAAACCCACAGGTTTGCATGTTACCTTAATTCTATTGAAAAAAACCGCTAATCTGTTAATTATTTTAAAAAGTATTCTAAAAATAATAATTTTTCAAAAGAATACTGACACAAGTACAAAAAGGAAAAGTAAAAAAGGTCGCTCAAAGTACTAAGCCGTAAGTCGCTTAGGTTGCTTAACATTGAGAAGGGGCAAAATCATAAAATATTTTTTTTTTTGAAATTTGACTTTTGTAATAGAAACGGACAAAATAGAAAGTCGCTCAAAGTAAAAAAAAAGTCGTTGGACATAGATCGCTCAAAACGTACACATAAAAAGGTACCTTACACATGACATAAAAAAATAAGGGGTAATTATGAGAATACATCTTTTGCTCAAGGTGTCAACACTTTTTAGGAAAAAAGTTTGGGTATTTCCAAAATAGACTTTATGACTTGCGACTTTTCTACTTTTCATATAAGCTTGACAAGTGTCCTTCGTAATTTGTGTACCCAATTATTGTTTCTGACTTTTACAGCTATGATAGTACAAATGATCGAATCTCAAATGACTTTTTAAGAATCTTGCAATTTTTTTTTCCTTTAGTAAAAAGTCAAACTTACTAAAATATTTTTATACTTTTATCTCATTCCCAATCTTTGGCGACTTAAGCGAAATAATATTAGCGACTTTTTTACTTTATACTTTTGTACCTTTTAGTACATTTTTACACTTTTCAAAATTATAATTTTAACTAAATTGTCTATTATACCTTGTCTCTTCCATTTCCACCAATTATTGTTCTCATTCATTCCCCTTACATTTCCACCAATTATTGTTTCGGATTGCATTCACAAAACAGATTATGCGTCTGTGAAACAAGGTAAGCATGTCTCGATCTATTTTGGAACAAACTTCATACATGTACAAGACTGGGCAAGTTTTTTTTTATCTTATTCATTTTTTCTGAGAAAATGGCTCACTTGTAACATATCAAGTGTCCCTCGAAATGGTCATATCTGTATGTTTATGGTGTAATGATATTTATATATTTTATATTTTATAGGAGATGATGAGAACACAAATGATATGCCACCTTCTAGTTCATGTGATAGTCCTACAAGACAGTTGAACTATGATGAAGAATTGTCTTATTCATTGGGTGACGAGTATGCAATCTTTTGGACATGAAAATCATTGAATAAGCACTTTTAAAAGACATTAAGGTATGACTTCATTGTGGGACCACTAATAAGCTAAGACCAACAGATAAGCACACAAAAGGGAAGCATTGAGCGGTTTTGGAAATCCTAAGTACAACCGGTAATCAATCGAACAAGCACTAAATAAGCTACAACTATGAAACTGATCTACTTGATCTAAAAGGCTTCTAAAACACCTAAATAAGCTAAAGATAATCAAGTAAGCTAGAAAATGATGGAAAATAGATATCGACCAACCAACGAGCTGAGGGTGATGAGTGTCTAAATCTCATCGTTTTGTACAAAATAAAGCTGCAAAATCATACGAAAACACTCGAAACACATCAAATGATCAAAATATCACAAATCGGTTTGGACCCCTGCCTAGCCTTGGACCCTGTCATTTTGAATTATGAACCCCCTATTATTAAATATCCTTTGTTGGTCAATCTGGTCAAATCCCAAAACCCGCCAAACACCTTCTTCCCCACGATGCTCGCGATCCCTACTACGCTCCACCCCCGTCACCTTATCACAATCTGTCTCCCCTCCTCCACTACATCCAAGTGCATTAACTCTTCACCTTCTTCACACTCAATCCCCTCAAAACTGCCAAACAACCCTTTCCCGCCAAAATTGACATTTTGGCCATATCTCACAAAAGTCATCCAAAGACCTGAAAAGCAGGTGGGATTAATTCAGAGGAGAGAGGGAAAGATGTTGGGGTATAAAAGAGTGAAGAAAGAAGCAGTAAAGTGGGTAGTTAGTTTTCATTTTTTTACATGTATGTCGTTTTTATGTTTAAGTTTTTAATTGAGTTCTAAACTGTAATCTTGTGTTTCCTTGTATCAATTCAAGTTAGTTAAGTGTGTTGAAACTGATTTTAAAGTATTAATTCAAGTTGTTTTAAAATTCTTGTTCTATGAATCACTGTTAAAATTTCGGTTTCAAAGTCCTTATACTTAAGCTCCAAGTAGCTTATTCGGTTTCAAAGAAGCTCACTTAAGCTCTTTACTGACTTTAAGAGAGCTTAGCATTGGTTTCAACCAACATTGGTTGTTGGTCAACGAAAGTCAAAGTGCAAGGAAATCTTTGTCAAGCGAGATAATGAAATGGTAAAGGATGTTCTGAGAGAGATATTTGGGATTGGAAATGGATTAGAATAGGAGTTATGGTTCTGGTTTGAAGTACTAATAAGCTGGAATGAATGTGAGTATTCAACTTATTTCATTTATAGTGTAAACTTTGCATAATCTGTATCTGTCGTTTAGACTAGATTTTACTTGTTGATTTAGTTGTATTTTGATTAATTAGGTTCAGTTAGATTGGTTGTACATGCTAAATCAGTAGCTTGAGTGGTTTAATGTGCAATATAGCTTAGACAGTGGTGTTTGGATTTGAGGTTTAAACTGCATTCAAGGATAGTTCAGGGTGTACTGCCTGTTGGTTTAAGCTTGTGTAACTCTAATACACTCATATCGATCACAATTTTGTACCAATGAACCATAAAGTCAATTTAATCTTGAATACGTCTTAATAGGCTCAATTGTTGAAATTTTAGAATCTAAAAGCTTATTTTGTGTTAAGAATTCATAGACATTGCTTGCAATAAGCTTATCTCATCTATTTACATCATATTCGGTTGGATAATCAAGATCAAAGTTCGAATAAGTCAATATATCTAATCATCAAAAATCGAATATGTGCAATCGGTTTTGTTCCCAACTAGAAAGAATTTTCATTGATTCATTTACGGGTGTTAACAAGTGAAGCTTGGTGTTCTAGAAACTTCAATGATCCCATTTCTTGTTACCATTTTGTTCAATTTTACAATTTTTTACTAGGGTCAAAATGCTTGTCAAGTTGGTTGCATTTCCCTGTGCACTGCGCATTGAGCTGCGGTGTATGCGTCTGATTCTTGCGACTTGTGCCGAGCTCATTTGAGCTTGACCATAGCTCTAATTTGGTGCATAGCTTATTTGGTAGTAATTTAATTAGTTTTAATAGTTTAAAATCCATAGAAAATGAAAAATAGTCTCAAAAATACAAAAATAGTTTTGAAAAGTCTGACTTTTCAAGTCTTAATCTTATTTTTCTGTTTCCTATTTTCTTGTAATTTAGGTAATTAATTATTAGTTAAAAATAGTTTTAATTAGATAATTAGTTTTAAAAATAATTTTCCTTTTCTAAATATTTTCTTATATCATTAGGTTTGTAAAACATCATTTCATATTTTTAGGGTTAATATTGAATTAGTTTCACTTTTTTTATTTTTGTCGTCGCGTAGATTTTAATTTAAGCGTCGCGTTTAGGTTTTAAACGTTCATCACTTTAAATATAGTGATAGCGTTTATTTTGGTTTTATCTTTTTAATTTTCTTTAATTTGCATTTAAAGCATTTGTTGGCTTTTCTCGTGGTTATAATATCATTCATATTCACTTATCGTTCAAATTTTAGTTGATTTATCCATTGCATAGCTCATTGGGACATATCATCTTAATTGTATTAGTGTTTGGCGGTTTTAGTCTTTTTTGTCGACAGATATCTTGATAATCTTCGTCTAGCAGTTAGTGATTTGGATATTCACTCTTTATTCATACCATCCATACATATATGTTTATATTTTCTTATCCAAAAAACACAAAATATTCTTCTATCCTCTTATTCGTTGATTCTATTTCTCTTTACCTCTTTTGTGGTTTAATTCTATTCTTCGTATCCTCTCAACCATTTGATTCTCTTCTTAATCCTCTATATGTTTTAATTTTAGTCAACTTCATCGTCGAGAAATGTGTGTGGCGGTGTGGAGGTCCTAGTTCAAGCGAATTTTGCAATTCGTCGAATTATCCATCAAAATGCTTTTCAAAGTTATTTCAACCAACGCCCACGAAATACATTCTAATCTTGCGGTTCAAGCGTCGGACTATCCCAGCACCCATCGAGGATTACGAGGACATTGATTGTGCCGGTGACTATTTGCCTAATAAGCATTGCTCTCACTTGTCAACTCCATAATCTTGTCACCATGTTGGTTTTGTTGACTTTGAATAAACCGATTCCTCTTCATAACTTTCAAATGCAATCGTTTGTTCCTTGTGTCGGTTTTTCTAATTTGTACATGTGTACAATGCTTCTTATCATTATTTTAGAGTTTCCAACACTTATTTGAATTTTTGGAGTCCTCACCAAGGATTTTTCGTACGTTTGTCTAAGCAGTTTTCGGTGATGCTTGTTTTGTAGTCTTGTGAGGCTATTGTCAAATTTCCTATCGGGATTTAATTAGCCAATCTAGGGAAGAATCATTAGTTTAATACTCAAACAAGCTATTTAAATAGCGGGAAGTCGCGAAATTCTTGATCATGTGTGATATTTAATATCTTGTGGAACATCATTTATGGAAGATTCACCTTACGAAAAATTAGAATGAAAAGGTTAGTGGTACCACTTTTCATTCTCATAATTCTCTCCCGATTATGAATCATGGTTCACTCCGAGATTCGTCTTGATCACATAAGCAAATGATGAGAATCAATCCTCCTATAGATGAAGATGAGTTAGTCATGATGTTTATCATGATTTTCTATCTCTTCTTCACTATCGTGGCTTCTCACATTCTTCACTCCTTGGGAATGAAGACATTATCTTTGATCCGGCATTTCATGTACCATTATCTTGAGCGGTTCTATGTATATCTCATCGGTGTGGAACTTTAAGTTTTCAATTTTGCTAGGGACTAGCAATATCTCTTAGTCCACTGAGTCAAAATTTCAAAAGTAAAGTCACCAAAGGTCCTTTTAAAATCATAAGTTGTCAAATTTAGTCCTTTGGTGAAAAATATTAAAGTTTGAGAAAATTGCAAAATGGTCCTCGAGTTTAAAATTGGCGAGTGGTCCTGAAAATGTGAAAATGGCAACATTGGTCCTTGTACTTTCGAGAATGTCACTTTTGGTCCCTTGAAACAAGTTTGATGGATTGGCGACAAACCCCTCAATTTTCGGATTTTACACGAGGTCCTTGTCATTAAGTAGTTGGACCCGGGTCTAGTATAGAGTCACAATCCATCTCAGTGCATTAACTCTTTTTCCATCCTTTTAGCTTATCTAGTAACTTGTGAATAAGCTTAAAGTTGGCTCCGATTTTAATTCATTTTTAGCTTAAATTCATAATCATCAAATCTAAGCTCTTATTGTGCTAATCGAAAGTCAAAGTGATTGTAGCTTGTTTGTTTAAGTTTCATTTGGTCATATTTAGTGTATCATAGTCTTTGTTAATTAGGTTCGATTAGATTGGTTGGTTGCTGTTTAGATCATTTAAGCGCTTATAGTTTGTGCTTATTTCAATAAGCACCATAAAGTCTCATCTGTCTTAATAGGCTCAATGTTGAAATTTTAGAACTCCATAATCTTGTACACAAGTATCAAGATCAAAGTTCGAATAAGTTTTCTAATTTTCATAGCTTCTTATCATTATTTTAGAGTTTCCTGATTTTTGTTCAATTTTACAATTTTTACTAGGGTCAAAATTTTCAAGTTGGTTGATTTTTATACTTGTTGAGCTCATTTGAGCTTTGCTATTTTCCTATCTCTGTTTTTTTAATTAGTTTTAATACTTAAATTTTTAAATAGCATTTAATACAAAAATAGCTTATTTTGTGCTTAAAATCTTGTACAAAAAATAAAAAGGCTTAGATAAATATAAAAAGTAATTAGCTAGAGGGCTTATAGAAGCTTAAAAATAAGCTACCTACTAAGCACCTAATCCTACAAGGGACCTATTATGCAAACTAGGGATAGGGGCTACCTAAAAAGCTACTTGGGATCCTATGAAAACTTAGGACGTTCATCACTTTAAATTATAAATAAGGCTGTGAAAAGCTTAATGTAATTTGGGGTAGTTATAATTGTGAAGCAACAACTCGATCAAGGGGGTACTTTGGGGCTCCTAAAAGCTACTAATAAGCTAAAACTAAAAATTATAAAAATACCATTAACTAGGTGACCAACTTGAATGAGAAGCATACAAAAATCAGATCATAAGGACTCATATTAAGCAAATGAAAAATCTAAAAGACAAGCCACTTGGGCATAAAAGCTGCTGAGACAGAACAGATATGGACTTTTTTTTCAAAACTTAACAAAACTTGTTAAATCAATTTTACTTCTTTCAAAACTACTTTAAAACCTTAAAGCAACTTTGACTTATGAAGTCAAAGTGGGTGAAAATGGGTTTTGACCCAAGTTTGAGCCAAAACCAAACAACCCTGAATGGGGTAAAACTCTTTTAAAAACTGATTTTTTAAAAACTAATACTGAAATTTCTTTTGTAAAACTAACTTAGGATTAGGTTTTAGCTCTTTTAAAAAGTTATTTTGCTGCTTCTCTTTTTGTAATTTGATATTACATTTCCATGAATTACCATCTTACCTTGTGTTTCTGCTCTATTTGGATGTGAATTAGGGTCGGTGAATGGGTTGATCATGTGACTTTGCAGGCTGCCGCTGATTTGGTACGGATATGCTGATTTGGTTTTAATATATTTCTTCTAAAGAATATAATGTTAGCAGGCTTAAACAAAGCATGTGATTACAAAGATTTTGCCTTTTACCATTTAAGCATAGATGTGGTTACCAAGTACTAGCATAGATGGTTACCAAGTACTAGCGATGGTAATCACTACCACTAGCGATGGTTTAATATTAATTCAACGTAACAACACAAACAAGGCAAAATCACTATTCAAGTTAACTTGGTGTATAAAACCTAATCGTAAGCTACTTGGGATCCTATGAAAAGCTTAGGACGACTTATAAATAAGCTATGAAAAGCTTAATGTGGAAATTTGTTGTGAAGCAACAACTCGATCAAGGGGTACTTTGGGGCTCCTAAAAGCTACTAATAAGCTAAAACTAAAAATTATAAAAATACCATTAACTAGGTGACCAAGCGAATGAGAAGCATACCAAAAATCAGATCATAAGGACTCATATTAAGCAAATGAAAAATCTAAAAGACAAGCCATTTGGGCATAAAAGCTGCTGAGACAGAACATATATGGACCTTTTTTTTTCTTTCCAAAACTTGTTAAACCAGCATTCGTCATTGGCAGAGCGGATGCAAAGTCAACTTCGGGTGAAAGTAAAGAGAAAGATTGCTCAGTGAATAATATGACCATCACTGTAGTGCAGGGTCGATAAAGTACACTAAAAGCGATACAACTCATATATGATTATCAAGTTTTGTATTAACTTAGTGAATTCTATAATTAGCTAACGTATGATTCTTTCTCGAAATATCGCACTGCTTCAAAAAATTATGCGATGGACTAATCTACCAGTATTAAGCACATCTCAAGGTGCGGCAGAATGGTAATTAAGATGTCTGATTTTTCAAAAGAGGATGTAAATCTAAGTCATAAACCGGTCCTCTAACCCGGATAACCTATCTTGTAAAATTATGGTTGGACATTCTCATTTGTTTGGATAACCTCCCTTTGATTGCGAGACCCACTTTTAATGGTGCATGGTTAGCTAAAGATAAATTCAAGGTATTCTTGGTGACTCGTTATCTCACATGATTTGTGAACATTGAAACTCATTCTATTATAAGTTTGTACAGAATGTTACCATATGCTAAAAACATAGGTAATGTTATTGACTTATTTCATTGTGTCGTGGACAACAATTGTTCTTATCTCATATTTCTTTTATTTTTATTCATAGTGAATGAAACTTATGATTCTTTGGTATACATTGGGCGTTTCAAACTTAACTTATATTATGACGAGTTCTTTAATTGCCTGCCGACCACCCATCTATGATGGAGATGCTTAAGCGCTATCTTATCCTGTGAGTTGATTAGTTATTTTATACTCTTATACACAATCTTTTATTTGATATTTACTCGTCGTCCCATAATATCTTTCCACCAAAAAACACAAGTTAAGATATGTGCCTTTAACGCGGTTTTTCAAGAGTCAGCGCCTACTTTACCCTTACCTATTGATTTTGAAACCTTAGATGATAATAATAATTAATGGTAAAAGGGAAAGCGGACGTGTCAATTACTAATCCGAATATAAATGCTTGTGCTTTTTGCATAATGGCTAGCTCTTTTACCTTTGTGTATGCGGCATTGCATTTGATATTTTCATTTTGTGGATGTGTTTATCGATGCGACAAGAGTTGAGATATGATTGTGGGTCCCATTGGATAATATGTGACCCACAAAATAGGGAATGGAATAGAGAAACCAATTTAGACAAACAAACATATGACTTCCCCACGATTTGTAGGTCGAGTGAGATGTTAATGTCTTGGTTTTCTCAAACCGGTCGAGGAAAAGGCAGTACGTGAGATGGGAAGCCATAGTGGAGCTATTAGTGGGTTTATGACTTCATTACTCATAATTGCGTTGGGTAGAATGCTATATTCTTTGAAATCTCGGTTGGGGATGCAATTCAAAGCTATCCATCTAAATCGTTTGAGGCGAGCCTGTTTCCTTGTAGCATATTTTCTATTGTCATTGGTTAGCGATGCAAGATTTGGAAAAGCTCGGTCTCTTCGATATCATCCGTGCTCATACATAGAAAAGGTATATGCAACACTTGTCTTTTTGTAGAAGTGTTAGTTTTTCCACATTTTAAAATGTAAAATTCAAGTGCAATATTTTGTGGATCAACACGGAAGAATCGGTGTCTGTTATTGTAAGTAGAACCGGTATGGTTGATTATGATAATTATACATGGTTTAAAATAAGGTGTAGGTTTGTTTACAATTTTACATTGATTTGTTACCTATACAAATAGTGTCTATATATGCATCGAGCCTAATAGACCGAAAGATGTGTACAAATTGTTAGGCATAAGCATTAGGCTATGCTTTTGGAGCGTAATGTGTGACCAACTAAGGGTAGCAGTGCCCTTGCGGCATAGCATTACGCCTTATAAGACACGAAGGTTAGGGCACGGAGCTACACCTTGAGCGTAGGATCCTTTGACCAAGTGTTGCCTACGATCATAAGCCATATCATCATGCTATATTGCTCTAGGCGTGGGGTTTGTTGTCACGATCATAAGGCATAGCATCATGCTATTGCTTATGGTGTGGGGCTATGTTTGATTGTTTAATCAACTAATTTAGTCTTTGCAAACGTAAACCATTCTTAGAATGTCCCACATATGAGTTGATCTTGTTTTAATTTGATGATTGAATGGACAAAAGTTAAAATTCGATCTTGGTAAAATTCAAGTTCGGTTACAATCACATCATTTGCAGACATGATTCATTGGCAAATCACATCCACATTACAATAGCTAGTCTTGAACCCCTAACCACCGAAGCGATGTAATATCAATATGAGAAAAACTTGGTAATCTAAGCAAGTAAACAAAATGCATAGCGACTTACAGTTTGAGGCTTTCCAAGAGTGGCGGTCCCAAGCTTATTATAAGCGGAGTCACTTTTAGGTGGAGAGTCATTGCGGCACCGCCTTCTTCTCGTTCCTAGCCTTGTTGAATATAATCGTGAATCCTCGGTGATGCGGGGTCATTCACATCCAGTCACCAAACTTGGCAAAGGAGGACCTTTTTCCCGTAAGCGAGCACAAGAGTCTTAATTAGATAGTATTCCGCCAATGTTAAATGTGACAAGTTAATGAGAGTTAATGGGAAGTAGTCTTGTGATGACTTGAGATTGGGCGATTTGGTCATTAATATGTTCATCAAATTAGCTCAATATACGTAGACATGCAAATAGGTTTCTGGGAGGTTGGAATGCCTTTGGCATTCATTAGCAAGCAACATGAGTCATGAGGAATACCATTGGTGGGAACAGTTTGACCTTATAGAAAATGAAAAGCATGCATGTAAAACATATGAAAGTCTTATGTCTGGATATATTTGAGAAGTCACAAAGTTGACATAATTTTTTTATAAAGAACTCTTTAGAAAATGATTGTTCGATTGATTGAAGGTATGTAGAACCCCAGTGCACATATTTACGCTCAAAGACAATCAAAACCAATATAAGTTGCATTTCTAGTTGGTGTGCGGCACCAACAAGTCTACTATTGCAACTTAGACATGTTTCTCTGCATAGATGATGACCACAATTCTAATAAAGATGATGGCCATAATTCGAGTAAAGATTCTAGGACGGTCTACAATGCGGGAAGTTTAAAAGGCACAAAATGAAAGAGCGATACTTATACCAATAAGCTTAAGTAACTCAAGAATAACAAAACTGAGGATTGGCTAACTAAGTAAAAGAATTTACTTTATCCCAACTGGGTCATAAATGTTTAGTAACCACTGCTACAACTATCTCGTAACCACTGCTAGAAGCTATCTCGTAACCACTGCTAGTATTTTTCGGGTACCACTGCTAGTATTTTTCGTAACCACTGCTACAAGCTATCTCGTAACCACTGCTAGTTATACGTGTTTCCACTGCTAGGCTTATCGGTAACCATCGCTACGCTTGAGCGTTACCACCGCTAATGCTTGTTTCCACCGCTAGTATGAATAAAGTCGCTCGTTTGTCTAGAGTTTGGTCGTTTAGTCCATTGGTTATTTTATAAACATGACGATTGCATAAATGATGAATCGAGAGAGCTTTTGAAAGGAGATGATCTTGGACTATTGAAACTTCCTACCGATAAAGCTTTAGTTGAGGACCCAAAATTTCGTTACTATGTTGAACTTTATGCAAAGGTAAAATTCTATTAGCTTGCTTTTATGTTTTAGATAGTCACAATCATTAGGTATATGCAAAGATAAACAATAATTTGGGCTTCTTATGTGGGTAGGATGAAGAGGCATTCTTCAAAGACTATGCGGAATCACACAAGAAGCTTTCATAGTCGGGTTTCAACCCACCAACATCATGTCTCAAGTTATCATCAAAGAATGCTTCATTATTGGCGCAAAGTCTTTGTTGGAGTTGTTGTTCTTTGATTGTGGTCATTCTCGATTACTTCTATGAAGTCAACGAAATTCAAATAAAAACAAGCACACGAGTTCGAAACTTGATGTATTGGAAAAGAACATACACATAAACACAAACTCTCATGATGTTGCATTAATAATAAATAACATTCGATACATTGGAATTGTTCTATAATTGAATGCTTATTTAGACTATTGCCTACACTGCGAGCAAATATGAATTAAGCTTCATTGTACCACCCTAAGCCCGCAACCATTAGAGCGAAATCCCATCCTTTAATGTGAGAGATCCCATGGAGAAGCTTTGTGCCTTTGGAACCGAGATAACAACTGGCTGCAGATAAAGAAGCTCGCAAAATTGTTATAGCTGCGCAGTTAAAACAAATACGGCGATTGAAACATCATGGGAAAGTGATTAAGGGTCTTGAGAAGTAAGCAAAACCAACGACTTGCGAACAAAGGAAATTACTCACCAATAGCTCTTGAAGGCGATTAATCTTTGTCTTCCATATGTCGAGATATTGCTCAAAGAACATGTAAAATACGGAATACGGGAATACCTCAATCTGAAATGAAATAATAGTGTTAAAGACAGGAAAAAATATGAAGTAAGAAATACAAAAGCCTTGATAACGAGGCATAGAAATACACAAAATTGCAATCGGTCCTAACATTTGTATATGTTTATGTAAAAATAGTTAAGGGTACAATAGTCATTGTAATTTAAAAAGTATTTAAAAGTTATGTAAAAAAAATATAAAAGTACAAAAGTACAAAGTTAAAAAAGACGCTCAAAGTAATTCGCTTAAGTCGCTCAGCATTGGGAAGGAGCAAAAGGAATAAAATAATACTTTCCAAAGTTTGACTTTTTCCTTGAAAATATCAAAAAAATCGCTCGAATCTTAAAAAGTCGCTGATATAAGTCGATTATAAATCATAGGTACGAAATGATTGGGTTACGAAAAGTGTCGGACACTTGGCACTCTTAGATTGGAAGGAAAAAGTCGCAAGTCTCAAAGTCTATTTTGGAAATACCCAAACTTTTTTCCTAAAAAGTGTTGACACCTTGAGCAAAACATGCATTCTCAGAATTACCCCAAAAAATAAAGTTGCACGAATTTTTTTTGACACTTGTCGCCTTCTTATTAAAAGTAAAAAAGTCGCTAGTCGCTCGGTGTATTTCAAGAAAAACACAAAACGGGTCTAGGAAAGGTTTACACTTTGAGCGACCGGGGTAGTCTCAAATTTAGCCCTTTAATAAGTGTACGACCATGTAAATAGGTAATATAGATTTGTTTTATTTTTATGATTCAAAAGATTTATTTTATTTCTATAATGTGTTTAATTACTATGATCCAAGAAATATAAATGGAAAAAAAAAAAAAAAAAAAAATTAATTTTTAAATAATTAATGGACATTTAAACTTAAGGGCCTCTACTATAAGAGGTTTATAAAAAGATCTAAAAGCTATAAAAAGGTTTATCTTTTGTTTAACCATAATGAGATTGTGGTTATATATATAAGAGGTTTATCTTTTGTTAAAATTGATATTTGTTTTGAATTAAACTCAAATAACAGTTATAGGTGGCAAAATGGGCGGGTCAAGCGGGCTCAGGCAACGGGCCAAACAGGCTATGGTCCCTAATAGGCACGCGTCAAACGGGCATAATAAACGGCATGAGCTTAGGGATATGATTCCCAGAGAGAATTTCAATCTGAAGAAGGCAACTCATCTCCTTAGCAAGAAAGTGAATCGCACTACTGACTGATTATACAGTCTGTTTTTCAAGCGAACTCTCGAAATATCGTAAGAGAAGTTAGACTTGCTTCCTTCCGTTGAAATCACTCATTAGACTAGGAGCTAGAAAAGACAATGAAAGGTAGACTACCAGCTTTTTTTCAAGATAGAGTTGATGCCATTTGAGAATTGATAGGTGATGCGGGATGTATCCTCTATTACAGTAGGCTGTTTATTATGGAGCGAAGAAAGAGTACCCATGTTGACCACATGAAGTAGTTATTAAGTCGTCGATAAGCCCATTAAAAACTTTTAGTTTAATGATATCTCATGTTGTGTGAGAAATTCCTCAACTAAAGCTGGGTGTAATGGTGACTAACACCACCATCGCTAACTCAGCGACACATCATCTTTTTACTCCACCACCAACTAGGTGTAGTAGGACTACTAACTTCACTACCCAAACATAACCTATGTATACACAAATATACCCCGTAAAAACCAATATCACTAATACAACTCTCTCCACAATTCAGTCTAGCAGCGATCAATTCGTGCTTAAAATGTGTCAAAGACGCGTCATTTGAAGCGACATTTTACCTTGGACTCGTGGTGGGAGGAATGAAAATGTGGCTTCTTCCTCCATTACACCCAGCCTAAATGGTTGTGGCCTGTGGTAAATGTTGTTTAAGACATGTGTGCGGTGTAGCGTATACTAATAAAGGGTATTAACAAAATCCGAGAAACCGACAAACCGAGCCGAACCGCTCAATCCGAAGCCGAAAAACCCAAAACCGAAGAAAGTGAAATCGAAAATCTCGCTTATCACGGTTCGGTTTTGATTTTTATTTTTAGACATCCGCGGTTAACCGAACTGAACCGTGTATAATATACATGAAGGATTTTAACTAAATATTCAAAGAATTGTACAAGTATTGATTATATTATTGTATAACGTCTTTTTTGCTCCCAATGTAGACATATCCATGTGTAAAAATTGATTAATGTGATCGTAAACGATAAACGTTGAATAAATATTGTTTGTTAATATGTTATGTATGTAAATTTGAATGCAGTTATCATGATAGAATAACTTTAATATGACTATAATCTATTCAATATTACTTAATTTTACTAAAATGACATTTTATGTTCTAGATTATATTTTTGTTTATACGGTTAAACTCGATGAAAAGTCTACAATGGTTAACCGTGACCCGAAGCGTGGCTAAGCGCTCATTTCGGGTACCCGCATGTTCGGTTACCCGCCTAGTACGGCGGTTGCGGGTAGTAAAATGAATTACTCGTCCCGCGATGGGTAGTTTAAATCTTCAAACTAACCGAACCGAACTGTGAACAACCCTAACGCCAAACCTTGCAAGGATCGGTCTCGCAAAAATGGATCCCCTGCCCCCCATCCCCGCCCAACAAAACGTTGGATATGTTTTTTTTTGTCACTAAAGTCGCCTTACTATAAGAGTACGAGGTATGATAACTCAAGTTATCACTTAACACCGTGCCACGTCAGTGTCACATCAGCTTTAACATTTCAATATTAACACAAAAAAACACCCCTTATCATAACACCACATTTTGAGCCCCACTTTTGTTTTAAAACTTATAAAAATTACAATTTAAACCCTTTAACTATCTTTTCATTCATAACATTACCTCATAAATAATAATTTATTCATTAAAGTCTGTTAAAAATAAAAATATACGAAAATAAAAACATACAAAAATTTAAAAACATACGAAAATTTAAAAACATAAGAATAACATATACTTATTCATCCTGTTCTTGCTCTTGTTCTTGTTGTCGTTGAAGATGTTTTTGCTAAAGATGCTCCATAACATCTTGTTGGAGACTAGTATGCGTTTCTCTGTCACATATTTCTTTTACCTTTCGACGATGGACATCACATTTGTCGACCCACCTTTCCTGCCTCATATGTAATACCGAATTCACCCACATTTATTTATACTCACTTAGTGTAAACTTTTGATCTTTTAAAATCATGTTATGAAAAATAATGCAAGAATACATGATTCTACTTATCCTGGTAACTTCCATTTGACGTGCCGGTTGTTGTAGTGTACCCCAACGTCCTTGGAGCACACTAAAAACACGTTCGATATTCTTTCGTGCACTTTCTTGTTTCTTTTTAAAATGACCATGTTTATCGTTAGTTGCGACCGTGAATGATTTGACGAAAGTTGCCCACTGTGGTAAATTCCGTCAGCTAAGTAATATCCCTTTTCATGCATTGTTCCATTTACCACATATGGAGCTACATGGGCGACGTCATCAAGAATGTCGTCGAATAACGGAGAGTTATCTAAATCATTTATATCATTATTCGCCCCCCCCTCAAAATGCATGACAAATCCATAAATCTTGCGAAACAACAACTTCAACCATTATGTTGGGTCTTTTTTATCACCCCTACCATATTGCTCTTGCCAACCCACTAGACAATTTTTCCACTCCCAATGCATGCAGTCAATGCTACAAAGCATTCTCGAAAAACCATGATAACGCTAATGTCTTTCATAAATATTTTGAATGTCGGCATAGGTTGGTTTTCTTAAATACTCCAGCGTAAACAATTCAATAACGCACTTGTTAAAATTTTCAAGACAATCACGTGAAGTATGCTCACCCATTTGCAAATATTCATCAAACGCATCGGGTGCAATGTCGTATGCCAATTGGCGTATGGTGGTTGTACACTTCATAATAACACTCATATTCATTTGACCCACACAATCGGGTGATTGGCTAAATAATTGAAAATGACTTGGAAGAGGATTGGAAGTATAAGATTCAATACCTTTGACTATTTCTATAAATAGTTTCCGGCTCATACGATATCTTCTTCGCAAAGTCACGTGCGGATACTTACAACCTTGAATGAAATAGTTGTTCATCAAACGTACTTCGGCAACCTCAGGTTCACGGTATATCGGGTTGCGGGTCAAGCGAGGTCGAGCTGCTTCTTGATCTAGCTGTTGTTGATATTCGTACGCGGCCATCATAAAGTATAAGTCAGTTTCGTCATCTACATCGGACCAGTTGCTACGTTTTTTGTCACTTTGATTCGGATCCATTGTGAAAGAACAAGGTTTTTTTTTTTTTTTTTTTTTTTTTTTTTTTTTAGAGAGGAAGTATATGAATTTGAGTTGAGTTGTGGAAGTGTGAAAAAATGTTTGTGTATTGTGGGTATTTATATTACTTTTAAAGTTTTAGATTTTTTTATTATTTATTTATTTATTATTATTATTTTTTCTTCATTTTTTGTAAAACTAGTTTGTCGATTCAAGGGCTAAAAGTGTGTGTGTGTGTATATATATATATATATATATATATATATTTTCTTTTGAATATTAATTTTATTATTTAATTCAAAAGGGCATAATGGTAAAATTATTTTTATTTTCTTTTTGAATTTTTTTAGTAAAAACGTTTTTTGAACTCCTAAACTTCAGGGTTTTTTTTTTTATTTTTTTTTTTTTTTTTTATAGACATATTTAAAAATGCAGTATGTGCACATGTGTTTTTGTAAAAAATAAGGTTAACTATTAACTACATTATGACAATTTTATTTTTCGACTATGCATAAGTATTTTGTATGTGCACATGTATCTTTAAGAAATGTTACATAACTATATACAAGAAATAAAACTTTTACAATGAATTTATGCAATTTTAAATTTAAAAATTGTAATACTCTATTAATATGATATTCAACTTTAGTACAAACATCATTATGTTTACACTTGAATTCAATTTATTACAAATATATGAAGCATGCACATGTGCATAATCTAATGTCTTTAACAGTTGGTTCATCTTTTTGGCGTGCACATGTATTCCTCGACTGGTTCAAACACACATGAAATCTGCACATGTGTTTTTAATCCTTGTGCACATGTATTTTTATCGTCTCACTCATCTTAACTTATATGAGTCTGTGCCAGCATCCACAACGTCGAGTAACCTGCCACAATCAATTATAAGTTTTGGTTAGTTGAACAAGTAGTCTTAGTATATGCATAATCTAACAAAACACATATGTCCACTTACTCATAAGCTATACTTGGTAAATAAACTAGCATAACACATATGCACACTTACTCATAGGTTATTCTTTGTTAAAATAACAATTATCATATACATGTATACACAAATAATAACAACGTGTTCTTTAATAACTAGCATTAAACGAGTGTTGGAAAACCCGCGCGATGCAGCGGGATTGCTTAAAGGACGTGCTTTGCAACGACACTTAAACTTCAAGGGCTGTTTTGCCAAGTTGCGAAAGATTATTAATGCTAAAGGATTTATTTTGCAACGACACTTGTGTCGCCAATTTCATTTAATTTATATATACTAAAAGCTTTTAGTATATATAGTAATATATAACCAACAAAACAATCCTTCATGTCATAAAAAAATGCAGCTAAACACATATGAATACATACTTATAATTTTACTTATAAACTACTCACAAACAACATAACACATGTACATACATAACACATATGCACACATTCTCATAAACATAACACATGTGCACATATACTTATAAACAATATTGCATTTCGATTCGTTTTGCGCTTATTTTGATTAGGCTAAAAAGGAGACGCACTTTCAATAAACATAACACATATGCACATATACTCATAAACAATATTGCCCTTCGTTTCGTTTTGCGCTTCTTTTGATTAGGCTAAAAAGGATATGCACTTTCAATAGCACATATACACAAACTGTAAAAACATATATGCACTCTCAATAACACATATGCACAATCTTTTCATTGAATCTATACCACCCACAAAACACATATGCATCATCTATTACCTCATTATTATTACCTCTAATAATTATACTTGGTCAGTTGTTATACAATTATAAATTAAAATTCAGTCATGAATATAGAACACTGAGTTGATACCAACAACGAAAATTAATTTACACTCATGAATAATATTTAAAATTAAACTACACTAAAAGAGTATACCACATATACACTCTTTTTATTGGTATATGCACTTTAAAACACATATGCATTCTAAAACACATATGCACTCTTTTGTGCAGTTGTTATATATAAATTAGTAACAAGTGCACTCTAAAACACATATGCACTCTAAAACATATATGCACTTTTTTGTGCATGTATAGACTATCAGAAGCCAACAATATCAAAATTAAAAAACTAGAAAACCAAAACACTAATTCCATTCATCTATAATTTAAGTCTAACCAGTAGTTAAAAATAATATGTCAGATATAAGCTTAAGCTACAACAAAAACATAACAAATATATAATAATCCCAAACAAAAACGAAAAATAATGGAAATTGCAACATCATAAGGATCGGAAATTCGGACAGCCACATCTAAGTGGCGGATATTAAACGCTAAAGTTAATGAAATTACATTAGGAAGTATATAAAATTCGTATTTAATCAAAGGTATCCATTCCAATAAAACATTATCTCATAACAAAGGAATCAATCACAATACGACATTCAGTGTATAATCGATCTAAAGAACAATTATTATATTACACATGGATAGATAACCAAAACAAATATAACATAAGAAATCACCTTTTGTTCGAATCGAATGAGACTCGGTTGTTGGTGTTGCTTTTTACCCTCTTTTACTGAAGTGCTTCCTTTTCTTTTTCAGATCGCGCTCAAAAACATGGGACGGAACCTTGAATCGTATCAAGATCGTTACCTTCAAGACAAAACGTAATCTTGACAACTTTTTCAGATCGACATCGAACTTACAAGATTACTAAACCAGTAAAAAGAAGTGGGGAATCCAGTAACCATACATAGGAAGATGATAGAGAGTGCTGGTGAAAATTTATGTCGACAAAGATAAAAGGTTCGATGATGTTTTGTTTTTTCTTTCTCAGATCTGCTTACTAGAAAGAGAGAGGATTGTTGGTGTGGTGGCTAGGGTTTGAAGGAGGGATGTGTGTGTGAGAGACAGAGAAAATAACTGATCATTCTCAAATCAGTTTTCCTATAAAGTAGACGACTTAGTAAAAAATATTATTATAAAATACCAATTGTACCCCTCCTTCACACATACAATTAGACCCAATCTTCATCCATTGATCAAATATTTAATGGTTGAGATCGGTTCTCATGAATTTCGCAATTTATTTGGTTCTTAAGATAACTCTACATATATATATATATATATATATATATATATATATATATATATATATATATATATATATATATATATATATATATATATATAAATATATATATATATAATTTGAAATGAAAGTAGCCGTTGAAGGGCTGCGAGGTACGTTTTTATTTTGGCATTTCCTCTTGCAACATGCATTACGATGGCAACGCAGGCCATAAAACCGAGCTTTAACGTCGAGGCACGGTGTAATAACGCCGGTTTAACTTGGGTCACATCAGCATAACGCGGCCTCCGACATTATTATTCCTCATGCTCCAAGTGTTTGGTCTAAGAAAGACAAGATGATATGATAGAGTAGTTTGATCCTTTAGATCGAAAAGTCGAAACTTTCGAAAACGAACTCTTCTCAAAATCTCTTAATAGAAAAAAGATCTACGATACGAAAAGAGAAAAGAGGGTCGTGATTAGTACCGTCTAGTATAGATAGTCGACTTTTAAAAAAAGGGTGGAGTCTAAATATACGTAACAAAGTTTCTGAAATTAACCGATATACGTAACATACCTATTTTATTCACAAGATACGTAATATACTTTTAAATACTTACCGATGTACGCAACATTGACGATTACCATTTTAAAAAGTTACAGTTTTGGTCCCTGTTGTGTGCGTTGACTTTCACCGTTAGTCCTTTGACATTTTTTTCTTAGAAAGGTTACAGTAATGGTCCCTTGACATTGCGTTGACTTTCACCGTTAGTCCTTTGACATTTTTTCATTCGTTTTTATCTGTTTTTATACCTTATCATTCATTTTTCCTTACGTTTTCATTCATTTTTCCTTACGTTTTCATCCATTTTTATACGTTTTCATACGTTTGTATAAGTTTTCATCCGTTTTTTCCGTTTTCATACGTTTTTCAAAGTTGTAAAAATCGCTAAGCGCTAGTGAGGCTGTCGGGTATGGCCTAGTAATTAATCGGTTAGGCGAGGATTAATCGGATTGAAATTTTTATGCACAAAATTGTAATTTTTGATATTATATTATATTATATGTATGAAATAAGCATAGTGCATCAAAGTTCAAATATTTCAAGTGTTCAAATATAAACATAATACATAATTCTTCAATGTTTCAAAGTCAAACTTAGATATTACTCGGTTTGTTGACCATTTTGAAGCGATCTTTGACCGATTAATCGGTTTGTTGATCGATTTTTAAGCGATTTTGTTGACTGATTTTTAAGCTATTTTGTACGATTAATCCGATTAGACCAATTTTGTTCGATTTTGTCCGATTAATCAGTTTGTTGACCGATTTTTAAGCGATCTTTGACAAAACCGATTAATAGGCCGATTTTGATAAATCAAGGCGCTTAGTGAGCTATCAGCGATTATGCGGGATGTCGGCCGCTGGGCCGATTTTACAACATAAGCGTTTTATCGTTTCAACCGTTTATTCGTTTTATACATTTTCATTCGCGTATAAAGCGAATGAAAACATGATAACGTAAAAACGGACGAAAACGTAATAAGACGGATAAAAATGGATGAAAACGGATAAAAACGTATGAAAACGGATGAAAAGTATAAAAACGGATGAAAACGTAAGAAAACGGATGAAAACGTAAGAAAACGGACAAAAACGTATAAAAACAGATGAAAAAATGTCAAAGACTAACTGTGAAATTCGACGCAACGTAAAGGGACCATTACTATAATTTTTTGAAGAAAAAAAATGTCAAATGACTAATGATGAAAGTCAACGCACACAACAGAGACCAAAACTGTAACTTTCTAAAATGTAATCGTTAATGTTACGTACATTGATAACTATTTAAAAATATAGAAGAATGCCACAAGAATGCGTGCAGACCGATGACTATTTTCATGACGAAGAATATTTTCATTTTAAACTTTCTTATTTAAGACGTAGGATGCTATAAAGCGATAGAGATATGTTTTTCAAAAGTAGAACGTTTAAATTATTAATAGTGTAAATAGTTAACACTTATATTTTCAAATTTTATCATTAAATCTTTGGTTATAAGTTTAGTGAATTTTTCTTATAAATAATTCCATTAAAACGTATCATTATTGGAGGCGGTTACATATGGTTTAAATGAGCTTAAATTTTGATTTTACATTAATTTTCAACTTTTCCTTTTATAGTAATGTTTTTTGTCTTAAAATTTTAAGACTTCCTTTTATAGAAGTCCCAAATGCTTTATAATGTAGTATAGATTACTAGTGACTTATGAATGTTTAGAAAATTTATTTCGTTTATTCAGAGAAAAAAGTTACAAAGAGAAGTTGAAGCATTGGAAAGGGAAAGGTGGCAAAGATCCGAAAATACGGACGAAGGAGCTGTTAAGTTCCTTGTCCCTCCTCTCCTTCCTATAAAACCCCGAAAATTTAGCAAAAAATCACCAGATCTCTCCCCCAATTCCTTCAAATTGCAAATTTCTCCAACAAAGATCTGTAAGATTCTTGTGCTTAAAATATGTGCTTAAAATATCCTTAATCATAATTCATTCCTTCCATTTCATAATAAATCACATATGGGTTAATTGATATTATCAATTTGTTTAATCTTAATAAAAACTATGTTCTTTACTGATTATTTTTGGGCAAGATCTGATGATCTTGATTAGTTATGCTAATTTCATGTGTTATATAATGTTTGATCTGATTAATTATGGGTTTAATATTACTATCTGGCAAATGGGTATGCATAATTAAGGAAGAAAGGTTGTTACTTTGATATTACATATTGTAACTTTTGGAGAAATGCAATTAAAGGTAGCTAAATTTGCCAATGTGGGGTTTGAGTAATTTTTCGCGCATCAAAAGGATTTAAAGTTCATTGAATAACTTTGACATAGATTCATAGGGTCCTTGAATTTGTCAAAATTTGAACTTTCGCTCATTTTTAGTTAGCTAAAAAAGTACTCGTACCCCACGTTGGCATTTTTGAGGTTTTTAGCTAATCTTTTTTTGGTAATTTTGTTGGATCTTGTTCAGATCTGGAATTGTTAGGTGCTGTAATTTGTGGATTTGAATATATGTTTGTTCATTTGCGTCTGGTTATGATTCGGGGAACTTGTTTTGATGTGGATGTGTAGATCTATATGTTGAATACATATGATTAGTTATGCATGCTGTGTAATGCCTTATTTCACACGTGTAGACAGTTTCTTATAAGATTTGAGTCACTATGATTGAAAGTTGGTGTTATGACTGCTACGATTTAGGACCCTTTTGAAAGTCATGGCTTTTGGGTTGATTATGTGATGGATCTCAGGATCTGTTTATATGTAAGTATGAACTTGTGTTCTTCTTATGTCATTTTGATGTGTCCATGGTTGAGGAAGGTTATATGGAATCACTGTTTTATGTACGGAGTATGTTTAGAAGGTCTTTTGACAGTCATACCTAGCTTAGCTATAGATGATCTCCGATCTAAATATGCCACTCTGTTACATGATGTCCATATATTGGATTCCAAAGTGATAGAACGCAAAAGTATGAAAAAGTGGCTAATATTTGTTACACTTCCCTGAAATGTGCTTGCTTGTTTTGTGACCGAACCTTTTCAAGTTGTATGCAACTAAAAGATAGATTCGGATAACGAATTTTGTCTCTAGGGTTTAAAAGCTGTTTGGGTTTGCAACTTTTAATTTTTATTCTTTGGGTTGGATGCAGGGTCAAGTTAAAGACACACTAGCACAGACTTATGGGGACTGTTGTCGATGCTGCAAATAAGGTAGCTATATAGTAGCATCGTTTTATTGTTTCATCCAATCTTAAAAATATTTCCAACATTCAAAATGAATGTGTTTTTGTGATTGCAGGAAGTAGCCAAGAGTGCTCTTAGTGAAAAGAAGCCCAAGGTTGTGTTTGTTCTAGGTGAGTACTTCAATAATAAGTTGAAGGATCTAAAGATTTATGGTCTAAAATAATATAAATTCTCCCTGCGTCCCATTAAAATTTGTAACAGTTAATCTCCCGCATAGTTTATTGGAAGCGTTTGATCATTAACTAAATGCTTAAATATCCTTCATCAACCCATGGAATCAAAAGTAAGATACATCTAACTCTTACTCATTTAAAACTGAGCAGGAGGCCCGGGCAGTGGTAAGGGTACACAATGTGCCAATATTGTAGAGCACTTTGGATATACTCATCTCAGTGCTGGAGATCTTCTGCGCGCAGAAATAAAATCCGGCTCTGAAAACGGGTAATTTATCTTTAACTCATTTGACTACTTAACAATTTCTTACATGTAACGATGGATACTTAAGATATACTGTATTTTTATTCTAAATTTTTATTGGTACACTATAGGACCATGATTCAGAACATGATTTCCGAGGGAATAATTGTTCCTTCAGAAGTAACAATCAAGCTTCTTGAAAAAGCAATTATGGAAAATGAGAACGACAAGTTCCTAATTGATGGTTTTCCTCGTAATGAGGAAAATCGTGCAGCCTTTGAGCTAGTTGTGAGTTATAAATTCTTAACTTAAATAAAAAAATCATCTTTTATTGAGCTGTTTAAGGCACACATAATCATGTCATATATCTAAATCTTGTTATGGTTTATATAGACTGGAATTGTACCCGAGTTTGTTCTTTTCTTTGATTGTTCGGAGGAAGAGATGGAGAGGCGCCTCTTGGGCCGCAACCAGGTTTGGGATATGTCTTGTGTGATTGGACTAATTTTTTTGGGTTAATTACCAAACGGATAAACTTACTATTAAGTATCGAACCATTCGTTAATATGTTAACTGAAAATGATCTTCAACCAGTTTGACCATAATTTTCTAAAAAGAATTAATATTTGGTGATGGTATTGTATGATTTAGTCTTTTGGTAAAAAACCATTGTTTTATTGGAAGATTTATAGAGTTTTTGTTGCTGATTGTGTTTAACCTTGCTTTTTTGGATATGAAGGGGAGAGTAGATGATAACATCGAGACAATACGGAAGCGGTTTAAGGTTTTTGTGGAATCTAGTCTTGCTGTTATCAACTATTACAGCTCTAAGGGGAAGGTCAAAAAGGTAAATACGAAAGTTTTTTTTTTGGTTATATTACTTCTGATAACTGTTGTTTGTGGTGTAATGAGTACTGACAAATGATTAATTTTTTCTCTAAGATTGATGCTGGTAAGCCTGTTGAAGAAGTTTTTGAAGCAGTTAAGGCTGTTTTCGCCCCTGTTGATGACAAGGTAAAGCACTGAACTGAAGATCGTGGTATGTTATCTCAAAAAAGCCTTGTTTGCTGATTGGAAGAACATACTTTACAAATTTAATGATTAATATTAAGGGAAAATAATTTTTATTAAGTAGTTAATAGTTATTCAGCTTCATCATTATCTCGAGATTTATGGTATGATTATGTTTTGCAGGCTGCTGCCTAGGTGTTGTCTCTATTACAATAATTGTATGGTATTCATTTAAGGTAAACACCACCAATCATTAGTACGTTTCCCATTTGTCAACTCCTTTTTTTTGTTGCGTCAAACCTGATTTGATAGACCAATAACTGGAAGTTTTAGGCTAGCGTACATTTCCCATTTGTCAACTTACTAAACAAAAGTAGTATTGACATTACTGTTCATTGTTTATCTGTTGTTTGCAGTTTGGTTAATACGTGATGCATCATTGTAAAATGCTACAGATTATGGTGGCTTAGTGTAAGGTTACTCAAATTGATCATGAACCATCTGATGGATGATTTTTCTGATTTTGAGAACAAAATTTATATGTATAATGGTTATTTTTTATTTGTCTAAAGAATTACATTATTAATTGTAACAGTAATATTCGTATATCGTGTTCTTAATACTTGAAATTATATGTTAACATTATGTTAAGCACCCCTGTACTCTTAATTTTTAGTCAATGGTGATAAGAAATGCTACCATTATCCTCTATGTTAATACAACAAATTGCGCCTTAGTCTTTTACACACAAGTGTGATGCGGCACAAGAAGAAACTCTTCTTACAAAAGATGTGTGAGCGTCAATGCGTCATAGCCATTCTTGCAGAAATATCATTATCTTTGCAAAAATAAATTAGCAATACATTTTGATTTTCACAAATTTTTAAAATTAGCTGGTGATCAACTAAGGTATAACAATTAACAGAAAATTAAAGACAACCATTGGTCCCTGTTACAGAGGAATTAGTGAATTACACTATTGAATCTATATTTCGTGCAACTAAAGTCCGCTGTCAGTAATCATGTTGAGCATTTGCACTATCCTACTCACTACCAATTACTATCTTAACAACTCAAGCAGTCTCAGTGGATTCGCCTCATGTGAGTTACAAAGTCCATATTTCTGGATTGTTGATCTTTTGCTTTTATGCTTCATTAATACGTTTAGAATCTTCTAGTCGTCTTTAAATGGAAAAACCGTTGGTTGGGTTAGTTAAAAAATAATCCAAAATGAAGAACAATGAACTTTCCACGATCAAGAGTTTGAACATAGGGTGCTAGCTATGATTACACAACTGCCTATATACTAAAAGTTCAAACAAAAGTAATACCATTCTCCTGAATAGTATCAAGAACAATCGCTAGCCTACCTTCAATTCGTTCGTTCTTTTTCGCTTCAAAGGCCACTGCAAAGACATCGGCTTCCTTTGATCTCTCAGCTATCAACCTCCCAATGACTCTGCAGGCCTCATTATCTATCAGTGAAGGCAACGCGTTCCTTAAATCCTTTGCATTTGTGGTGGCAACTGATACCACTTTGCTAGTACCTCTATGCATCACTTTTGCGTGAATAAATCTTTTTGAAAAGAAAACGTTTAATTGAAATGGTCTCATGTACATATCTGTCCTTTGTTTCCATGATTTCTTGTTTGGTCTTTTTTCTGCTTCGCTTCGTGATCTTCGTGTCCATGCGGCTTCAACAACAAACCCCTATGGAAGAAAACGGTTAAAGATAAATGAAAAAGCGGAAAAATAAATAAATAAATAAAATAAAATAAATCAATGAAGCAGAAACAAGAACAAAATTTAATAGACAGCAAGGGGCATAAAGCTATCTATAACTTTATTTGGTCTTTCTTTGTCTTTAAATACTTGTTCACCAAATTTAGATAACGAGGAGTTAATAGTTAGGATGATCGTATTCAGGTATTAGTAAGTTTTCAGTCTTGTTTTCTTCTTTTAACAGGGATGGGATGGCTTTTTTCTAGAGTTCTCGGGATTGTCTGGATGTGTGCTGTGAAAATGATTATGTAATATTGAACAACATAAAGCGCCGGGTAAGAGACAGTGTATGTACGTGTATGCTATCTGAATTTGTTATAATACAGTAATCTTCAATTATTTAATATGTAACAGAGCAAAGACCCAAATGTTAAGTGAGTTACATTTATCTTAACTTCTGATAATCAGTTTCGTTGTGGCAGCATGAAACTGATTATCACACCCTTATAACAGGATAATCAACTTAAAAAGCATAATTTGTTAATCCGAATGTTAAAAACTAATGACATTACTAATAAAACCGCGTATCTGCTTATAGTTTTTAAGAAGAGCAGTTATGGGATATGAAATTTCAAATCGCTTATATAAAACAGCTTACTTCGCTCAGAAATACAGTAATTAGATAAGCAGTCAGATATGCAATCTCAACATTACATCCTCAGGTATTAAAACACGATAAGCAGATAACAAGTTTCATTAAGCAATCCCAAAACCTCAGAACAATCCTAGTAATAATGTGTATTTTTTAAAAACTTGAATACTGTTTATTTGGTTACTTGTTTCTCCTTTTTTCAATCCTACCACAAAGGCAGAGCTCCCTAACAGATCAACCAGAACAAAATTATCATGTAAAAAACAAATCAAAATGACAAGGTGATAGTCCTTCACATTTACAAAAGATGAGATTATAATTAAACAACTGTTTCACAATAGGCAAATATGTATGTGGGTACTTAAATATGTACATTTACGCACATACTTAAATATATAACAAAATAAGAGAAATGGAATAAAGGGAATAAAAATTCATATGCAGATACACAAATACATAAACTCGTTTGTCTTTAGGATGATTGCTACTGTATTAGTGTAAAAACTAAAACTTCCAACATTTAGGCGAAAACACTTGTATTGTTTTAATTCATTTCAGAGCATACTTTTTATACTCCAGATTGGTATGTAAGCAAACTATCGCAAAATCTAAACTAAATGACCTCAAATTCCAGTCATTTCAGGCCTTGACTTCCATGGTCAAACAACCCCAATTTGAAACAAACCATTAAAAGTTCTCCAGGAATATCGAAAATCACATCTAACTAAAATATTTTGGAATTAACCAGTAAAAATCACATTATTTTGCATATAAAAGTCAGTTCATTGACTTCAAAAGTCAAACAACATCAACTCAACAACCCATCATATTTTACCCATTCCACTTATCTATTACAAACATCATCATTTATATAAAAAAATCAAACAAATTATTCCAAATAAGCTAACCCTTTTCAAATAATCACACCCACAACATAAAAATACAAGAAGATTCAAACTTTAACTAAAAAATTACAATAAAAGGTGAATTTAAGTGTACCTTGTTCTTGAGTGTACGATTTGATGGAGTTGAATTGAGGGATAGATTTAACTGAGGAAATGAAGAAGACCATGATAATGAAACTGATTTTTGAGATGGGTTTTTAATGAACTGTGATTGGAGAGTGAATGATGATGAAGAAGATGGTACAAAAGAACATGAAGCCGCCATTAAAGTGTTCCAAGAACAAGAGAGTTACTTGATGGTTGAAGTTGGATAACATATGGATCAAGTTTGGGACTTTTGTAAATGTATCCCTTTAAAGTTTTTAATGCTAGAATAGCAATGTGATTTTTAGCTGCAAGTTTAAAATATATGTATTAACTAGCTAAAAGACCTGTGAAATTTACGGGTATTTTTAAGTAACGTCGAAGAATGAATGTAGTAAATGACATTGCGTATCATGTAGTTATAAGTTAGAAAAGAACCACATCTTGATGAACAAACGTAAAGTATACAATTGGTAATAACCAAACATACGTTATATGAAACACAATTATCCAAAATAAAATAAAATAAAATAATAATAATAATAATAATAATAATAATAATAATAATAAACATCTTCAATCCTATATTCTACGAATGTGATATACGTGTACACGTAGATGTGATCATAAATTATGTAACACTTCTTTGTAGACCACGTTGGTGGTAGTATTAGTGAGATTTCCATCTTTGTCATGAATAACCATCTTCCATCCTTTTGTACCTAACGCGAAAGACGACTACATATAGTTGGCCATGTGTAAAAACAGATCGAACTAAATATAAACCGACTTGCTCGAGAGATTTTCCCAAACTTTTGTTGATTGTCATCGCGAAAGAGATGGACACGGGGAACTGCTTTCTTAGAATCTTTAACGACAAACGTTTATCTGAAGGTGATATTTTCATCTTGCGATAAGCATCGTTTACCAAAATAGATTTTGTGAATTATAGTGGCGCCAATGCAACTTTCCATCAACTAATCCACACGAAGTCGTGTTTTGTGGGTAGGTACACAGAGAATTTCAAACCATTAATGAACTATGTAGAGAATACGTCTTCGTTTATACTTGTGCCCTTTTCTGACTTGCAAACATTGTCGCAAATATAGTACGTGACTTATTCCCCTAGAATAACCGACAACATTTCATCGTTTATAGTGTCGACAACCTCGTTTGTAAGGGAAAGTATGGCTTTTTTAGTGAAACATTTGTTGTCATCAAGGTTATTCAGCATATTCAGGTAAGTAAAGTTTATGATTGAGCATATTGGGTCATTTGAATCCATAATGAGAAATTCATTAGGTATATCAATGTTAACCTCGCCATCGTTTGCCTCTCTAAACTTACCATATCCAAGCTTCAAAATCCATTCAGCAAAGTCTTCAATCTCATTGACATGTTCAGTACGACAACCCCTTGTTAGACGCATATTTGTCATTAACCACAATAATTTACAATGGTCCCATAAGTAAGACCATTTTAAAGAGGCACCAACAATATCTTGTCCGGATCCTATTGGAATGACAGGTAGGACCTACTAAAATTGTAACCAAAAACCACAGTCATGTTGTATAACGAATTGTCCAGCATGTCATGCTTTGAGTTACGCAAAATATCCCTTAGTGATTTGTCTAATGCCTCGAAGCAGTGCTTGCGATTCATTCGGGCTTCATCTCATATAATTAGTTTGTATTTGTGCACCAACGCACCAAGATCACTTTGAGGATTAATGGAACATGCAGAGTGTTCATCAATGTTGTTGGGAATTTTGAATCGTGAATGTGCAGTTCTCCCACCAATCATTACTAAAGAAGCTATACCGCTCGATGCCACGTTCAATAACAATATTACCTTTTCGGCTTATCCCAGCCGCAAGTGTTTTCCATAAGAAATTCTTTCAAGTCTCACAGTATCACTAGACAGAAAACATCTCCATTACCTGTCTGGACGGAGTCCATAATGGAGTCATGAACACCCTTTCGTTTCAAAGTTAAATGACTATGTAGTTGCAAATACTCTCTTTACAACTTTGTTCGATCATAATCTAACTCATCATATATCAATTGGTTACCAAAATATGATACAAACATATCATTTAGATACGGCACGTCCTCAAGTCTCCGCAAAGAGCTACCTCGCCTGTGCATAAGCTCCTCTATATAAAAACGCAATATTTTTCTTTTCATCATCAGCAAGGACCAAATCTTAAAATACATAAATGTATGTTAAGGCATAATTTGCATCACATAAACATGTATGAAAATAAAGGTACAAGAATATGAAATAAATTGGTGGTCATTATCTTTGAATGTATGATTCTACAAATGAATTAGTCACATGTAACTCTTGTAATTATAAAAGTAACATAAAGATGGATTTGACTAATGTCACATACCTTTTTTTTTTTTTTTTTTTTTTTTTTTTTTTCACTAAACATGTGCCATCTAAGCCCATTGCAGATGTTCATATTAAAGTGTGATATTGGTGAACCTATTAGTTTAGTTATTGTTAATTTATCATGCAAGTGATTAAAGATTTGTTGAGATTTAGCTGAATAGGTTTTACCATCTCTGCTATATATATATTATATATAAAAACGAATAATTTTCTTTAAAACTTACAAAAATTTAAAAATAAATAATATTGTTAGACTAAATTACCATTACTTATAAAAGGCAAACATAATTTATTATATACTTAAATTGTTTTTATACATAAAAATAAAGAATGTTCTTAGACTAAATTTCCACTACTCATAAAAGGCAAACATCATTTATTATACACTTAAATTGTTTTTACTTTTACTTACTCAATACACATATATACATAAAAAAAAACAGACAAATTGTTGCTAATTTGCTATCATACAACCTGTAAATGTTACATCAAGGGTCATCACAACCTCAAGTTCACAATTATATTTATTAGCCGTTATACACTGTCGATTTACGCATATATTCGTCTAGTATAATGAAAAATGTTTTCCTTAAATTTTTAGAAAAACTTAAAAATGAGTATATTAACTACTCATTATATGCATTTTTTTAATATATATTACATTTTAAAGCATTAAAACTAAAAACATTACTATAAAAGGAAAAGTAGAAAATTAATGTAAAATCATTTAAGTCTCATTTAAAGCATATGTAACCGCCCTCCAATAATAATACATTCTAAAGGAATTGTTCATAAAAAAAGCTTACTAAACTTATAACCACCTATTTAATGCTAAAATTGGAAAAATAAAAGTGTTAACCATTTACACTATTAATAATTCAGACATTCTACTTTTGAAAAACATATATTTGCTACTTTATAGTATTTGGGACATGCTAAATAAGAAAGTTTGAATGAAGAACATTTGCTCACCACAAAATAGTCACCGGATACCCGCCGCCGCATTGATCGGATACCCTTTTAGTATTTTATAAGATGCTAGCAAAACCCAATTATAAATGTTCTTGTTTTAATTAATAAAAAATTGACTTTTATGTATAAATATTGTCTAATGTTAGTAACAGCTAATTATTTTTATCGTGTGAATTAATGAGTGACTAATTTAATCAATTAACTGATCTATTTATTTATCTCTATCATAAATACTACCGGATGGATGATATTCGGACAAAAGTAACAATTTGTAAAATAAATTGCTAAAAATAGGACTATACACGTGTCACAAAGACAGGCTTTAGTATTTTTGGAAAACATTTATGAATTGTTTGGCCAAAAATTGTGTTTTATTAAATTAAATAGATAAGTTAATAAATTAGAAGCTTCAAATAAAATAAAAAAAATCAACTAATTATATATAATAAATCAAAAGTCAAAAGTTATTTGCTAAATCATGAAAATTATTAACTGAGATATGAAAAATTCCGTGGCTCATGAATATGAAATATCCGGCTTAAACGTTAATAAAATCAACATTAAGTTTAAAGAATTCAAGATTCAAAAAATATGATACATGTTTTATAAGTAGTAAAGATAAAGTATTGAGGTGAGTACGTATCGAGATGAATTGGTGTCAATTTGAAGAGTTTAATTTTGTGTAACAGGGGTGATTTTGATTTTGCATTTTAAACATGGGTTTATTATAAATTCTTTTATAAAGTGAGGTTAGTTTCATATTTTGGTTCCACACTATTATAAATATTGTGCATTTTTAACCTTCAACATATGTATTTATATCATGTATTCAACAACATGCACCTTTAATATTTATATCATCTTTAATTTGAAAAGTTTTAAATAGAAAGAAAAATGCAAAGCTTTAACTAAAATAAATCTAATAGCATGAAAGTATTTTTTTATATGTAAAAGAAATACAATATAATATCATATTAAACATCTATGTGTACAAACAACAATGGGCGATAATCTCCATCCCCAAACCCAATTACTAAAGTCCACCCTACACCACTTCGATTCTCATCAGGATCTAATCGAAGAGCCCTTTTGGAGCGCTATTCGAGTATTTTTGCCATCCTTAGTTGTGTGGCATATGTGAATAACTTTAAACACACCACATATTCTCTATAAAAATTTGTAATGTTAATGTAAATTACTCAAGTAACTTAACTGTTGAGTTTGAGTGGTTATGTACAGTTTTCTTTGAAAAATAAAATTTGATGTTACGGATAATGACGAAAAAAGTTTACATGAAGCTCTTTTGCGGGTAATTTCCTTCCAAAATTTATAGCTACAACAATATTATAAAACTGGTCTTAATTTCAGTTTTATAGCTACAACAGTATACGTCTAATAAATAAAAGTCTCAATTCAAGTTTTTATAATATTGTTATTTCTATAAATTATGAAAGAAAATTACATGCAAAATAGCCCCACTGCACGCATGTAAGAGCACACGGTGTGGCTTCACCGTAGGGGCTCGCCGTCCACCGTGGCAGCTTGCCGTGGAGCTTCTTGACACCGCCTCCCCTCGCCGTCCAGCGTAGTGGAAAGGCTCGTCGTCTGCACGACGAGCTGAAAGCTTGTACTTTTTTTCTCTCTCTTTTTTTTTTTTATATATAAAATGATATTTGTGGATGTTTTTAATAAGGTGAAGTGTTTTTAATAAGGTGAAGTGTTTTTTTGCATAGATTGAAAGGTTCGTGGAGGAAAAAAATGCAAACATAAACGCATAATGATGAAACCTTTAAACTGAAACTTGAACAATTAACTAAAAATATGAAATACATAATACGCTTAAACATAAAAAATTACAGAATCTCCCTAATAAAAACAACATAAAAACATGAAATACATAATAAAACTACTAAAACTTAAAAAGCGAATCATCCGAGACCCAACCTCGAACTTGAAGGAGAATCAAACTCCCATTAAAGAGCCGACGCCCATTATGTCAAAATAGTTGTCTTGGAGGTCCGAGCTTCCAGGTGCTTCTTGCTCACGACGAGCGACTTCTTCACGCGCTCGCTTCTTCCATAATCTCCTACCATTTTCTTTATCTTGTTCTAGTTCTGGGAGGAAGCCTCACTTAACCAGCTGGGGTGGTTTGAAGATCCACCGTGACTGCTCACAGTGGAGTTGGAATAATTGGGAGGTATGGGATGTTTTCAAAACCCACCGGGAAGACATTTTCCGGTGGTGTTGAGTAAACTTCAAACTCTGGTAGAGTTGGAAAGCTGGTTTCCGGCAAGTGATTTGGAGTTGGAAAGCTGGTTTCCGGCAACTTTTCTGGGCTTGGGAATTGCTGAGAAAAATCTTTGCGAGACATTTTTCGTGTGTGAATTGTGTTAGTTGTATGTGTAATCTGTGACTGGTAGGATAGTATATATAGACTCATATAATCCCGCTGAAAACTAAACCGTTTGAATTTAAAATTTGAATTTGAATTTTAAAGTACCCCGCTCCTATTTGAATTTGAATTAGCCCGCTCCTATTTGAATTTGAATTAGCCCACTCAAAAGTATACGGTTTTGAATTTGAATTTAAAATTTGAATTTGAATTTTGAATCTGAATTTTAGAATTTTGTTAATACAAATAAGCCGTAAAAACGTTTATTTATATTTTACGATCTTCTAATGTTTTGTCGATAACAAACGTAAAATTATTTTAACGAAACAAATAAAATACGTAAATAGTTTGATTCAATAGTTTTCTAACACACTAACGTTTTCACATAAAACACTAAAACAAGTATAAGTGATTTTATGATTTAGATAGATATGTATAACAACTAGTGTTTACATATTGGGCTAACATATGCTTAACTAAGTATATACTAAAATGGGTAAAAACAAGTATATACTAAATGGGTAAAAACTAGCAAATGGTATTGATCCATAACCCATGGTTTTATATAAACCACTTAACCGAGTTCATTGTATCATTGAGATACATTGTATCTAGAAAGAAACCCATGGATCAACCCATAACCCATGACCCATAACCAAAAATACCCATGGGCAAAGAGGGCGTCCCAAGGATCCCTAGCTTTGTGCTAGACGGATCCGCTGTGGGAGGGATCCAGCGATCCGGGAAGCGAGAAAATTTCCTTTATAAATAGAGAGCCATTTCTCCTTTCTACTTACCATTTCACACATACTTTCTCCAAGTATTATATCTCTCTAACCTCGGATCCAAGAGATCTATGTAGTATGTCTTTTGTTTTGTGTGATTCTCTAGGTTCCTCTTAAAGGCGAGATCATCACTTCTTGAAGTCGAGCAAGCTCAAGTCCATGAGTTACCATGCTTCGTCATCATCAAGACAAGCGAGGTTCTCTTGTTGATAGTTTTTCTTCCTCCGTGAGCGTTGTGTTGAAGGCATTAGTGAAGGATGCCGAAAGTGTCAAGGCGAAAGCATTAGTGAAAGGTGCTTATCGTCCGTGTCAAAAGCATTAGTGAAGAATGCTAAAGGTGTCGAGGCGAAGGCATTAGTGAAGGGTGCCAAGCGTTGTGTCAAAGGCATTAGTGAAGGATGCCTAAGAATCAAATCAAGTGGCATTAGGGAAGAATGCCTAGGTCGTATAATCGATGAGGTGCATCGTTATACATATAAGTATTGTTTATTTCAAGGATGGTGATATCCTTGATGGTGTTGTAACAAGAGTGGATCTCCTTGAGATTAGGTGTTGTGTTGTGAAGGGTAGTAGTTCCTCCATAGTAATGGAACTAGGTGCTTAGCCTAGTACCTAATAAAGGGTAGGTGGTGTTGTGATAGGATTAGTTCTCCTTGGTGTGAAAGAACTCGGTGGTTAGCCTAGCACCGTATAAAGGGTAGGCGACGTTGTGTTAGGTGTGGTTCGCCTTGGTGTGAAAGAACTCGGTATTTAGCTTTGTACCGGAAAAAGGTGTAAGCGACGTTGTGAAGGCTTCTCCGCCATAAGGAGATTGGTGTAGTGTTTACGAACTCTCGAGTAGGTGACTTGGGGAGTGGAGTAGGGCAAGGAAGGTGTCCTTGTAGCCGAACCACTATAAATACTTGTGTCGTGGTGATGTGCTTCTTACTCTTTATCTTTCATTACACGTTTATATATCTATCTATCAACGTCCAACATAAACAACCAAATAGATTGACATATGTCGATCTAAATATTTAAAAGGAAGTTTTAAATTGGTAAAATTATTCAACCCCCCTTCTAGTTTTTCACAAATTTGAATTTGAATTTGAAAACCACCCCTATAAATAACAATTTATAACCACCATTTTTTCACATCTACATCAATTCAAAAAAAAAAAAAAAAACACACACACACACAAATGTCTCAAATTCCGAAGTGGAACAAGTCTGAAGAAATCTTGCTTGCGCAAATTTGGATAGAAATTTCGCAAGCTATAGATATGGAAAATAACCGTTCCGAAAATATTTTTTGGAACGACGTTATGCATATGTTCAATAATCAGACAACCGATGACCATCGTACAAAAAATTCAATCACGGGTAAATGGACGAGGATTAACGTCGACTGCAAAAAATTCAACGCGATTTACAAACAGTTGCAGTGTCGAAGTGCTCAAAATGACGACACTCATCTCGAAAATGCCCGAAGTAGGATGTCGAAGATTAAATCCAGTAGTATGTGTTGTATTTTTTTTTACTCGTGTTGTTTTTTTCCCGTATCGTGTTTTTTTTTATCATTATTGTGTTATGTATTGTATTTTTAATTTGAATGAAATGAATTTAGTTTATTTGGAAATGAAAATTGAATAAAAAAAATAAAGTGGTAGTGGTGGGCCCCAAATGAAGAGGTTGAGGTTTGTTATGAGTGAGGAGAGGGTTTGTTGTGGTTAGTTGTGGAAAAGTGGGATGCTGATGTGGCGCTGAGGTGGCACGACGAAGAGGCTAAGCCTTGTCGTGACACCTAGTGCTCTAAGTTTTTTTCGTAATTATTCATAGCAACACATTTATTTTTCAGAAAAAAAAGAAAGTACATATTAAAATATGCCACATAGCTAGAGATGGCAAAATACCCGAGTTCAACAAGGAAACCCGAACTAATGGGGTAGGGCGAGCATGCTAATTGGGTTATGAGAGGTTTTGGAGGAGAATCACGCCTCAAAGGGGCGCCCCAATTAAATCCCTGATGGGAATCGATGCGAGTGTGAGGAGGACTTTGATAATTGGGTTTGAGGATAGGAATGATTGCCTCACCAAACCTGCCTCATTGCCGTTTCTATACATAGTTGTTTAATATGATATTATATTTTACTTTTTTGACATATAAAAAATACTTTTCATGCTATTAGATTTATTTTAGTTATAAATTTGCTATTTTTTAATTTAATGAAAACTTAATTTAAATTAAAGATGATATAAATATAATAGGTGCATGTAAAGTTATTAAATACATAAAATTAAAATGTTTAATAAATGATATAAACGAGTGTTGTAACCCGCGCGTTGTGGCAGGATGTGTTCCTTAAAAAGATAACTAAACCTTAAGGACTATTTTTGTTAAATAATTATACATACTAATTAATGATACAATGTGTTCCTTGAAAAGACAATTAAACCTTAAGGACTATTTTTGTAAAATGGCTATACATACTAATTATTTTGTGGAGACCTAGGCTGCAAAGACACTTAAACCTTAGGGACTATTTTCGTTAAATTTCTATAGATAGTAATTAATTGTTAAATGGCTAATAATTAATTTGTGGGGACCTAGGTTGCAAAAACACTTAAATCTTAAGGACTATTTTTGTTAAATTGCTAAAGATAGTAATTAATGCAAGATAACATTCCTGCCTTTTAGTATATACGAGTGTGGAAACCCGCGCGATGCAGCGGAATTGACTTCAAAGGACTTAATTTGTAGCGACACTTAAACCTTAGGGACTAATTTTGCCAGGTTGCTATAGTTAGCAATTAATTCTACAGGACTTACCTTGCAACGGCGCTTAAACTTCAGGGACTATTTTTGCCAGATTGCTATAGATAGCAATTAATGATGCAGGACTTATTTTGCAGCGCCACTTGAACCTCAGGGACTATTTTTGCCAAGTTGAGAAAGTTTGCAATTAATGTTTGCATTGCAAAGCAACCATGTACGCTTTTTAGTATATAGATACAACGAGTGCGGAAAACCGCGCGATGCAGCGGGATTGCTTTTGTAGTCGTGAATTTGGATAGGGACTATTTTTGCCAAATTGCTATAAAGGACTTACTTTGCCTCGACAGTTAAACCTTAGGGACTATTTTTGCTAACTTGGACTTACTTTGCAACGCGACTTAAACCTCAGAGACTATTTTTGCCAACTTGCGAAAGTTGGCAATTAATGTTGCGTTAATTTGCTTTTGACAAATGGCATGTGAGGGAGTGATGCCCCGCTCAATAGTATATATGATAATGAGTGTTGTAACCCGCGCGTTGCGGCGGGGTTGCTTTTGCACATGTAAATTTGAAACAAATGAATTGGCAAGAAATTTGTGGGGACCTAGGTTGCAAAGACAATTAAACCTTAGAGACTATTTTGGTTAAATGACTATACATACTAATTAATGATACAATGTATTCCTTGAAAAGACAATTAAACCTTAAGGACTATTTTTGTTAAATGACTATACATACTAATTAATTTGTGGGAACCTAGGTTGCAAACACACTTAAATCTTAGGGACTATTTTTGTTAAATAACTATACATATTAATTAATGCTACAATTGTTCATGCCTTTTAGTATATAAGCAGGTGAGTCCGCGCGTTCTTGGAGATGTTCTATTGATGCATAGAACAATTGTGATATTTAGATGCAATTGTTAGTATAGTAATGTGTTTTGAATGTCAATATTTTTTAACATGTTATTATTTGTTTCTTTATCCAGAATTTCTAACCGCAACATGTATACTTTACATAAAGTAACAAATACCATAAATGAAGCTCTATAAGCAATTAAAAGTATATTGAATTAAGTAAAGAATTAAGAGTATAAATGCATCTTCAATCTAGGCGTGAGAAACATAAAATAAGTATACATCGAACCAAGATTACAATTTACAAAAGCATCATCAATATAGGCATGAAACATGTGAAATGGAACACTTCTAATCTTATTTATGCCCGTTTCAAGTTCGAGCTTAGCAACACACCTATCATTTTCTCATGCCAATCAGATTATGCTTAGAATGTATATCAGTGTCTCTTCCAATTGGTTTGCAGAATCTGATTTTTGTAACCGGCCTTAAAATAACATCCACTGTCCAAAAACCAATTCAAAAATTAGCGGGTTAGGACATGTAACTTTTAAGTGGGTAAAAATAGATACTTTTTAAAGTGGGCCAAATCAATATCAGCATAGAGTGATAACTTGCAATCACTTTATGTATCCAATTTTTAAGTTGTAAATAGAAACATGAATGTCTAATATAAATGTACGTAAGTGACTCTAAACATGTATGATAACAATATTTGCACATGGAAACCCGTCAATAACCACCAACTATTTTTTTTTTTCTGTTACAACATATTGAGTAAAACATGGGATAACTTGCACATCAACATCAAGGGTGTTTAGAAAATAAGCTCGACAAACAAATCATATAGGAATAAGGCATTTTCTTGTGCGATCGATATGGTTTGTTATGGGTAAAATGATTTATTATGGATTGAAACCGTGCCATGTTACCACAAAGTAGGCTCATATATGTAGGCGAAATAACTTATGGACATCAGCTTACAAAAATGGATGATTTTGCAAAAGCACTACTATTTAGATTAATGGCTTAAAGACTATTGACTAAATGATTCTTAATTTCTATTTTATTTGTCAATTGCTAAAGGAGTGGTATGCATTAAAAACTCAAAATTTCACTTACTGTTAAACATTACTATTACTGTATTTTTCCAACAACATCTCACTTGAACAACTATATTGCTGAATGTTCAAAATGAAAAAGAAATAATCTTAATGGGTTGTACTAACAATTAATGATTGTTAAGAGCAAATTCATTCACGTACCACAACCCGCTGCAGTAACATTGAAGTTCAGACTTACTAGGAATAGTTCATGAGTTATTTCATCTATCGTTTTCTGTGGCTTTTAATGCATAATCTAAAAGTAATAAACAAAAACTGATTTGGGACTAAAATGCGGAAGACAACAAATTAGTTATTAAATTTTATAAACAACTAAATGATAATCTTATTACCAGGAACCGAGCGGGTTGTCTTATGTGTTTGACCTCAACCGAACCTCAACTCGCATATCGAAATTTGTTTTCTGCGGACGATTGGAAAAAACTCATAACCATTTTGAACGACCTGGAAAACATTGAAAAGACAAAAAAAATCAGGCTATAATAATAGATTGTATGAACTAATCACATCACATGTTAACTATACAAACTACCTGATGAACTCTGCAAATAAGATCTATGTAAGAGATACCTCTATCATTAAAAGGCAACATTCTTGGTGCTGCAATAAACAGTTTTGCTTTCGTGCTTCAAGCAACATTCATTGCATTGTTTTGTAACAAATACTACTGATAATCAGTTCTGCAAATATAATCCCAGACATACGTAATAGCGATGCGATAAACAATTAGGCTCAAATCTGTAAATGGGGACTGGGTTACAGAAGCATCTGAATTTCACCGTGGCTGCAAACTTCAAAAAAGAGCAACTAATCATCACATCCCGCTACTACATCATATGTTTACAAATTCCTACATATCATAGTCGATGGAACACCCAATTCACATGGCCAATCACTAAAAGCAATAACATTAAGCTTAGTGATTGGCTATGTGAATGGCTTTTATAATGAACTCCTACATATCATAGTCGACGGAACACCCAATTTCTAAACCGATTATTTGGGTTAGGACTATTTAAGCATTTACATAAATAACCGTCAACAAAATTTTCAGTAGCACTCATTGTCCAAAGAATCGTAAATGTAATAACACCTATTACCCATCGAGTCACAAACATACACAGATCAACAATGGCATCAAGTTTATTAATCGCATAATATTACCTATAAGCATATGTATTAAAAGTCGCGATCAAGCGATTGCATCCTTTTCACAAAACGACCAATCAATGATTATATTCTATCATTCTTAAACCGAATTTGGAATACAAAAGTATCAAGAATAGCTAAATTTTCTAACATTCCTGTATATTCTGACTGTCGTTCATAACTGAATGCGTAAAACCACATTTCTCAAGTTATTTAAATACGTATAATATCATAATAACAACATATAGACTTTGCTCTAACGCGACCCATATGACCTATGTAGCAACCCGTAATTTTTCATAAGGTAAAATGACTATTTTACCCTTTTACTTTTTAAAGTTGACATTTGACTTTGACCTTTGACTATTTGACTTTTACCGTAATGTAAAAGCAAATACGATAACCGATAGTAATTGGTAATTTTCCTTGTGACCAACACAAGGCTACGATAATTGTAGGTGTTCAAAATACTTTATATTCACCACTAGTCATAATTCATATGAATTATTTCCACTTTGCCATTTTAGGTAAACATTTTACCCTTACGTATTACATGTGCCCGAACCTACGTTATTAGGTTTTAACCACATAAAAGCACCCAATTAGACTTATCACACATTTAATATACTTAGTTAGAGTATATTGGTAAGTTTGGACATTTTCATAAGTATTATATTTTTACGTTACCCGGTTTTAAATTTCGTGACTTAAGGGCTTAACATTAGTAATTACCGGGACCAAACTACACCTCATAAACCAAATGTTATAAAAGATAACACATACACTACCACCTCATATGAGAGGTGGCATGCATTGGCATCCCCAAGGCCACATGGCCTTCTCTTAACCCACCAACTCTTACACACCTACCCCTTATATCTCCTACTTGAGATAACTTCATCACAATCTCAACTTTTACATGCAAAATCAATCAAAAACCTCTCCCTCACCTCCTTTGGTCGTTCACACCTCAACCTAAATCACCATCACCTACTTTGATTCATACCATAAGTTATACTAAGAAGATGAAGCTAGAGTTGATTCCTACAGAGTCCTAGGGTTGTTTTGTTGATTACAAGGGTGAATTAGAAGATAATCAAGGCATAAAGGGCTGAATAAAAATGGTTATTACAAGGGTAAGGAGGTTAGTAAAGTTGGGATAGAAGATTCAAGACAAGGATTGAAGACTAGAAGGGTTAAGGGTTGAATTGTTCTTGTTGTACTAGTAACTTGTCATCCTAATCCTTGTAAGATTTGAGTTTATTTTCTTGTCATTCAATATGATTGTAATAATCTCTATAATTATTTGATATAATTTGATATAAGTAGTATATGTAATATGGCTTAATTGATGTTGTACATGAGGTTGTGACCATAAAAACAAGCTAAAACAAGTCCTAGGTAAGTTCTATGAACATGAATTCTGAAACAGTCCCAAAGTTTGATTAACCTAATCATCTTGGTAAACTTTGAGGTTAATTAAGTAAGATAGGCTTTTAGAACTATGTCTTACGGTCGTTTCTCTGGGTGGCGCACCTCATAACTCCTCTCGATGAGTAAATGAGAGCCAAAATGGCAAAACATGTCAAAATCTGCACACCATATTCCATTTAGGAAAAGCCCATGGTTCTGGTCATTTCTAGAAGTCGACTCAGTTTTATGAAATGTAACCAAGACCTAAACTTAAAGTTTGGCGAAAGCCGGGTGTCAAAACAAGTTGTAGAACTTAACTTATGGTCGTTTTGGTAGGGCTGAATGTGCAGCCAAACTTTCCTCAATGAAATATAAGTATATACTTGTAATTAGACCATTGATATAGGTAAACTTTGGACCTTAGACTTCATTAAGCTTAAGAAGCTGTTAGAGAATATAAAAATATGAAATTGTGCTTTTGAATCACTTAAAAAAGACTTGTGGTTAAAAATTTATGCCTAGTTAAGTTTTACTAGATTAAAATATGATGTTGGAACAAAAACTTGCTGATACGATTTTAAAACGAGGTTTTGACCCTTTTCTGGTCCGAATCAGCAAAAGTGTAAAACACGAAAGTTGCATAGAATGAACTTTTCTACAAAAACTCGGGGGCACATAAGCAGAAAGTGAACGACAAAACCTAAACACGGCAAAAACGAAGCTGACCTGTTGTTGGCTAGAAAACAACCTTAGTGAGAACTTTAAGTGATATATTGATCATTTGAGGCTAATATAAAGCCAAGAGTGAGTCAAGATTGTTGTCTTGAAGTTGTCTAACTTAGACACATCCTTAATATGGTCTTGATTATTATTGCATAACCATAACTTAGCCGCACGGCTAGTATAAGTCTAATGACCGAAACTTTTTTTTAAAACTTGTTCACTAGACTTTGACAAACTAAGTAAATAACCATATGACATGTTAAACTACTTCACGACCTCTTGATTTTGATAGCCCGAACGATGGTACGAGGTTATTTATAAAAGGCTATAAGCCAAACAATATTTAAGGAAGACTTTAACTTAAGGATTCATGTACAACATCATATTGAAAGCCAATAAACTACATATACTTGTACACTTATATCATACAATATACTAGTTGTCTTGAAGTTGTCTAAATTAGACACATCCTTAATATGGTCTTGATTATTATTGCATAACCATAACTTAGCCGCACGGCTAGTATAAGTCTAATGACCGAAACTTGTTTTTAAAACTTGTTCACTAGACTTTGACAAACTAAGTAAATAACCATATGACATGTTAAACTACTTCACGACCTCTTGATTTTGATAGCCCGAACGATGGTACGAGGTTATTTATAAAAGGGCTATAAGCCAAACAATATTTAAGGAATACTTTAACTTAAGGATTCATGTACAACATCATATTGAAAGCCAATAAACTACATATACTTGTACACTTATATCATACAATATACTAAAACACGAATACTATGCTTTCGTAGGTAATCGTTAAAGATCGTGATCTTGTCATACTCTACCGTTGATAAACATTATATCATTACACTCCCTGCTGATCACTACAGTGAGTTCACAGCCCCACTTTCTATTACTTAATTGTTTTACAAACCCTTGGGGGAAATACATGCTTTATTTTAAATCGAACACATTGCTTTGAAATTATACTTGAATGCATTATTTGCACTAACTACCACTATTGCCAACCTTAAGTCCCTATTATCATGAACCATTAATCACTTGTGAGTGAACGCAAATAATGTGGATAGATCTATCGGGATTGACGAATCCCGTTTGTGTTGACCGAGTAGGCAAACAAACGCACTCTATTTGAAGATCCATAGGTTTAATGGCAAATTACCTATTAGGGCAACTATTACTATTATATCAAAGCTGTTAACGTTTCGGTGTCATGAGCTTAGTGCAATAATATATGTTTTGTTTTCTAAACTATGAATGTGAGACTAATTACCTCACGTTACGAATATTGTGTTCAACTTATTTCCTAAACTCTATGAATTTTACTCAACCTTTGTGTTGACAGTTTTAAGCATGTATTTCAACTCCATATTGCACGAGGCTGGCACGGAGGAGCACGGATACTCAAGAAGGCTATAAATTTTATTATCATTCGAAAACCCATTTAATGTATTTTGTAAACCGTGAAACTACTGGGACCTCATCTTTGTAAACCCTGATATATTTTAATAATTTGAATGATAAATCTTTTAAAACGACTCCATTAGAGTTCGTTTTCTATTGTTATGACTGTTGTGCCATGAAGTAACATTCCAGTTTGAATTCCGCTGCGTATCACGAAACTGGGGGTGTTACACCTATAACCCGGACCACTCGTTTTCACACTTCTACAGATCATGAGCATTTACCTCCATAAAAATAAGTTGTCGTAATTGTATCCATATGGCTTGCTATTGTCACAACATACTCATCAAGTATCAATTGTTAGCTTCTCATATTGAGCACTTGTCACTTTAGAAATTGACTACCTCTTCATGAAAAATGGCCAAAAACAAAAGGTAAACAAAAAAGCCAAAAGTCTTTATGATAAAAAATGGAACGAAAATAGAAGTTATGATTACCTTATGTTTTCAATTTGATGAGGTTTTAACTTTCCAAAATTAAGTTAAGGTAAGTAAAAAAGAAGTTAGTCTCCACATTTACCAATTCTTGATCATCATGTTGCGAGACACACAATATCACTAATATGTTACGTACTTACTACTATTGATGCATATGTGTGAACTGTGAAGTTGTATATATTGTTTTCACTTACACGAATGTTAATTCGAGTCTTACGTATAGAACTCAATATCATATTTTGGTTCTTGAGCGCTGCGACCTAAGCCACCTGGAAATCAATCATGTATCAAAACCTGTAAGTACTTTTAACAAATCAGTAATCATAAGTTACTCAATAGCAGTGCAACTAAATAACAACACAAAGCCTTGCTACAATGATTTTCCCTCATAATTGTTGATTCCACAAACTAAATAGTTGGAATCCTCGCTTCTTTGCTATATGATGAACCAATTGGCTTGGTTGGAATCCCACATCATATAAAGCAATATCTTAGTGCAATAACACATATTTGTGGCGGGGATTTGAAATTATATAAGTTAAACTATAAGAATCCAAATTTGAAATTACCTTCTCATCATCAAAGTTTGTGTGACCAAACTTCAACTTCCTTTGCAAGTTATTTTCAACCTTCTTCCACTGGGAGCAAGCTTCATCGCCCAAGCCGTAAGAAAAGACGGATATGGAAAATGTTAAAAAAAACATTGGAAATAGTCGTGTATAAGGACATAAACTAAAGTACTAAACACATATATAGAAATTAAAACTGATAAGGCCGAATAAGATGCTTAGAATCTTAGATGATTCACTTGTTTACATATGTGAGCAATAAAAAATATAACAACTTATATTTGGAGCCTAAAATATGAACACGTCATAAGCTACCTATGTTTGTTATACCATATTAATATTTGGTGTTTGGTTTGCAAAATGATTACGATCATTTAAGGGGTGTTTGGGTTGCTTATTAATTTTAAACTTAGAAACTACTTATTCAAAACTACTAAGGTAGCTAAACACAATAGCCTAATAAAAAGTTTTTTGGGCAATCCCAAACTTAAATCATAAAAATCAAAAGTACTTGAATAAGCTATCCTAAACACCAACATAACGTAGGATACAACATACATTGTTCCAGCACTACCAAATTTAACCCGCCAACATATCAAAACAACCTAAGCCTTACCATCCAAGCCGAAGCCGCATCCGTAACTTCCACTTCACTAACAATGACCGCCATATCCGAAGCCCAAAATTCTAATCACCTGCAAAATTGCACAACTAAAATTTTCAAATCTATTTCCTGAATAGTTAAGGGCTTATGCAACCCCGAAATGAAACCGGTATTCAAGCTTAATGAGATTTTTTTTTGTGTCAAAAGCAGTTAATTTAAAAAATAATAATAATAATAATAATAATAATAATAATAATAATAATAATAATAATGTTTTATGTATACCTTTTCAATATCATGAAGCTCAACCTTCCCATTCATAGTGTTTGATGAACTTGTTGACTCATCTGCATTTAGAATAATCATAGAAGGTAAATATATTAGAACCCAAAATCTAAAAAAAAATTGCAAAATAAGATCCGGAAAATATATCATTACAACTGATTTTTGAGGCATACATTTGTTAAAACCAAACCACAATCTAATTAAAAATTAGAAAGAAACAGACTATGAGTTAAGAAGACATGACCTTGTGTTTCGAAAAGGTCGCCGGATGATTCAGAATCGCTACTGCTCACCGAAACCTAAAGGCACAACGCGCGGTAAAAGTGCGATTGAATACGTTCTTGTCTGAGTGATTCATCCTTTTCATCTTTATTTGTGGATATGATGAATCTGGAACATGGGTTTGGTTTTGTATATTGGTTTTAATTTATTTATTTATTTATTTTTTTGATTATACAGGCTGTTGATATGTTGAAGGTGAACAGTAAGTGCAACAGAAGTTTCTAGTTTCAGACTTTGATGTGTGAAGATTAGTGGGAGAAGAACAATTCATTCAGAATTTATGGAAACTATTCTAACCATCATTTAATGCAAGCTAAAACGTGTAATATAAAGGAGTTTAAGAGAACATTGGTTTGTCAGATGCATTTATTATAACTGTGGGCATGCACCAAGAAACTATAATATGATTGGAATAAATGAAATAAAGGTTAAAGTTGTAAAAATTTGAATTAAAATAAAATAAACCCACTAAAAATATAAAACTAAAACTCATAAAAATATATTAAAATAGATGTTGAATTAAAGAGCATAAAATTTTAAAATATGGTGAAATTAGATTATAATATAAATAAGAGACAAAAAGATATTTTAATTAAAATAAAGATGAATTTTTAGTTGAGTCGATATACGTCATTTTATAATCGAGCCCTTATCTTAATTTTTGGTGGTTAGGAGTTAGGCCGGAGTTTGTTAGAAGTTGTTTAAGTTTGTTAAGGTCGACATACGTCATCTCACGACGGAGCTCCTTATCTTAATTTTAAGTTCTCTAAAATTAGAAGGTTTAATTTTAAGCCTTCTAATTTTAGAAGGCCTAAATGCATTATAAAGTAGTATAGATATTTGTGATATCCATTCTTGTAAAGACATGTGTCCAAGTATAAAAAAATAACCAATGTCGAATAGACACGAAATCGTGTTACACTGTTTGTGTAGAAACTCATTCATGATCTTTAGTATATATTATATACTCCCTCCGTCCCATATTAAGTGTGTTTTAGAAAATTCCACTAAGTAGACTCTCCACCAATCAAATATTACTTTTACTCACTAAAGTCTTATCTTATTGGTTGAAATAGATTCTGGACACTTAATATGGGACATCCCAAAATTCTATTGTGGACACTTAATATGGGACGGAGGTAGTATAAGTTAAAGGTTAAAAGTGCACAAACTAAAGAAATTACAATAGACCAGTTTACAAAGCAAAATCAAAACCATCCATTTATAAGAACTCTCAATGTGAATGAAGTAAAAGCTTGGTCTATCACACTTTTAAGTTTTAATCATATCACTAAAATAAATGAGTGAGATATAGTGAGAAGAGAAAATAAAATGAGAAAGAATGAGAAATAGCCACATATTTTAAATGAAAAAATAAATTTAAAGGGAGATGCATCTACTTTTGTAGGTGCATCTAAAATGTATGAGTGTGATTCTTCTTATCCTTCTCATTTCAATTTTATTTTTCATTTGATCCATACTATGGGTATTAATTTAAACTTGCAACATAAACGCGTATAAGTGACTGAACCTGCAACGGATATACAACAACTACTTGGTCGATCATTGAAATAAAGGAGAATTATTAATATGATGATTTGCATATAGCGATACATGGTTAAATTGTCATTCATTTTGCCTATATTTAAACCCGTTCATCCCCGGTCCAACTATCCTTCATTTTGGGTCCTTCCGGCCCTTCTTCTCCAAATACCTCAGCCGGGACCTTCTCCAACAATTTATTGGCAAGTGCTTCCACATTATCTGGTAAGTAGCTCGTTGCCTTCATTATTTCGCTCTTAAATTTATAAGTAATCTTAGGACCCCATCTTCCCGTATAGTTCAACCAAGGTTTAAGGACCGAATCCATGTTATCGACACAAACTACATCATATTTAGATGCAATATCCATCACGTTGTTGCTTTTTGCAGCGTCATCCCTAATACCAAACCACACATACTTTTCCCCTTTTACAATTGGTGATTTTTTTGAGTATGAGTTGAATTCATTGTATAACATTTTCATGTCATTTTGGTTTATTTCCTCTTTTAAATGCAAATGAACACCTGGAGTATTGTAGTGTGTATGCCCATGCAAAGAGGCATACACCACAGGCCTAGTTCCCTCCACGAACTCAAATTCTCTAGGACTAAACCATTTCCCCTTAGCGTGCTGAGATAGATAGACTGCTTTCAAAGTCCCGCTGAAGTTATCAATCCTTAATGTAATATGCTCCCAGTCGCTAACATGTTCCCCTATCTGTGATAGCTTAATGGTGAAAGGTCCAACTTGTACCTTCCCTGCACCATTAAAAGGGTAATACAACCATATGGCTAGATCAGTAAAGGTTCCCCCTAGAGCTCGTTTCACGTGTATGTAAGCAATCGCATCTTGTAAAAACCCTTTTTTAGCCTTTTCTTTGCTATAAGCTTCATCTGATGGGAGGTCCAGATATGCATCATCCAATGTACCATAATCCGGAAGTAATTCACCATCCTTGATCACAGGCCAGTGAATTCCGCCAACTTGGTATATCTCAGCTCCATTATCAAAAAACCACAAAACCGATGATGGAAAGTATTCTTCATCGGGATGGAAATAGACCCAAGGAGCATAAGCACCGATCATAGTTTTGATTTGTAAAGAATTAGGCATAGCAAAGTAAGGATCACTCCTGGCCATCTTCAAACACACTAACTCGTGCTTATTCTCACCACTTGACCGAGCAAAAAAAGTACCTACCGGAACACTTAGACTTTTGTGTATTGGCATTGTAGTATACACATTGATGCTAAGTTGACTTGTATTTTTTTTATATCCCCAAATCAATTTGTCCACTTGTATCAAATCCGTTAAGTCGGATCTAACACATTTGGTCTTATAAAATGAGGGTTTTTCTGGTGAAGTTGTGACAATGTGTCCAACAGCTTTATAACCATCAGGCGGTATTGGAAGCCAAATATAGCCGTCTACAGATTGGCTGATATTTGAACCTTTACTCGTCCAGATAAGCTTGTAGTCAATGGGATTCGATAAGGCACCCAGCCAAGGGTCATCTGAGGTGTCCTTCGCTGTAAGAACGGATGCAAACAAAGGTTTAGAGTTTTGTTTGCAGTAGTGGCCAAGCAAATTGAACCCTGTTAGGATGGAAACTGGTTCATAAAATGTTGCACCAAGACCATTTGTTCCACCAATGTGTGTAGACCATATTTTTTTTAAATACAAAGCTTGGTACACTTCCAATCCGCCAAGATCAATTACCCCCTTTCCAAAGCCTCCACCTAAAAAAAATTATTTACAAATTTAGTGTTTTCAAGTTAAATTGTATTCTTTGCTAAAAAAAAAGCTAAATTTTTTTCCAACAATTATTACACAATCATATTCAAAAATTCAATAAAAAAAACATGTTCTCACTTTTTCTTCATATTGTTCTCCAAAGTGGTGTTTCATTTTTCATTTAATATACTGATCATGCCACATATGTTTTTTACTTATGACCATCGGTTATGATAACGAGTGATATATGTCATGTTACATGCGAGCCACAAACTATATTAAATTTCAATTACAATTACCATATATATTCAGTCTGATCAATTGCTAACAAATAAAACATAATTTTTATCTCTTTTAAAAATGACAGTCAGCCAATATACGCTTAAAACTTAGGAAACAGCTCTTGGTCATTTATACAAACATGCACTCAACCAAGTACTCAACACCTAATAATAAGAAGAGATAAAAAAAAAAAAAAAAGTCCTAACATGACCATATGTATATTTTCGATAAACATACCTGTCGGATATGAGGGTGATGGACCAGGAAGATCAAATGATACGACCTCGGTATCTTCTTCAACGTTGTTAGGATTAAGTGTTGTTGAGAAATCATTCCACGCACAACATGTACTAGAAACAATCTGAAATATTATCAGCATAACTGTAAGGATATGATATGAGCATCTAAACAAAAGAATATACGACATTTCGGGATTACTCCTGAAATACGACATTGTCAAAGAATAACAACAATCTTGAAGAAATCTACAATGCCACAAACTCGTCGAGAGTTAAGACAACATAAATAGCTAGCATCCGTATTAACTTTTTGACTGATAAGTAAATCAAGTTTACTCCTCAAATACAACATTTGTTAAAGAGAGTCAAGAAAACATAAATAGCTAGTATCCGTATTAAATAGCTAGTATCCGTATTAGATTAAAGTATCACTGCTTTAATGAAATAACATTTTTGACTGATAAGTAAATCAAGATTACTCCTGAAATACAACATTGTTAAAGAGAGTTAAGAAAACATAAATAGCTAGTATCCGTATTAAATAGCTATTATCCGTATCATTTGCTTTAATGAAATAACATTTTTGACTGATAAGTAAATCAAGATTACTCCTGAAATACAACATTGTTAAAGAGAGTTAAGAAAGGGAGATGTTATAGGAACCTCATATATGGGTCAATCGTACAAACCGCGAAACACATAATATAACACCGTGATGTACACCGTACAACATTTCGATGCATATAATGATTGGAAACCCCTATAAAGGGGTCCGTATAAACTGCCCCGTTAAGAAAACATAAATAGCGTAGTATCCGTATTAAATTAAAGTACCATTGCTTTAATGAAATAACATTTCGTTTTATGAAATATGATAGAATCACAATTTTACAAAATAAAATCTACAAAATAAAGTTTCATAATTTCTATTAGCTTTAACTATGAGATGATTTAGAAAAAGAAAATACCTAAACTTCAAGTATGAGATAATTTAGAAAAAGAAAATACCTAAAGAATACCACACATTAACATGCCAACTCAATCCAAAAAATGGAGTTCAATAAAGATCAAAAATAAAAAATAAAGAATACAATTTGTTTATTACATTAAATGAGTTACTTTTAATATTCAAAAGATGAGTTCAATAAAAATCAACAAAAAACTAAAAATTAAATAGACAAAAGTTTGCCATTTATTTTTCATCAATACGCTAAAACTCACTTTTCACCTTTTTCGAAAATAAATTATGTTACAAATGAGCATTTTTATATATTTTTTTTGACAAACTTATTTTTTCTGTTTTTTTATTGAGTATTAAACTATAGAAAATACGAAATCACATGTGATTTATGGTGCGAGTTTTAAAGTTCAAATCACAAAACACATATTATTTGTTACATTACAAATTACATGTGATTCTTCATAGCGTAAACTCTAACACATACAAAAAAACTCGAAAAAAATCTTATCAAAAGTATACATAGAAGTGGTACTAATCAAAGATGATTTTATGTTTGTCATGATGATGTAATTGGTTTTACTTAATGATCAATGATATATTAGATATTTAATTATTATAGAAAAGAATGCAAGTGTTTTTATTCATCATGATTGAAAAACGAGTTGCTAAAATAATAAAATTATTATATTCCATATTTGATTTTATATTTATTTTTTATTTTTTTAGTGAACCAAACTCTAATGTTCAATACAAACCAAATCGTGTGATTAAGCAAATTAAATATTATGTTCGAAAAAGCAAATTAAATATTAATAATTCTATAAGAAAAGAAAAAAAGAAAAAAGAAAAACCTTAAATCATTCAAAGAAAGAATATGATTTCCTTTTTCTCATTTACTAGTCAAAGTTAGAATTTATTCAAAAGAAGTAGCTTTTTACTTTTAACATATAGGGTATGTATGATGAAATGGATTAATAAAGCTAGAGCTCGAGTTGAGGCTTGAGCTAGAGTTTGTATTATAAGCTAGAAGTTGAGGCTTGAGCTAGAGCTTGTAATATAAGCTAGAAGTTGAAGCTTATATTTTTATAAAAAAGTTTGACGAATTAGTTAAAGTTGAAGCTTATTAATATAAAATTACATCAAATTAAATTTATATATATTTCAAAATTTTGTATGCTAATTTATTATATTTTAAAAAGTGTTTAAGTAATTTGAGTAACCATAAGCACCTATAAGACTTGTTTCAATTGGTTCGGGCTTATAATTTATAAAAGCCTATATAAATCTATTTGACAAAAAACGCTTACTTTATAAACTAGCTTATTTATACGTTCAGCCCCTATAAGCCTCAGCACACCCTACACAAAACACAATCACACCCAAATATAATTGCTCTCAAGAAGATATGACGTGACGATAATAGTTGATTAGTGCTAATTTACATTGTCAAAGAATAACACTCTTTCATAAAAGCAGTAGTTGTATTTTTTTTATAAAAGTGTTTGGTAAAGTGGTTATATTTGTAATTTTAATGTGTAAAACAACTCCTGAATGCTCAAAGCTTCTAAATACTACTTTAAAAAGCATTGAAAAAAAGCATTCTAAAAAAATAGGTAAAGTTAATTGCTACTTGCCAAACAAACACTAAAAATCACAACGCTCAATATTCACTGCTCACTGCTTCTAAATACTCCAAAAAGCTCTACACCAAACACACTCGTAAAGAGAAAATAATGCTTAAAAATTTGTGAATTGTTATAAACTATGCTAGACAACTTTTATTTTAACATTGTTTCTAAAATTAACATTCTTTATAAATGAGAAGATTTCTTTTCATTTAACCTTGTTTTTAAAATTACCCATTTCTTGTCATCGTAAATTAAAACCGACCAAACCGTGTTATGGATGTCACTTTTTTTTTTTTTTTTTTTTTTTCATTTTAACCACAATATCACAACTATAACTATTTTCCATTATTAATCCCGTCGTCATGTACGGACACTCATCTAGTTTTCTTTAAACGTTAAATGACTTACTGTTAAATGTAAACATATCAGGTATTGGATTGTGCAAGCAAAAGACATAAATTTTTAGTAAGATTAAGCATTTGTAGTTACAGAACTAAGAATATGATTTCCTTTTCATGTATGTAATTAGTTTATGAGGAGAGTTATTTTACATACTAAATTTTTCTCAAATATCAAGAGATTCATTTCCATCATCAATTTAAACAGAAATCAATTGTGAGATTAAAATGATTTTAATAGTTGACATATTTTTTGTAAATTAAATAGCTCATGAACCGTTAATCTTTATACAAAACAAATTATACCGTCACGACCAGCATTTAATTATCTTTCTATAAAAGGACACTTTGGTATACTTTCGACAAACATTTTTTTGTTCAATTTTTTTACGTTTTTCGTCTTTTTTCTTCGTTATTGAAACTTGCATGAGATATCACATTTGATTAAAACCAATTTGAATATTCTTATAAAATCACATGTGATATTAGTATTAAATCACAAATGATATGTTATAAATGATTTAACACAAATATCACATGTGATTTTATTACTTTATTCAGATTAATGTTTAATCACATTTGATTTCTTCATTCAAGCTTTAACAATGAAAAAAAGAAAGTAAAAACGAAAAAAAAGTAAAAAAATGAAGATTTTTTTTTTAGTCGAAAGTATATCAAAGTTCCCATTTATAGAAAGATAATTAAATATTCGTAGTGATGACATAATTTTTTTTCACTTAAGGATTAATGGTTAAGAGATATAGATATTTGAAAAAAAAATGAAAGTGAGTTTTTTTAAATGTTGTGTTAAATTTCAGTCATTGGATCAAATGAAGATGGCAGATGATGATTAATCTCTTAGTGTCCAAATAAAGTTTCATATATAAATGATCGTAAATCTTAGTTTATTTTTAGTAATTTAGAGGAATTTTCAAATGCTTACTCTTATTTTGGTGCTTAGCAAGGGACAAGTACCCATCATCCATCTAGTTTGATCTAATGGTGGGGATAAACCTAAGATTTAATATTGAAACCTAAGTCCATGTTCTTTTTTTCTCATTTTTCTTTGTCTTTTTGTCTTTCTTATTTATTAACATTTTTTTTTTTTTTTTTTTTGGAATTCACGCTTTTATTTAAAATTCATGTTTTTTTTGTTTTTTTTTTTTTTTTTTTTTTATTATTATTTTTTAATTTTAAATTCACATTTTTTATTCAAGTTTTTTCCCATTTTCATACGCTTTCATCCAGATTCATACGTTTTCGTCCGCTTTAATTCTTTTTCGTCCGTGTTCATATGTTTTCGTCATTTTTACGTTTGTCGATTTTAGACGCCGTCTGCTTTCATCCGCTTTCGACGTTTACATCCGCTTTTCGACGCCGTCCGTTTTCGACGCTTTTGTACGCTTATATACGTTTTATTCTGCTTTTAGACGTTTTGTCCGCTTTCATACGTTTCGTCCGTTTTACGCCAGTATGTTAATACAAATAAATCGTAAAAACGTTTATTAATATTTTGCGATCTCTTTGTGTTTTGTCGATAACAAATATAATGTTATCTTAAGTACAATTATAAGGATACATGTTATTTTGTAAAGCATTTACATATAGCCATTTAATACAAATTGTTGTAATAAATCATTTGTTGTAATAGTTTATTAGGATGGGTAAAATCACAACCCATGAATCATATCCATAACCCATGGTATTGACCCATACCCACTTGACTAGATACATTGTACTCATTAGATACATTGTATCTAAAAGAATACCCATGAAACAACCCATAACCCATGACCCATAACCAAAAAACCCATGGGCAAAGAGGAGCGTCCCATGGATCCCTAGGATTACACTAGATAGATCCTGTGGGAGGGATCCGAGGGATCCAGGAACAAGGGCAAGTTTTGCCTATAAACAGAGAGCCATTTCTTCATTCTAACTCACCCTCTTCTTACTAATTCTCTCATATACTCTCATTCTCTTCTAACAAAAGATCACTGATCTAGAGAATACTTCTTCTTTCTTTCTTTCTTTAGTGATTCTCATATAGGTCCTTCTAAGGCGAGATCACGAGCATTCTACAAGTCATCCAAGCAAGGGGTCCTTGATTGATTTGTTCCTCCACAAGATTTCAGAGCAAAGATCTTGTATTTGATATTTCACATATTTGTTGTGTAATAGTCGTGTTGGTTTGGTCCACCGTGTTACGGACCGATATTTAGCTTTGTACCTGGGAAAAGGTGTAAGCAACGTTGTGAAGGCTTCTCCGCCAAGTCAAGGAGTTTGTTGACATAGTGCTTGAACTCTCGAGTAGTGACTCTGGAGTGGAGTAGCTTGCAAGGAAGGTGTCCTTGTAGCGAACCACTATAAATCGGTTGTGTCATATCTATCTCTTGCTTTACTTTATTTACTTGCTTTATCATTAGATCTATACTTTCTACATCCATACGATTTCACATAATATCGAATCTAAAGTTTTGAACTAATTAAAATCGCAAAACTATTCAACCCCTTCTAGTTTTCCACATCGTCCATTTTAGACATTTTCTTCGCTTTTAGACGTTTTCGTCCGCTTTTATACGCCGCCTCTTTCATACGCTTTTGTCTGCTTTTCACGCTTTCTCCCGCTTACGTCCGCTTGCAAACGCCGCTCTGCTTTCTAACGCTGCTTTTTTCATACCTTTTGTCCATTTTCTTACGCTGCTCGCTTTCATAGGTTTTCGTCCGTTTTCTTTCCTTTTCGTCCATTTTCATACGCTGCACGTGTTTTACGCCGCTGTTTGTTTTTACGTTTTCATCCGTTTTTACGCCGCCATTTTCATCCATTTTCGCACGTTTTGTCTGCTTTTTAGGTTTCGTGTATTTTCGTCCGTTTTATACGCCGTCGATTTGAGACGTTTACATCGCTCATCCGTTTTACGCTTTCATCCATTTTAGACGTTTAAATGCATTTTCGACGTTTTATACGCCGTCCATTTTATACGTTTTCATCCGTTTTTATATGTTTTTGTTAGTTTTTATACGTTTTTGTCCGTTTTCATACATTTTTATACGTTTTTCATTCGATTTTATCCGTTTTTGTCCGTTTTCAGACGTTTTTATTTTGATATTTGTAAATGACACTTATTTATCTCTTGTGATATAACACTTTAAGGAAGATGATAGTATTACATTCTTCATCATGTATGTGTTATCAGTTGTGATACTCAACTAAGAATGTGATGGTTATGTTTTTGAAAATATTTAGGAAGATTTTTGTGTTTTATGATATTATGAAATATTAGAAAAGTTGTTCAACTGAAAACAAGAGATGTTATGATACTTTTGTTAGACTTGCGGTGGATTTTCTATTTAATGGATACATTGTGCATGTTTCGATAGGTTTTATAGCGAGATTTGAAAATATCTATGGTTGAATCAGCAAACTAAATAAGCTATGGTTGAAGATATCACACATCCTTATAAACAAATTGAGGAAGCTCAAACACTTGTGATATCGCAGGTGATATCACCTCACTTGTGATATCACACATGATATCATGTGTGATAACACCGTTGATATCACCTGTGATATCATGTGTGATATTACCGGTGATAACATGTGTGATATCATGTGATATCAGGTATGTGATATCAGGGGATATCACCTGTGATATCAGGTGATATCACCTGTGATACCATGTGTGATATCACAGGTGTTTGAGCTTACTCAGTTTGTTTATAAAGATGTGTGCTTTCTTCAACTATAACTTCTTTAGTTTGCTTATTCAACCATAGGTATTTTTAAATTCCGCTATAAAACCTATCGAAACACGCACAACGTATCTATTAAATAGAAAATCCACTACAAGTCTAACAAAAGTTTCATAACATCTTTGTTTTCGCTAAACACCTTTTCTAATATTTCATATTATCATAAAACACAAAAATCTTCCTAAATATTTTCAAAACACAAATAAGAAAATGAATGTAATCATCACAAGAATATAATAAGTGATGTTAATTATCATTTCTTTCATATATACTTGGTAAAATACTAAATTCTTATCACATTTGGTATGAATTTAATATTTCACATTCTTAGTTGAGTATCAAAACAGACGAAACGTAAGAAAACGAACGAAACGTAAGAAATGCATACAAAACGATGAAAACGGACGAAAATGTAAGAAAATGACGAAAACGTAAAGAAACGGACGAAAACGTATGAAATGTAAGAAAACGGATAAAACGATGTAAACGGATGAAACGATGAAATGGACAAAACGTAAGAAAACGGACGAAACGTAAAAAATGTATTTAAAACGTAATAAGACCGACGAAACTTTACAAAACGGACGAAAACATATGAAAAGGGACGAAACGTAAGAAAATAGACGAAACGTGAAAAAGAAACGACGAAACGTATGAAAACGGACGAAACGTAAAAACGTAAAACGATGAAAACAGACGACAAACGATAAAACCGATTTAAAACGAAAAAAAAAAATGAAATTAAAAAAATACAAATAATGAGAAAATAAATAAGAAAGATTAAAAGAAAAAAAAAAGACAAGAAAAAAACATGGACTTAGGTTTAAACATATTAAATATTAGGTTAATAACCATCATTACATCAAACTAGATGGAAGATGAGGATTTATCCTTTAGTATGCAAAATAAAGTGACTCTAGTAATTTAATGCAATTGATGGATTTGGTAATATTTTGATGCAAAACATTTACTTAGCCGAGGAGTTACATTCAACTTTGCGTCCCTCTTTTTGTTTCTTTCCTTTTTTTTCGCTTATTCCTAATCTGTATTGTAAAAGTAGAAATCCTAATTTCACTATTTTTATGAACTTAGAAAACTTTAGAAAATATCTCAAGTAACTACTAAATCTCGCGATAGTAAAGTAACAGCAGGGGGCATGCAATGTAAAGCGACAACTATTAGAGCACTCCCAATAGTAACGTCATAACGGCGTTATAGCACAAAAAACAGCGTTATGGCCGTTATCCCTGTTGTGACCTCGGCGTTAAAGAGAAGAAGGAAGTTCGCGTTGCTTTAAGAACTGCTATAGGGAGGCGCAAAAAAAAAAAAAAAAAGTTCAAAAATTTTACACTTTCTACCCTTAAACGGCTACTAGCCGTTATTTTAAAAAATTTTCAAAACACCCTAAACGGCTACTAGCCGTTATTTTCAAAAAATTTCAAAACCTTTTACCACTATAAATACCCAATTAAAACACAATTTCTTTTCACACTTCCACTACTAAATCCTCTTCATTCTCTCAATCTTTCAACTTCTATTAACGCAAAAAAAAAAAAAACAATGTCGGAGCAAGAACGACGATACTTTCTACAATCTTCTTGCTAGTGGGTGGAATCCTCAAACCCGAGATCATCATCTAACCCGAACGCCGGCTCATCTTCAATCCCAACCCACTAGGCTTATCGAGCCAAGAAATGTATCAACAACATCAAGATTTATGTATTGGCAACAACAAAACCAACAAAACACCTTAAACTCTAACTTTCAAAATCTACAATTCACACAACAATCACAACAATCACAAACCGAAACACATGATGTTGCCGACACACCCACGCTCTCCAAAAAGGAAAAGGTCGATTGGCGAAAATCAAAGAAATCCAAAGACCCCGAGCCCGAACCGCTTGATTTCGATGAAGGCGGTTGTTGTTAACTCACGTTGGACTCAAGCAGAGGAAGCATTACTTGCAACATGTTACATAGCCGTTTCGGAGGATCCGAAAGTTGGAAAGTGCCAACCTGTGGATACGCTTTGGTATCGGGTGCGAAATGAGTTCAATAAAACAACTTTCAACGGCGCAACAAGGACATGTCAAGCAAGTGGAAAACTTTGAACGACATATGCACAAAGTTCAACTCTCATTACAAACGCTCAAACGGATCAACGAAGCGGGAAAGTGAGTGGATGTGATGCAACGGGCAAAGCAATGGTATCGTGAGGAAACCAAGGATCAACTTTTGGCCTCAAGACGCTTGGGAGGTTTTGCGTCATTATAAGAAATGGAACACGCCGAACCGGTCGATTTAACCTGCTGAAGTCCCAAGCCAAACAAACGAGGATTTGTTTGGTCAAGATGAACAACCTCGCCCCATGGGAAAGAAACGTATACCAAGAAAGCAAGATCCGAGACTACAACAAGTATTGGGGAACAAGCCTTTGGAGGAACGAGCTCATCGACTTATTTCACCGAAACTATGGCAAACGAAGTTTCAGATGAAACGAGAAGTCTCCGGCGGCGTGACGGGCCGCAGAAAAAGATCCGACAATAACCCGGTTGGAAGAAATAAAGTTTTTGATGACGCCATCTGCGGGCAAGATCCATGGTGGTCGCAAAGGATCAATGACTAAAAGATCGAATCATCGCAAAATATAACTTGAAACCTCGTCGATGAGATCGTATTCTCGCCATTTCCTTTAATTTGTTGTAACGTTTTATTTCGTTGTATGGTTTTTTTTATTTCGTTGTATTTTTTTTTATTTCGTTGTATTTTTTTAGTATCGTATTGTAATATGTTTTAAGTTTTAATGAAATGTTTGTTTTAGTTTAAAAATGAAGTGTTTGATTTAGTTTAGGGTTGAAATTGAAAATATGAAATATTAGTGGTGTTATGGTGTTATTGGGATGTTATTGTTGTGGGTGTTTTGGGGATGTTAATGTTAAATGTTAAAGTTCGATGCCATACCGACGCGACGGTGTTATTGGTGTTATGGTATTATTGTTGGGAGTGCTCTTAGACTACTATTAACAAGATCACGACAAGAGATCAAACAGCATTGCCACATAAGCGTCTATTTAGTTTTCATTTTTCTAAATCAATCACATGTCAAATGCTCGTAGTAAGGAGACCGCACTTATGACCGAAAAATATATATATATTTTTTAAATTAAAAAACATCAATAATAATCAAAACACACTAATTTTTTAATTTTTTCAAATAAAAATACAAATTACAAATACGAATATAAAAATAGCATATGAAATTAAAAAAATATATTGAAAAAAAAAGGAAATATGAAAAACTAAAAAACATTACATGAAAAGAAAAACACAATCATCTAATTTATTTTTTGCATACATCCAAATAATTTTGGTAGTGATTTGATTCTGTATTTTTCCGATCATTTTAAATAAAGCATTATGAATCCGCCAATTTTTATAAGATTTTTCTTTTAAAAAAATGTTAATCAAATCTAGTTTTTGACACATCCCTTTTGGTTTCCATGTGAGGGGTTGGGACCTTTAATTACTATTTTACATGTTTACTCCCTTGTCCTGTTCGTAGGACTGATTGCCTGATCGGCAGGGCCACCGCAAGATCAATTTTCTTTTTCATATAAATGATAGACACTAGAAAATTGGGAGGATAATCGTGGGAGACAATCCCACTGATAAGCCTAGCGGTGTTTCTTGTCTCTTAGTGCGCAGGTCTCAAAGAATTCTCAATTGATACGAGAACCGAGCTCCAAATCGAGGCGCCCAACTTTTGTATCAACAAGTGGCGCCATCCGTGGGACCCTACACTAAGAATCGACACTAGAATGACAAAACATGGCAATCGCCGATCGCAGATCGGATCTTATGGGAAGAAGTCGCGAGTGGACTAACCCTAAGCGAGACCTCAGGGACAACCGGTATTGCTAAAAGTAAGGGTCGGTCAAGACTTGATCTTCCTCGGTAGAACCGCACACGGAATAACCCAAGTCACTACAACCACCACGAGTGGAGTAGACCCTGCTGGCGCTCGGGAACAACCCGTCTTTACTACTCCTTTCCAATCGGTGCTAGAAACCGACTTGACAAAGATACGAGGCACGGTCGGGATAAGAATGTGGTGAGAAACAAAGCGCCACCTCGAGGAGTCGCGCGCGAGTAGCACCGTAAGCTTTCGTATCCCAAAACTACGAGCATTGGCGCCTCATGCAAGAGGAAGAAGAATAGTCGAGGCGGAACACGAAGCCCGACTCAATTCGATTCGAATCGATACTTCTCCACGCGCCACCCGAAGGAAAAGCGCGAGGAAGCGGTCATAAACCCCGGTATTCAACGAGAATCGGAGGAGAATCGAGGGTGATGAGACATCTCGCCGCAACACTTGAGTGTGATGATAGAGAGGAACGGCGTGCGGTGTCTCACGGCTGGGTAGCCGTGAAGTCTGTGATAGTGGGGCGAAAGTATTCCCCAGTGAGAGCCCTTCGGATCCGGACTATGAGTCGATTACGAGGAAGGCGGCAAGCGCCGTAAGAAGGTAAATTCATCTTCGACAACTCCTCGGACAACGAGGATAGTAATGAGGGCATTGAAATCCGATGCGACGCGCGATAGCCAAGAGGAAGACATGTCTCCCATGGCGCGTCGCCGAAAGTGGATCGTTCACGGATGCATTAGTGATTTCTCGAGAACAAGAAAAGGCGCATGCACGCAAATGTTAAAACCTATGATGGGACGGTGATCCGACGATCACCTAAAAATTTTGAATCACCGCGACCATCGAAATCGCCACAACCGGTTTGGTGCCATATGTTTAATTCCACTGGTGGGAAGCGCGGAAGCGGTTCAACAAACTCCCGCGAAGGGCGTGAATGGTTTGAAGAGTTGAGAAAGGCGTTCGCCTAAATTTTACTCAACGCAAAAGTGTGCTAAAAATCTGTCGAACTCGCCAGGTAAAAGCGAACAGTGGAGAATCCACGCGCGTTCATGGAACGCTTCAAAGGCGAATGCATGCGGTTAAAGCATGCCGGAAGTCTTAAAGATCTCGGGCTTCATGAATGGGATTAATAACCCGAACTTATCAAGAGGCTAAGCGACAAGATCCACAGACCTTTGATGAACTCATGAAGCGCTCTCGGTCTTTTGTCGAGGAGAGGCGGCTGCAGCCGTGATAGCAAAAAGAACTATTCGAGTTACGGGCCACGGGAACAATGGGAGACAATCCAACGACCGAGGTAATAACCGTAATAGAAGCTATCGCAACGTGAGGCGGCAGAGACAAAGATAATGACAGTATACTCCACAGATCAAAACACCAAAAAATACTCGCGGCGGAAGGTGCGAACTTCCCAAGACCACCGCGGATCGTACACCGAAGATCGGCAAGACCGGGAATGGGTCTGTGACTACCATGCGCAAAGGTCACACTACTAACGAGTGTGTCCGGTGCGCCAACTCATCGACAAGATGGTCGCGGGGCGGTGGACCACTTAGTTAAAAACATTAAAGAGGAAGAGATAAGCAAAAGAATGAAAGCAAGAAGGAGACACCCAAGGATAAGGCCGACACAATCTATATGATACGACGTGCAGCGAACCACCGTATGAAGGTCGACCAAGAGTTTTCGAAGAAGTGAAATCTCCTTCCTACTTTAGCTCGCGGACAACGATGTCGAGCCCTCACCATTGAAATTAGTGCGGGTGGTCACGACATACACCGTATGTACATCGATGGTGGGGCATCGGCAAATATTATGTATGAGCATTGCTTTAAAAGACTACGACACGAAATCGTAGTCGGTTAATCTGGTCAACACCGCACTCACCGGTTTCACGGTGAGAAGATATAACCTATGGGCCAGCTGCGATTGCTAGTCGGCGTTAGCACGCAGAGCACTCTCACGACAACCGGATGGATTTCATGGTGATCAAATCCCTTCATCATATAATGGCATTATTGGGAGACCCGGATATCGGCCGTGCGGCGGTGCCATCAACAACAAGACGGGATGCTTAAATTCCCAATTGAAGGGGCATTGTCACTCTTTACAATGCCACGGTGCCAAGCAGAGAATGTAACACGGTTACATGCGAAATGGAACCAATCGAAGCGGCAAAGGCGCGCCAAAATCCCCAACTTTAAGGTCGCGATTCACCGAATACCGGACTGAGGAGATAACCATTGGAGGGTCATTGTCGGACAACCAGAAAGCGGTACCGTGCGGCGCTCCTACAAAAGAATGTGGATATTTTCGCATGGGAGCCCAAACACATGATCGAGTACCACGCTCGATCACAGAGCATAAACTTAGAATCCGACAAGGATACTTACCGATACGCCGGAAGAAGCGAGGCAAGCTCCGAAAGGCGCGAGCAATTCGGGCAGAGGTACGAAATTAGTTAAAGCGGGAATTATCGTGAAGTCTATTACCACGGTGGCTTTCTAATCCGAAGAATGGTCAAAAAGCGATGGTAGCGGCTATGTGTGTAGACTTCACCGACCTTAATAAAGCATGCCCCGGGATCGCTATCCATTACCGAGATAGATTGGAAAATAGAGTCCTTGTGTGGATACCCGTTGAAGTGTTTTCGATGCCTACAAGCGGATATCACCGATACAAATGGCTCGAAGGCGAGGAAAAGACGGTTCCACACAAGCCAAGGCGTTCTTGTTACACAAAATGCCGTTTGGCTTGAAGAATCGCGGTGCCACCTATCGGCGGATTGGTAGACAATGCCTTGAAACAGTGGGCCGCAACACTCGAAGTCTATGTGGATGACTGGTCATTAAAAGCCATATTGAAAAGGAACCGTGCGCGACATGAAGAAACATTCAAAACTCTACGAGATTAACATGAAGCTAAATCTAAGAAATGCACCTTCTGGAGGCCATCAAGGCATGTTCTTAGGGTACCGATAGAACCGATGGCATAAAACCTTGTCGAGAAAAGACAAAGGCGGTAATAGAACTTCCTCACCACGCGTCAAGGAAGTCCAATCCTCAACGGAAAACCGCCGCCTCAACGGTTCCTATCTAAATCGCAGAAAAGTCATTACCTCTGCTCGTAACACTCAAGAAGTGTATAAAAGGGTGACTTCGGTGGACAACGGAGGCGGAAGAAGCTTTCACCACGCTCAAACAAAGATCTAGCAACGCCCAACACTCGTGGCACCCGACTGTGGGAAGAGCGATCATGTATTTATCAAGCAACACATGGGCGGTCAACAAGAATGTTACTAACGAGATAGGGACTCGGTGCAAACCCCTATCTATTTTGTCGACAAAGCTCTCAAGAAGCGGAGATGAACTATAGTGCCATGGAAAAATTGGTCTTGGCATTAGTGTTTGTCGCCAAACGACCGCGCGGTACTTCCAAGCGCACCCGATAGCGGTAATCACGCATCAAGCCATCAAGCGGATCATCTCCAAACCCGACGTCCAGACGACTCGAAGTGGAGTGTGTTGCTAAGCTAACATAACATCTCTTCTGCACCACGCATCGCAATAAAAGGACAAGTTCTCGGACTTCATCATCGAGAAGCCGACATCGACGAGGTACCTACACCAAGCGAAAAGCATTACAAGATCCATGGATTTTGTTTACGACGGGTCCTCATGCGTGGATGGCTCAGAGCCGGCCTTATTCTCACAAACCCGTAGGAATGGAATTCACTTACGATCGCGCTTTGAATTTACCTCGACAAACAATGAGGCGTAATATGAAGCCACGATCACCGGACTACGATTGCATTTCGAATGGGTGTACGAACTCGAAGCAAATGTGGACTCGACTAGTGGCCAACCATGTGTTGGGTGAATCACGTGCCAAAGAAGAAAATATGATTCAAGATCTTGAGAAGACTAAGACATCGATCAAAGGCTTGACAGATTTACTATCAAGCAAGTCCCTAGAGGAGAAAATCGCAGCGTATGCATCGAGCAAGATCGCCGACAAGCTTCACACACTTATCAAAGCAAGTCTTGGTGGAAACACCGAAAAGCAAGTCAATATCGAGATGGAAGTCTCCATGATCATAGAGGAGGATGGTCCTACATGGATGACACCGATTGCGAATTCTTAAGCAAGGGTACATTACGAGGAGCAGAATGAATGCATGTAATACGGCGCACGCCGCAGAGATTCAATTGCGCGACAACATACCGACGACGCTCTTTCCTCCAACCATGGCTTGATGCGCCGGCCCTTACAAGCAAATTATGTGTCAGGGAAATTCATGAAGGTTCATGCAAGATGCACGCAGACCACGATCTGCTGTGGCGCGTGCCATGCGCTCGAGATACCATCGGCCAACCATGCATCGAGATGCGCGGACTTAATACTGGAAGTGCAATGATTGCCAAGTTCATAGACCTGCTCGCGCCAACCACAAAGATGAGCTAACACCAATCACGGCGCCATGGCTATTCTATAAATGGGGCATTGATATTGCGGTCCTTTCCCAATCGCAGCGGGTGGTCTTAAGTTTCTCATAGTAGCTATAGACTACTTCACCAAGTGGATCGAGGCAAAAGCGAGCAACAATCACCGCAATCGGTGTAAAACGCTTTGTGCGGGACAACATTGTATGCCGCTCGGATTACTGGTGAAATCATCTCGACAACGGAAACAATTCTGCGACAACCCCTTCAAAGATTGGTGCGAAAGTTAAACATCACCCAACACTTTGCGTCGGTTACGCACCCACAAACCAATGGTTTAGTCGAACGCGCAAATCAAGTCGGGTGAAGGAATCAAAGCACGTTTGGACAAGCACAAAGGAAGGTGGGTTGAAGAACTTTCACATGTACTATGGGCGCACCGCACTCGCTAAAACCAAAGACGGGATACCCCTTCTCTCTAGTATACGGGATGTGTCGTTATACCAACCGAGATCGGCATGCCAACTATCCGCACTGCGAGATCAATGTGACTACAAACGACGACGAAAGACGTGGTCGACTTGGACCCATCGAAGAAAGACGCGAACGCGCGCCATAAGGGAGGCAAGGTCAAAGTCAAAATGAAAGGATACTATGATGCCAAGGTACGCAGTGTTTCATTCGCACTAAAGCGACTTTGTCTACGCGCCAATGAGGCAAGCCACATCAAGATACTGTAAGCTCGGACCAAAGTGGGAAGGACCTTACGAGGTTATCAAGCAACGGCACAAAGATACCGCCACGAGGTTTGGATGGTCGTGACCCATCACAAGACATGGAATATCAAAGAACCTCAAGAGGTGCTACCTATAAAATAGCTACGGCTCGTACAGCAGACGCCCGCACTTTCAAGGCTCAATAAACATTCATGTACTCGCTTTTTATTTTCATATTTATTTCTTTGTTATTTCTTGATAAACTTGCAAGTATTAATAAAAACGTCGCGGTTTCTAGCTAACTCGCGACACATTTTAAGTTGTTATCTTCATATCTTGTATGTGTTAACAATTTTTATTTCTTGCCCACGATGGCGTGCATGCACCACAAATAAACCCACGATGGTAACAGGATAAGTTGACCTACTAACCGACTTGTTGAGTAAGAGGGTTGCAAACCCATCAATAATGGATCACGATCCTTGTTAAACACCTTGTTCTCAAGACGTTGAATAAGATATATGCGCATCCCACGGCGGTTTATGCATCAATGCATCGTGCACATTTAACAACTTAGGAACCAAGATACTTGCTTCCCTATTGCAATATTTACAGTACGCTGTGAATCATAACATACACGATTATGCTTAAATACTTAGAATTATTTTCCAAGTATACTATAATTTTCATACACGACTATGAATTTCCTACATTTGCAGTGGCCTACACGCTTGTTTCTTCATACATACAAAGCAAAAAACAATATAGGCTTACATTACATCCACAGCGATAAAAAGAAACATTTATTCATAACTACAAGTTGGTACAAAAGATAGTCAACATGACAGCTACCAGCTACTACAACGCTTAAGTGATGAAGTCCCAACGTGACTCGTTGCTTCTTTAACTTCGCTAATACCCGCATCCTGCAGCGCTACAGTAGCCACACTGACAGGCACTCCATCAGACCTCGGCAAGTGCGCTGCACCAACTCCACATAAGATAGCCTTACCTGCAACACCTTCTTTTTTCGCAAGACGGGTTGCATGCGCTTCCAGGACTTCCTTTAGAGGTACCTCTTTCTCCAACGCAAACGGATTCTGGCTATCCCTAGGTCGCGAAAGATGTGTACTTGAGGCGTGACTCATGAGGCTTCAAATAGTAGTCGGCCAGGCTTCAACATCCTCAAAGACGATGGCGCCAAGGTTAAGCCGGTCATAATCACATTGATAGGATAATCTTGATCGCGCTCAAGCTCCAAATCATGGGAAGCTCCAAGTCCTTCATTTTTGCATAGCGGCGACCAAGTGATCATATGACTCAAGATCATACTCGGTACCTTATCTAACAGGCGCCCAACAATTTTGCCTCGTGGGCTGCTCCATTGCTTCGACTTACGGCTCAACAAGACACGCACTACCTCCCAAGGCATTCACCACCTCTGGCGATTCCGTGGTAGTAAGGGCACTAGGCGGAGACCGTGGCCTATGAGCCACCTGCGCTCTGCTATCATAGACATAAGTCTGCGGGCTGACTCCTCGTCATACTCGATGCTCGGCCACGCAACTTTGCTTCCTGCGCACTTCCAAGGACCAGCTCACGGTACCCCTAGCTCCCCAATCGCAAACATTTTATCCTTACCGTTTCTAGATGTTTCAATGCCCAAAGAAGACGCAGACTTGTACTGGCGACCTCGGTAGCGATCTTGACTTATTTGACACATTAGTGCCATCTTGTCCTCACTGTTACAAGATATCTACCTGAGCTCACTAGCCTCTGACGAGCGCTATCCGATTGCGCTTGTGCTTGCCAGCTGCGCCTCAACAGCGCTTATTGTTTGATCCTTCTTGAGCTTTGGTCTTCCACGGTGACTTGATCTTTCAAACTTCACAATTAACGAAGCGACGATGGCGGAGACTTGAACCAATTCTTCAACTAATTGATCCAGCGCATCTGCATCGGCTTGTTTTCATTCCCCGGCTCGGCGGCTCGAATCTTACCGACCGTGTTGGACTCGCCTTAGAGGTGATTCTATAACCCGCCCATCCTGCGAATGATCACCAGCAATGTTAGAATCACAAAATAGCACATTCACCAACTAACAGAAGGTTATACATGTGCGGTTTTACTTACTTTGGCTCCGCATCATCGGCAGATGGGTGCGACGACGCTTCATCAGTGGAGGACAACTCCACAGTTTGAATCACGGGACGCTTTTTCCTTGACGGGCCCGCACCATGATCTCGTCGGGTCCTTTTGCGACTAAGCGCCGCTTCTTCTTCTTCTTCCTCTTCAGGATGAGCTACAGCTACGAGCGATGATTGCGCCACCACCGAGTCACTTTCGTGGTTGGGACGGCTTTTAAAGCGTTGCCTCCACCGCAACGGAGGAACGGTCCTCGTATCCCTGCGCGGTTCCATGACACGCCCTGCAATCGCGCCTAATATGGGCTCGTCATCCTCAACGGTCGTACTCCACATCCTCACGGTTGCGGGCTTCGCTAGGCTGATAACCGTAACAGATCCATCTCGCAGCGACACAAAACACATATACACACCGGTTATATTATGCGCAACAAGTACGGAAGATTGTTCTTACAATATTTACACATCAAGCACGGAGGAACAAGTACCCGCCCCGCCATTGGCGTCTAAGAAAATAGGGATCTCATCTTGAGGCCATAATAATTACTGATTCCATGTGCACCAAAATCCTCGGGATATGCATCGATGGGGATGCGGTTTGCATTATCGATTCCGCATCCTCGACGTTATCGACCGAGCACCGGGTACTCATCCCTCAGAAGCGATCCCTTGGTATAAAAATCATAATTCCAAGGAAAACATGTATCATCTACCCGTAAGAAGTATTCCTCCATTCCTAAGCGCATCTAACTTATCCGTAGCATCAGTAATCTACCAGCGCTTTTGAAAAGGAAACCCACCCATGCGCCCATGTGGTGTGATAAAAGCGCGGAATAAGTGGATGGTAGGGTTAATCCCCAATGCACTGCAATTTACCTCGAAATTGGTAATTTTAGCCGCCGCCAATACAATGCAATGCGATATGTGTACGTATAATAGTTTAACACATCGCACGTAAAGCGTGATAAGGCACACGTTGATTCGCAAATTGAATAACCGTGTGTATACACCCACCTTTCCTTCGGAAATCCGCAATGTGGCTCGCGATCCGGAACCGCTGGATGCACGCCCCGGTATAAAATAATCGAGAAAATTCCATCGATCGATCAAATTAAGGTCTGAGGTAAAGTCGGACAAGCTGTTTCACCATGATGTTATACTTTTTGCTATATCGCACGCGCGATTACCTCGTGGTTGGTTACTTTTGGGATAACGACTCTTGAAATGCTTTAGAAATGGCGGATGGTGTTTTATTGTGAGAAATTCGGTGAAAATGAATCACCGAGTTATATACTTCTTCTCTCCACATGATTGGCGACACGTGGATTCCACTAGTCTTCATTGTGTGGTCGAGATGGCTTGATGTGACAACGGAGCAAAGAACTTTCCCGATTAACGAGGCATTCCTATTCACTGGATGTCTAGATACATTGCACCGCGGGTAGGTGTATGGCTTCTTGACACGTTTAAATGCGTTACTTGTTTTTGGACTACGGTCATTAGTCTAGCATCCGCAGCTACGCATGCGCGATACTAGACCGGGGACATGATGACGTATAGTGCGAGTCGGTCATGAACCCGACCACGAGCCCACTACTTTCAAGCCCAGTACGGCGGGCCAATATCAATACGTGTTTGGGCTCACAAAGCCCAAGCCCATATCTATTTACTGGAATAGATATCCGATATCTTCTAAAATAAGAAGATAATCATTCCCAACCGACTTAGGCGGATACGCGAAGGTTGGGAACACGAACCAACAAGGATTCCGTGCGTATATAAAGGAATCATATCCCTCGTTTAAGGTACGATCTCATAACCCTAAAACTCCTTAAACCCTAAACCGATTACTTACTCTCACGGGAGGATAATCGTGGGAGACAATCCCACGGTAAGCCTAACGGTGTTTCTTGTCTCTTAGTGCGCGGTCTCAAGCAAGCAATTCTCAATTAGTGACGAGAACCGGAGCTCCAAATCAGGAACGTCCAACTTTTGTATCAACAGAAACTATGCATGTTTATATAAACGCGTGGTTCTAAGATGACTAAATTAAGTTTCATTCATGCAATAGTGACTTTTCTTGTGTCAAATACCAGCTGATTCATGGATCACCAACCCAATTTGCATTTAACTTTCAACATACAACTATCAGTCAACGAAGTTTCGACTAATAAAGTGAAAAAGAAGTATCATTTGATGGACTTGTGACAAAAGGACAGGAAAACACATTTTCCCTTTGATATATCGATATTTTTTTCTCCAGGGCTCCAGGCTTTCGAATTAGTTAATTCATTTATTTATTTATTTTTTATTTTATTATTATTCTTTTTTTTACATTTTTGTTGTGAGTCAGGATTATTGGTGAACGGTGATATATAAATATATAAAGGCATGTTTGGTTTGAAGATGGGTTTAGAATTTAGATTTAAATTTGGTTTTAAATTTGGATTAAGATTAGGATTTAGATTTGATGTAAGTGAGAGAAAATATAAAATATTGTTTGTTTTAAATGAGTTAAATATTGGATTTCAAGTTTATATATTATTATTAGAGTAGAGTTATTTTACATACCAAACTTTTCTCACATACCAGTGACTCATCTCCACCATCCATCTAAAAAGAAATCGATGGTCGGATTAAAAGATTTTATTATTTCACCTATTTTTTATAATTTAAATATCTCTTAAACCGTTAATCGTTAAGTGAAAATATTTATATTATCGCGACGAACATTTAATTATCTTTCTATAGACGAAGACTTTGATATACTTTCGAAAAAGAAAAAAATTGTTTTTCACGTTTTTTCGTTATTTTTCGTTTTTCGTTCATTGAAATTTGCGTGAAGAAAATCATATATGATAAAACATTAAATTGAATATCACATGTGATATTAATGTTAAATCATATATGATATGTAATATCATATGTGATATTACACTAATATCACATGTGATATTACATATCATATATGATATTACACTAATATCACATTTGATATTCAAATTAGTGTTTTATCATATATGATATTTTAATGCAAAATTGAGTAACGAAAAACGAAAAACTTAAAAAAAACGTGAAAATACGAAAAAATATTTTGTCGAAAGATATCAAAGTCTTTATCTATAGAAAGATAATTAAATGCTCGTCGCAATGATATATTTTTTTCGCTTAACGATTAACGGTTTGAAAGATATTAATATTTGAAAAAATGATGAAAGTGGTTTTTAAATTGTTGAGATTAATCTCATCCATTGATCAAATAAAATGGAGGGTGGGGATTGATCCTCGATATGTAAATAATCTTTTGTCCTCAAATGATCTTAAATCTTATTATTAAATTTGAAAAGTTAATAAAATCATGTATGGCTTGAAAAGATACACGTACCTTAGGAATCAATTTCTTTTATATTGTAGCTTTGATTACTGTACAATAGCCAAAAATGATAGATGGATTGCCGAAATGTAATAGGTCTGCATGGGCATCGTGAAAGACCATAGCTATAGGTAATAAATATTGTTTCAAATCTGAAAACTCAAAACAAACAATTTGGATCACTTGAAATCCTTTCCCTCAAACCAAAATACTCATAACAAACGGGCCCAAAGAGTAAATGACACGAATAATCCATGGTTTGTGTTGACTTACATATATGGTCTTTTGACTTTTTTTTTATGAAAATAATTCTTTACTCAAAAACCCTTAACAAGCATGGTCCTTTGACCAAACAAACGTCTAGTTTAACAGTCAAAATAATCATGTCACTTACACATGAAGGTAAAATTGTCCTTTTCTTGTTAGTTGTTCCCACCCACACTGATTGTACAACAATTCGTACGACCAGGCCTTCGGTGGTGATCGAAGGGTATGAGGGGTGATATGCTTGGGCCAAACTTGTAGCCAATCTGCAATAAGAAATAGTAGACACTTCGTTAAGTGCTTGCGTAGGGGTTGGGCCCTGCGAACCACCTCCGACGTGAGAGTAAGTATGTGATATGTGTTGTAAGTAATGTAGAGTATGTAAAATACTGTGTTGAGTGAACATACCATTGAAATGACTCGTCCAACCTATTTATAGGTGAAGAAATAAGCTTGGAGAGTGTTTGCACACGTTTTGGAGATCATGGGGGCGTCCCATGATTTATGGTAACCGCTAGGGCTTCATCCCCACTCTCTTTGTCTTGGCGGGGAAGCTAAGGAGATAGTGGGAACGTGGGGGAAGACCAAGTCAATGTTCTCCTTTGTCTTGGCGCCTTCAAGAGAAGACTCTGAAGGGCATAGGCCTTCGGCTGGCGAATTCCCAACTGGTAACCATGTCAATGATGAATGAATTTACGCCACCAATGACTTATGAAGAAAGACTTGGGTCTTCGTAATGCAAATTCAACTGAGGTCGAAGGGGTGTCCTTCCACCTGATCGGAGGATACGTCATCACATACCATTCCACTTTCACTCCTTCCGTAATCTTTATTCACATATTCAAATCCAATAAAATATATCTACCCCACAATGACATAGGATCAAATAAGAATAAATATTAAAATAAAAATAATGAGAAATAAGTATAACCACATATTAGAGATCCATTAACTTAAATTAAATGTATCTCTAATCTTTTAGATGCACACTGATATCTTTTCTAGCAAATAATTATATGCACATACATATATTATATGTATTTTATCAAGTTAGGCGAATCTTATGTATTTTTCGTCTCTTGCGAGTCAAATTTATAGCTAGTTGTGACAACCTTCAAGTTCAGGTTAGTGACCGATAGTGACTTGTGACATTTTTATTTGAAAACTATGCTTGTTAGACTAGTTTTGGTCTTAAAAGATCGTTTTTGTGTTTCGTGATCACTTTCCTTAGGCGCCTCGTATAATGAACGTACCTTTGAGCTATGATTTTATTTAAGCGTCGTTTAAACGTCACGATATGCTCAAGTAATTTTAAACTAATGTCATCACCCTTGAAACAATTGGTTTTACTAAATTTTTACATTTATCTTACAAATAACCTTATACATTATCCATCCAACATATTACATTATATACTTTACATATGACAAATTTACTTACAAAAATTCAAAAATATCCTCCCCTTTTAACTCATAAAACCGGCCTCCCATCCCTCCTTCCCCAAATATTTTAGGCAATCACAAACTTTGACACATTTACACTCTTACTCTTTCCCATAAACATACTTACACTCCATCATCATTTATCTTCACTTTCATCTCACACACACATAAACCTAGCTCTCTTTTCTCTCCTCCTTCCTCTCTTTTGGACGCCACACACACACATAAACCACCATCAATCACCACTCAAAATCTTGCAAGATCAAGTCAAAACATCACCATTGCGTACCTTATACTCTCCACTAAATCATTCACCCAACACAAAACCATCCAAGGACCTCCATACCATTTTCATTAATCTCAGTTCTAAGGTCATTGATAACATTAGATTCAGGTACAAAAGGTATTTTTCTTGGTATAAAATGACTTGTGTCGAATCTTGCACCTAAAGCTCTTATCTTGGTCTTTTGGGTACTTTTTATGAATTTGTAATTAAAAAATAAGTATACCTACTCTAAATGTATAGTTAGAAAAATAGAAATACTCTAAAAAGTTTGTATAAATGGTCTAGGGTGTTGTTTGAGTCATTTTTGAGATTTTGGTTTAGAAGAAAGTGCATGAAAGTGACTTAAACTTGTGGAAAACTTGTTGATAGGAAGTTATAGTTGACTTTAGGAAGCCATAACTCCCTCATAACTCATCTTCATGACCTGATCTTTAGACCTAGATTTAGGGTTGTGAGTTAGCTTTCAAACCATAGTGTTTTAGTCGAAAGAAAAGGAGTTTTGGTCATTCAAATGATGGATAAAAGTTAAGTTGTAAAAGCTGTCTTTTGGAAATATTTTGGTAAGTCAACTTGGTAAGGCAATAACTTGATTTTAATCTTTTTCAAAGATTCCAACTTTGAGAGTTAGATATATGTTTTTTCTTAAAAACTCATATGGTCCCATGGTGAGAAACAAAGGTTTGAGTCCTAAACAACCGTCACAAGTAAGGGTATAAAACTGACATACATGCATTGATTTTTAAGTCTCACTTTACAAGACCATATCTCACTCACTTTGTAATGAAAATGACCCATTCCACAACTGAGAGTTCATTTTAAGGATTAATATTAAGTTCCAGGTGGTCTTGTTGAGAAAAACATATTTTTGAACCCTTAAAGGGTCGTCTTAAGAAGAGTTACAAAAACTGACTAATTTGGCAGATTTGCATGACCAACTTGGTGTGGTCATACTCTCTCTAAAATCCAGTTTAAGACTTGATTTTTGGTATATATATATATATATATTTATATATATATATATATATATATATATATATATATATATATATATATATATATATATATATATATATATATATATATATATATATATATATATATGTTAACTTAACTATTCAAAGGCCTAAAGCTTAACTCAATAGTTTTGATCCTTTGATCATTAACATGCATGAACTGGTCCATCAACTTTCCAAAACTAATGAGACCCTTTTAGCTAGACTTTTTGTATAAGTTAAAAACTCTATAAATCCTACAAAAATTCATGAACACACTTAAGATCCTATTTTATGGTATATGAAGGATAAGGTCAGATTCACTTCTAATCTTGGTCAAAGTAACATATTTTGACAACTCTAAATTTGGTAACCTAACTAATAGTCAATTTTTAGTCTGATCATATCGTTTAGTTATTAATAAGTACTTTACTTGTCCTGTGTCAAGGTCTATAAGGTGTACTTCATAAGGTTTCTTTAGGGATCGTGAGTGTTACCTTATTGTATTATTTTTGCCTACATACTGTTTTCTCGTGAATGTGAGTTTTCATAGCCCATTTTTTATCGTTTACTCATTTGGGGTGAAAAGCATGATTTATCTTTGAACTATTTGGAATTATGAACTTTTGAACTATTTGAATTTATTAACTTTTGAGCTATTTGAACTTATAATATTTGATTCATCATATGCTAAGGTGAGTTTATATCTCCACTTTAAATCTCATTACTTGTTTATCAAACTTTGGGGTGAGAAACATGAACAACTATTTATTCGGACCTGAACCGTAAACTTATGTTTTTATTAAACTGTTGAGTATGAATTAGCCTAAGTCCGTGTATCTCATTTTCCCAACTCATGAACCGTCAATTCCTGCGAGAAGCGCGAGTATTATAGATAAATCTATTGGGGGTGACTCCCCCGTGTTGTGGAAACCAACCTGATGGATGTATTCAAGTCGAAACACAAGTATGTTGGGATAAACACTTTCCGGGCCTTTATATACATATTACATGCTTCCGGAGCATGCACACTGTCGTAGCTTTGGTTGCATGAAAATTAGTGCAATAGACCTTGTTATTATTTTGTGCTACACTATATGCGTTGTAGTGTTGTCACGCTCATTATATGGTCCAACTCATTGCTTTATGATTAAACCTATGAACTCACCAGCTTTTCAATGACATTTTAGCAGGTTTTCTCAGGTAATTGACACAGGTTATTTTGCGACTAGCTTCTGGAGGCGCTTGGAAAATTGGCATGGTTTCGGATCAATGTGACTCTGATAATGCATTTGGGACAGATCAAAATACTTACCTTTTGGGCCTTATCTCCACACTTTTTGAATAAATGTAAACTTTAATACTTTTGAATTATGTAATGTTTTATAAAATGGATGAGGTTATTCCGTTTCCTATCACTTGTTGTATGCCAATTAGTAGCATCCCATTACCAGTATGGTCTTCTACTGCATGATAAGGATTTAATACATACGTTTTTAGGGGGTCATTTAAGCCCTAAATCGTTACATTTTATATATGTTACTGCTTAAAATCGTTCATTTTCATATTTTAGGTCTTTTGGAAGCAAATTACTGGAATGAAGCATTTTTGGACAAAAAGGAGCGAAAACATGAAGAAAATAACAAAGTCAAGAAAACAAGGCCTTTTCTCAAGCCTGACGACGTCCCTACTCCAAGGGCGACGCTGTTACTCACATGGTCTTCTAAAAAGTCTCAAGCGACGGCTCAGAACTTATTTTGGTCTTAACACCTGACGGCGTCACGCCTAAATTCAGAAGAGCGTCACTCTTTCTCTTCTCACCAGACAACCAAGATCCTTCCAAGACGACGTCCATAAGCAAGCCAGACGGCGTCACTACTACCTACATGACGTCGTCTCAATGATGACTTGGTCAAAACGAAACCCTAATAACCGAGATCAGACGGCGACACCATGAAAAGGCGACGCCGTCGCGAGTGTAAAATCTATATATAGGCTTTGAATTTTCTGTATTTTGTTGCATTATTTTGAAGAGCAAACCCTAGTTCGTTTGAGGTCCGACTTGGACAGTATTTTAGGGTTCCAAACCCTCTTTTACACTTAAAGATAAGTTTGTTTATCCAATCTATCACCATGTTTCATCTATGTTCAGTTATTTGTTTGTGTTCTTGCTTATCTATCATGCATAACTAAATTAATTAAGTTTTTTCTTAGATCCAATGAAACCTAGTTATTGATTATTGTTAGGTTTCTCTTGTTATAATTGGTAAACGCTAGAGTAAGAAAAATTGGCTTCTTCTTTAATTGTTGCGAGCTTGAACGTTCTAAATAGTAAAAAGCTTGAGAGTGCACTTAGGCCATCGTTGTGTTTATTGCGTGACTTGTAGCTTAAGAAAAATAGGGTATTCGGGGGAGATACTTTGGTACTTGGCAATCCCGGATGTTCTAGAAGAGAGTTACGATTCATAGAATTGGGGAATTAGGCACCACTCTATGACTAACACGAAATACAACACATCAATTAGAATGAGGATGTGACAATTCAACCGACCAATGAAAGATAACTAGGGAGTAAGAAAATCTAAGTGAACACGTTTTTAATTATTATAAGAAACACACTCACTCGATCCATAGCTTTTAATTATAGTTAGTTTAATTAGTTTTAATTTAAATTGTTAAGTAGTTTAATTGGTAGAATTACCAACCCCCACTCTTCAAACCCCGAGATTTTAATTGCTTTCATAAAAAATATAAAAAGACTAAAAGAATCTTCCTCACCTCGCCTTTTCGTTATACATCTCTACTAGCATCTATATTCCCCTAGAGAACGATCAACCCCTTGGGCTTACCCATAATACATCGCAACGACAGTACACCGCCAGTGGGTTGTAAAGCTTGCTCGCGGAAAGGGAAGTCTTTCAACCCCGAACCACCCATCAAGTTTTTTGCGACACTGCCGGAAAATAGAATAGCTAGTTCGGTTTCTATCTCGATTAGGTTTACTCGCTTGATTCCTATCAAGTGAGTTTTTTTTCTTTTATTAGATTTCTTGTAGTATATCCCTCTTCTTTGTGTTTTTGTTCATAAAACCCTTTTTATTTGTCACTATGGCAAGTGAATTTGCATTTGAATCACTAACAAATGAGGAAAAATTGTATTTCATAGATAGAAATGCTTCTTATTACTCTAATGAACTTGTGAGTGATATTAGAGATATCCAAGATGAGACGGGTGTAAAGTTAGATGGCTTTGATGAATTTTGTGCATGTGTGGCTTCTATTCAACAATCATTGTTAGGATCAACTCCTTTTAGTGATACCCTTTAGAATTTTTTTGAGAAAAGATTCATAAGCGTAACCCATAAGTTGAATGAAAGCATAGGCTTGTCTACATCACAACTTGAGGAAACAGATAAGAAGAATTTATCCAATCTTAGGCACCATGAACTAAAAGACCTAGTTTTTAAGAACATTGAACCTAAGCCCGAACAAGATTGTGAAATGGTTAAAGTTGAACTACTTAGTTGCATGCGTGGGATAGATTTCACAAAAAGAAATGACACGCATGAGGAATCCTTTAGATAAATAGAACATAGTGATCAAGTTTTTGAGAACGATTCTTATGAATCAGACCAAGAATTTGAAGTGGCTAAAGAAGGTTTTGAGATATTTAAGAGTGTATTTGGGTTAGATCATACTAAAACACATGGTGAATACATAGGTGATCTGGATATAATGGAAAATGGGGTGAAAACTCCAAGCCCTATCATCATGTGAGGAATACACACCGCCTATAACTTACTCGGAAGAAGTAGAAGAGACTATAGGAACCCCAATAGATGTAGAACCTTTGGACCACTCAAAACTAGAGGGAATATGTTTGAATACTTGTAGTGATGACCATTCTCTTGGTTCTACGGAAGTTCCTAATTTTGATGAACCGGAGCCTCAACCAAAAACCTTACCCAATTTTTCGTCTTTAGATGTAAATTTAGGAATTGAATTAGGCCTCAATTCACCCATCAAATCATGTAGTCCGGGAAATGTTAAGATAAAGGTAGTAGACTCTAAACCATGTATAGTGGAAGCTAATATAGGAGTTGTTGGGAACTTTAGAAGTTCCTACTGATGAAGTTCTACTGACAGGTTCCTACTGAGGCTATAGATGGTTTCTGTTGATGACATGGTTCCTGCTGATATTGTATTCCTATGGATATAGTTATTCAGTATTAGTTTGTTAGGATATGCATGAGCTATTTTAGGTAGTAATATGCATTTATTTTATAATTATTGTCTATTTAGGGTTCCTTGTGTATAAAAGGAACATATGGCTTTTGTATTGGAAGACACTTGAACAAACACTTCAGGAAAAACATCTTTTAGAGAGAGTAATAGAGATTCATAGAGGATCATTATTTTATTAGAAAAACCTTGTTGGTAACTTTGATTGTGTTCTTATTATTCCGTTGTGCATATTCAATCATTGTTATTATACCCTAGTTGAGTCCGGATCCTTGGATTCAACAATTGGTATCAGAGCCTCGTGGCTCTCGATCTAGAGTTTCTAAGGTTTTCCTGTTATTAGGGTTTATACCCTAATTCGTCTTCAGCAGCAGACGTGAAAAATAAAGAGACAGCAGGCAAAAGGTACTGATTAAAACAGCAGGTATTATTCATGTGTACATTAAATTCGCACTATCAATATTTTTTTGATATTTTTTATTTGTCCGCTATTGGAGTTGGTACACGTGATAATACACAATGGGTATAATATATTTGAAGCATTTAACCAGATGTAGGTCTCGTTTTTCTTTGATTGGATACACATAGGAACTCGTTTTGATGGTGGTCAGTGATTGGAAGGGGTCTCGTGAGTTTGATAATCACACATTAGGTCAATGGTCTAATTTCTTGATGGTCACTTGGGTCCTTTGCTTTAATTCATACTGGTCCCTATGTTTCTGCCTCGTGACTAGTCCCAACACATAGGCTATTTGAGTGTGTATATTGGTGGTGGGGCTCGTATGTATTTGGTCAAATGAAGTTGTGGAATTGTAGCGTGTATTTGTGATGTTAGAATTGGAATTGTTGATGTTGGTGAATTTGTACACGCATAAAAGCAGTACTGGTTTTCATATTGATTCGAATGGTCAAAATTCTTGTGATAATGCTGGTCTCTACTTAATGTATATACTGATTAGGATTGGTCATATGATGTTCGATGTGACTGGTCCACACATCAAGTGGATATTACGAATACAGGTCGAATGGTATTGGATTATTGCTTGTCACGTGATACTACTAGTCTCATTATATTATTGATTCTAATTTTATTTGTGAGTTTTCTATGCTATCACGTGGGCTGACATTTTGGTTGGCTTGGTTACTGATGGTCTCCACTCGTACTGGTTCTTGCTGATCATTCCTACTGGTCTCTCGTTCCTGCTGCTACTGCTGTTTTTATTAGTGAAAAAAAAGGTTCCTGCTGGTCGGTTCCTGCTGTTTGTTCAGTTCGGTTCATGCTGATATAGTATTCTAGGTCCAAAGATGCCCTTGGATTTTGAACAATGATGATGAGTATGGTTTGTTTTGGAGATTCAGTGCATCATATAATTCTTGATTGGAACAGTTACACACTCTTTACAAATATTTTGGGGGGCATATGATACCATATAGTTCATGATATGATTATTAAAATAGAATAATCATAAGCATTGAGTGGTTTCTGGTTGATCCGTCTGAGCTCACTGAGACTATCGGCCATTCCATGTGATCGCCATGCATATAATGACTACAAGAATTATTCAAAGACATTTTAATGATGTCGTTTTCGCACTGAAGGAATAAATGATCTATGATACCGAGTTCATGATTCAAGCAGATGGTTAGTATATTTTTAAGGGGAAGCATATTGTTTATATACTTACCATCTACATGCTTCACTTGAGAGGAAGCGTCTACGAGTTGCACAAGACCCCTATTAGATGATTACAAAATGGGGAAGAAGATTCATGATGTGCAGCTTATTATTTGTGATGACATGTTTTAGCATTGTTTATTCATGCAGGTTGTTTTATAATATCAAATAGGGAAAGATTGTTGGGAATTAGAGATTTGATGATTACAAAACCCACGAGCAGAAATGAAGAAAGAAGAAACAATGAGGGCCTATTATGTAATAGTTAGCTTTTCTAGTAAGCTAGGGTTTGTAACCTCCCTCTATTATATAAAAAGGGTAGGCGTATAGGGTTACTCACTCATCCATTTTCATAAAAGACATCTCCTAATGAGAGTCTAGACACACGATTATAGCGTGTGTATATTAGTAGTTGTAGTAGTTTCTTTGTTTTAATTAATAAAGAAAACCTTATTAGTGATATTGATTGTGTTATTCTTATTCCGCTGCATTCAATTAATCAATGTTACTCATACCCTAGTTGAGTCCGGATCTTGGTTTCAACAATTGGTATCAGAGCCGCGTGGCTCTCGATCTAGGGTTTATAAGGTTTTCATTTAATTAGGGTTTTTGCAGCTGTTTTGAAAAGAAAAGAGGCAGCAGAAAGAAGAGCAGATCTGGTTATATTTGTGGAACAAATGCAAAGGTGAAATTGAATTTCGAGAATTGTTTTTACATATGTTTTCGAGTGGAATGGGATTCGGTGTGGGCGATGTATGGTAGCTACGATGATCATGAATTTTGATTGGTCCTACGAGGTTGAATTATTTTCAAATATTGCGGCGCATGTAGCACGTAGGTATTCGAGTAGTGTTGCTACTGATCATGTGAGGTTGCTGCTGACCACGTGAGGTATACTGGTTTGATTATTATTTTTTTTGATCTCATTCACACTTGGTACCATTATTCTTGTACTTATTGATCACGTGGGGCTGTTTGTTGGACCCACGAGTTAGCATGTTAGTTTATTTGTGATTAATTGATATCGATTTGGATCATGCTTGTTTATTTCTGACGTGATGAGTTATATTCGAATTGGGTAATTTGGATTCACATTTAATACTGATGATGCTATGGGTCGATATAAGTGTTTATAAGTTGGTTTTGTGGGATTTAATATTAAAGACTTGTCTGTGGTGGTCCTATACTCTACGTCATATTGAAGATTTCTTATTGTTTGATCCGTCGTTTTCTTCGCAAAAGTGGTACAGTAAGATTCGATCAATTTACATCATTTGTTGTGGGATCCGATTAGTGTTATTATTGTTATTATCTTTGATTGGTTCATTCGAGGTAGTGGGTCGGTGATAGGTAAACCTCTCAACCAAACTTCTCTCCACACCTTTAAAATGGCAGAATTTGATAATAAAAGGGACGATGTTATGTTTCCTTATTTGATGAATGATGAGTACGAGGTCTGGGATAAGAAGATGGAACACTGGATCATGAATAATGATATGAATATTTGGAAGGTGATCCAAAATCGCAACAGCTTGAAAAGGACTGGAAGAGATCACGATGGAAAAATCATTATTCTTCCTCCAACGACTGCAGATGAACACATTGCTATACAAAGAGAGACCAAGGCCAGAACTACCTTGCTTAAATCTATTCTTGCTGATCATGTAGCAGATTTTCGTTATATGGATGATGCAAGTGATATATGGAATGCACTCAAAGCAAGGTATGGTGGAAAGGCTAAATTCAAGGAGATGAGCAAGGAAGCTTATACTATAGGTGATGCTGAAGAATTTGCAATTATGGGCATCTCTCAGGTACATAATTGTGTCTTTAGTTGTGATGTAAAATATAATGCCCTTAAGGAGTCTTATGATGATTTGACACCTAAATATAATGAATGTTATCTAGAGGTTCTGTCTTACAAAAATCTTTAAAACCTTAGAAAAATGTAAAATTTGGTTTCAAAAGAATCAGCTTGCTTATGAAGAAAAGATAAGAGTGTTAGAAAGAGATCTAACTAATGCTAAAAATGAGTTAAAATATTCTGAGAAATAAAGAGCTAAAGTTGAGCTAGAAATAATGAAGTAGCTAGGCATAAAGAATGGCTAGTTTCTGGTGACAAGTTAGCTAGTCATCTCTATGGTAGTCAAGCTCCTAATTCTGGGATAGGTTTAGGTTTTAAGAAATATGTTGGTTTAGAGGCAAGGAATGATATGTCTAAATCTACACCAACAAGATTAGCAAATTATGTAAAAGATGGAGAATTGCATGCTGTCCCAGGACCTATTAGAGGAGAACATATGCCCACCACCACTACCTCAGACTTTGATGGATCACACCATTTATATGGCAAAAAGTCAAGTGACTTGCCAGACCTTAGTAGCAATACTAATGACTCTGTCTCTTGTTCTAAAAGTGACAAGTCGTCAGACCTAAAGTCCACTGACTATGCCTCATGTGATTCAAGTGAAAAGTCTGACTTACCTAGGCAAACACCCAAGACCACACCCAAGTCCAAAGTAGCTGTTGATGAGCCCAAAAAAAGATGCTTACTTATTACATTAAACACAATTTTGCTTCTAGTTCTGCTTTTCGATAAGTTTATGTGTAATAAACAAAGTTGTGTTAAGAATAAGTCTTTAAGAAGAAATCTTGTTTTGTGTGGTAGTAAACTCCATCTTATTAAAGGCGTGATCATTATAAGAAAATGATGGGTGTTTCCTATGGCCAATGACCTTTAGACCCACATGGACTAATGTTGCTAGTATTCCTCCATTTGTTCCCAAAGTCGCATATGTGAGACCTGTAAACCGGGCCCTCTTGGTAAGCCAAAGGTGTATGCATCTATTTCTACTGATAGGCTTAATAGGCCTTTTCCAGTTCCCTCTGGTGGAGGATATTCTTCGCCATTTACTACTAGTTAGTGGAACAACAATACTAGACTTATGACCTAAAGACCTACAAGTTCTTATATTCAGTCATATACACCTTATGTATCTCATATGAATATGGCACATGGTGGAGTAAGAGTAGCTACTGCTGTTAAGCCCTCAACAGGTTATTCTTGGAAAACTCAAAGGAAAGGTTCATTGTGGGTACCCAAGAACAATAGTCTTTGTCAGTGCATTGATTGAGGGAGGTATAAGCCTAAGGGAGGCTTATTGTTGTATTTTTGTATTCTAACCATTTTTGCAATTGTTGATCCTCATAAGCCTTCTATGGAGGCTTAGCGTTTCACCGACACTACATATTTCTTTGGTTTCTGATGCTGCTTGATGGTTGAAAAAAAAAATCGTATTATTTCTTTTTCTTAGTGATAAAAAAAATAAATAAATAAAAATCGAACTTGTCTTTGTTCAGTTTCTACTCTTTCTTGTATGCAGGTTTTGGTGTTGGTTAATTATCACACCACTAATGGTTTTCATCTCACCATGTCTTACTGACACAAGAGTTGACTATCCTACAAGATTATGGCTTGTGGTAAAGGCTGCGGAAATCCATAAATGGTAATCAACTCACCATGATGATGACGGCATTCCATCAAAGAGTTAGCTAGTCCAAAAGCAAAAGGTTTTTGGTAAAGACATCTCAATTCCGTTGATAGCTGTAATGGTTTGCTCAAAACCATAGGGTACTCCACTCACCCATGCTTCATTGTCGAGAGTTGAAATGGTCATCAATTCACCATGGTTGCCGCCCTATTGGGTAACTAAAGGATTGGCTAGTCCCGAGCAAGCGGCCTGTGTAAAGACATGTCAAAACCGTTTATGGTCGTGATGATTTGCCAAAAATCATTAGGGTTATCCAACACACCAATGATTCATGTTCTAAGTGTTGGATGGTTACTAGTTCACCGTGGTGATGTCATGATTCCACTAAAGGACTAGCTAGCCCAAGAGTGAGTAGCTACTTGGTAAAGGCTTATCAAATCTACTCGTGATGTTGTTGATTCATTCTGTCGCTCACGAGATAGGAGTTCTTGTGGAATCTTGTTCTTCAAAGATGGTTTCTAGTTCACGCCGATAAATATAGACTTGGTTGTCTTGGTTACTTTATTTTCTTTGAAGTTCAAGTATCAATCCTCATGCTTTGAAAGTTACACATCTAATCGAAACTTGAAGTTAACCAAGTCAAATTCAAGTTTAGGGAGGATTGTTGGGAATTTTAGAAGTTCCTACTTATGAAGTTCTCTTCGAGGTTCCTCTTGAAGCTATAGATGGTTTCTGCCGATGACATGGTTCATGCGATTGTATTCTACGGATATAGTTATTGATATTAGTTTGTTAGGATATGCATGAGCTATTTTAGGTAGTAATATGCATTTATTTTATAATTATTATCTATTTAGGGTTCCTTGTGTATAAAGGAACATATGGCTTTGTATTGGAAGACACTTGAACAAACACTTGGGAAAAACATCTTTTAGAGAGAGTAATAGAGATTCATAGAGGATCATTGTTTTATTAGAAAAACCTTGTTGGTAACTTTGATTGTATTCTTATTATTCCGCTGTGCATATTCAATCATTAGTTATTATACCCTAGTTGAGTCCGGATCCTTGGATTCAACTAGGGTATGAGTGATATTGATTGATTGAATGCACATCGGAATAATAAGAACACAATCAAAGTTACCATCAAGGTTTTTCTGATAAAACAATGATCCTCTCTGGATCTCTATTGCTCTCTAAAAGATGTTTTTCCTGGAGTGTTTGTTCAAGTCCCCCTAATACAAAAGCCATCTGTTCCTTTTATACACAAGGAACCCTAAATAGACAATAAATATAAAATAAATGCATATTACTATCTAAAATAGCTCATGCATATCCTAACAAACTAATACAGAATAACTATATCCGTAGGAATACAATATCAGCAGGAACCATGTCATCAGCAGAAACCATCTATAGCTTCAGTAGGAACCTGTCAGTAGAACTTCATCAGTAGGAACTTCTAAAATTCCCAACAGGAGTAACCCATGACCTTACACACTTACATCACCCAGTCATGGTTGATAACAAGAAACATTATGGGTTTAAGGTTTATTAGGTCAAGATGGATCCTTAACTAAGAATCTCTTGAAGTTGATAGAAGATGATCCCTTTCTAGGAGAAAGACTTAATTCACCCGCTACACCAATAGAATTAGGTAAGTTTACAATGAAAGAAATACACCCCTTTGAGCATAAGTATCACCCATAATCCTCTCCTCACGTGGCAAATTTCCAACCTAAGGGTGTGTATCACTACCATCACCCTCACTTAATCTTAAGTGTAGGGAAAACCTCCCCTATATTAGTTAAAAAGGGTAGAGTCAGGCTCGCGACTCGAAAAAAAACAAGCGCTTCTCGGGAGGCAACCCGAGCATATTTTATTTACTTACTTTGTTTTGCTTTTAATTTTGTTTTTAGGATGTTTACATGCTAGTATTTGATTATGAATTATTGCATGATTAATGTGTATGCGATTATGCTTTATTTTGCTTTTGACTTTGTCTCATTGGTAATTAAAGGTACTTTGCATGAAATAAGTGTAGGGAAGATCATATGTGGTTATTATGAATCTCAAAAGATCATGTGATGATTTATAGTTTAATTCTTTGAATGTTTAGTAGTCTTGTGTGTCAATACTCGTGGATATGTTTTATGAGTATCTACAGGAAAATGGACGTTAGAAAATGGGTTTTTATAGTAAATTTATTTCAGAAAACAAAATTTACTCATTCTGTTTGGACAACCTGATGGTGTCGGGATTAACACCCGACGACGTAAAGCAATGTATAAACAGTTTTCAGATTTTTCGTTTTCTGTCTAATTTTTAATTTTTGGAAATTTCCAATTCTTAATTTTCCAGAAATCTGCAAACATCCATTTCACAAGCATTATATCTTTACTTGCTTTCTAGTGTAGTTTTGTTTTTATATAGTTTTTATCACCGATTTTACGCGAGGTTTCGTTTTTGTTTTCTTATAATTATGCATGTTATATTAGACAAGAAGATGAAGTGCATGATGGAAGCAACACTTACTACTTGCTCATTATTTTTGGAGGAGGATTTAACCGCAATTATACACATATCCTACTGAGCTAATCAGGAGAGTCTTAGTTTCTCTCTTTTATTTTACCTTTCTCTATCATAACTTTGATACTTTTGGAGAACATTGGGGACAATGTTCAGTTTAAGTATAGGAAGAAAGAATAAAACAGGAACTTAGAAACTATTCACTCACTTGATTTTTGCCTTGTCCTTGGTAAATTGTGTAATAAACTATGGGAAATATTTTTTAGGGTAATTTTAGCACCAAATTTAAAATTTTTTTGTGGCACTTACGAGTAAAACTTTAGTCTTAATAAAGCGTCTCATGGATAGGAATTATATGACTATCACAAAAACGGTATACCACTCATTTCCACCCCAAAAATGTGAGTGTACCGGTAGTATAATAGATTTTAGAACTTGTTTTGTGATGCATTCCGAGATCGCTAGTGAGACTACATTTGTGTAGTTAGGATTAACTAAATGATATGAGGCATTATGATAAGCCTTATTTGAAACCTATAATTTAATTACGTCAACCTCATCGGTTGAGTAATTTTCCCCACACCCTTGCGATGTACTCATCTTTAGTATATAAAACCCTAGTTAACCCCTCAAAGGCTAATTTTTTCGGTTCTCATGATGTTCCAGTTTCCGGAATATCAATGAAGAGCATTATTTATAATCTACCTCCAAATGTTACACCCAAATCGCCTTAACCCACCTTGTATGCACTCATCTTTATTGAATTATTATAACTATTGTTTAAACCCTTAGTTCAATTATCTAGTTTCTTGCATGGTTGCTAAGTCGAGTCATATCCTTTGAACACAGTTTTGGGACGATTAGGACTCATGGGTTAAAGTAATATTTTATGGAGTAACGGGGAAGGAATGTTAAATTCAATTTCCCTTTGTCTACGTAATTAAGTACTCCAAGTGTTTTGATCTTTTCAATTCAGCAACTATTGTTAGTGAAATAAAAACTCAAATATAGGGATGTTCTTATAAATCCCTTTATTTTGATGTTATCTTAGAGGATGGTAGGGTAAAAATGTATGGAAAAAAATCAAAAAAAGAGAAGTTGAAAAAAATGAGAAAAACATACGGGCTACCATCCTACATCTATCTTTATGTTTTATGTTTTAAATCTATGTTTATTTCAAGTTTTTATCTAGTGTTAGTGAGTCGAGTCTTGGCTTAGCAACACCGCGTTTTACATGTATCTAACTTACATTTTTGACTTGCCACCACTAGAAATTCCTCATATCCAACAAAACCCTTTTATTCCCTACCCGAAGCCTAACATTATAACCCTTTATAAAGACCTTTTTGATAGTTATTCCTAGGTGCTTACATCAAAGTGGTTAAGGTTTGATCTAATCTCAAGATTATGGTAATCTATGTGCTATGACAGGTAGAGAGTGTTTATTTTCCATTTCCTTACATGTTATATTTGATATACACCTAAGAGAAAAGAGAATCCAAACACCAATTGTGAGGTGCTAGTGTATAATTTCCTTGCTTGTTATGACTATTGTGGCACTTGTGCTTGTTGTAGATTATTTTAAACAAATGTTAAATGACCCTAACTCATAAATTGATTAGCCAAAAGCACATTTGCTTGAGGACAAGAAAATTTCAAGTGTAGGGATATTTGATAAGGATTTAACACATATGTTTTTAGGAGGTCATTTAAGCCATACATCGTTACATTTTATATGAGTTACTGCTTAAAATCGTTCCTTTTCACATTTTAGATCTTTTGGAAGCAAATTGCTGGAATGAAGCACTTTTGGACAAAAAGGAGCGAAAGTATGAAGAAATCGAAAAAGTCAAGAAAACAAGGCCTTTCTCAAGCCTGACGGTGTCCCAACTCCAAGGGTGACGCCGTCACTCACATGGTCTTCTAAAAAGTCTCAAGTGACGACTCATAACTTATTTTGGTCTTAACACCTGACGGCGTCACGCCTAAATTCAGAAGGGGTCCCTCTTTCTCTTCTCATCAGACGACCAAGATCCTTCCAAGATGACGTCCATAAGCAAGCCAAACAACGTCACTACTTCCTACCTGACGCCGTCCCAACGATGAATTGGTGAAAATGAAACCCTAATAATGGCGATCAGACGGCGTCACCATCCAAAAGCCACGCCATCGCGAGTGTATAATCTCTATATAGACTTCGAATTTTCTGTATTTTTTGTGCATTATTTTGTTTGAGGTCCAACTTGGACAATATTTTAGGGTTCCAAACCCTCTTTTAGACTTAAAGATAAGTTTTTTTATCCAATCTATTACCATGTTTCATCTATGTTCAATTGTTTGTGTTCTTGCTTATCTATCATGCGTAACTAAATTAATTAAGTGTTTGCTTAGATCCAATGAAACCTAGTTATTGATTATTGTTAGGTTGTCTCTTGTTCTAATTGGTAGACGCTAGAGTAAGGAAAACTGGCTTCTTCTTTAATTGTTGCGAGCTTGAGCGTTCTAAATAGCAAAAAGCTTGAGAGTGCACTTAGGCCATCGTTATGTTTATTGCGTGAGTTATAGCTTAAGGATATGATGCGCGTACGAAGCGCGTCCGGGGTCAAAGGATCTTCGTTTTCGTCGAGCAAGTTTTTCAACACCCTTGGCAGTGAACATAATCATTGTAGTGTAGTATTGGGTAAGCCTCGGGGATTGATATCGTTGCCTAGGGGAATAGGAATGCTAGTAAGAAGTGTACTACGCTAAGGTTGAGGTCGAGGAAGATTATTTTTTTTTATCTTTTTATATTTTTTTAGAAAGCTAAGGGTAAAATCTCGGGGCTTGGATTTGGGGGGTGGTACTTCTACCGATTACTATACTATTCTAATTATCTAATACTAAGGGTAGTCTATGTCTTTTTGATGTGTGCTCGTATGATGAATAAAAATGTGCTTACCTAGATACTATTACTCCATACTTATCTTTTATTGGTGGTTGAATTGTCACTTCCTTATTCTTAACGCGTTGTGTTTTCTAAGGTCGTAGGGTGTGCCTTTTTCCCTAGCTCTTTGAGACTACCTTAAGGTTATCGCCTACGAAATCCGCTAGATGATTCATAAACTAACTTTAAGGTTATCGTTGGATGTTTAGACTACGAAATCCACTAAGTGGTTCATAAACTAAGGTTCACAAAGATTACTCAAGCATTTAAACACAACGATAGCCTAATTGCACTCCTAAGCCAATTGCAATTAAGATAAGAGACAACCAATCAATAATTAATAACTAGGTTTCATAGATCTAAGCAAGCACACAAGAAATTTAGCCGGACATGTTAAAAAAGCAAGCATACATACATTCAATGGAAGAAATAATGAAATCATTGGAATAAAACAATTATCTTGATGAGTAAAATAGGGTTTGGGACCCTAAGATACTGTCCAAGTCGGACTACAAACGTTTAGGGTTTTTACTCCACAAGTCTACCTCCTAAAATTCTGAAAATTCGATTTCTATATATAATTTTACACTTGCGACGGCGTCGCCTTATAGGTGGGACGCCGTCAGATCGCCGTCATTAGGGTTTTCGTCTTGGCCAAGTTATCGTTGAGATGACGTCACGTTGTAGTTGTGGACGCCGCTTGGCGCAGGGACGTCGTCGATTCGGATCCGGCCGTATGAGATGAAAAGTCTTAGTGACGCCTTTTCTTCAAAGCTCGACATCGTCGGTGTATTTTAGCAAAAAGTCTACTGAGTCGTCAGGTGTATTTTAATTAAATCCGTAGAGAGGGAAGGCGTCGCCCTTTAGTTGGGACGCCGTCGGCTTCAGTTTCAGCAACTTGATTGTCTTCGATCTTGACTTAGCCATTTTCTTCATATATTCACTCCTTTTCGTCCAAATAAGCGTCATTCTAGCATTTTGCTTCCAAGAGACCTAAAAAGTGAAGGAATGAAATTAAGCAGTAACGGATATAAAAGTGGGCAATTAAGGGCTTAAATGACCTTTTAAAAGTGTATATTTTAAATCCTTATCAAATATCCTTACACTTGGTATTTGCTTGTCCTCAAGCAAATGTGTTTTTGGCCTATCAATTTATAAGTTAGGGGGCATGAAGCAATGGTTTAACATAATTTACAACAAGTAAAAGCACCGCAATAGTCATAACAAGCACGGAAATTATATTCTAGCACCTCACAAGGGGTGTTTGGATTCTCTCATCTCTCGGGTGTATATGAAATATAGTAAATGGAAATGGAAGATAAACACTCATTACCTAGTCATAGTACATAGATTACCATAGGCTTGAGACTAGATCAAACCTCCACCGCTTTGGCATAAGCACCTAGGAACAACTATCTAGGAGGTCTTTATAAGGGTTGTAATGTTAGGCTTACGGTAGGGAAACAAAGGGTTTGGTTGGATAGGCGATTTAGTGGTGGAATGTCAAAAATCTTATGTTACAAGCATGAAAATGGCGTTTCTAAGCCAAGAATCGACTCACTAAACTCTAGATAACTAGAAACAAACATACATAAATTGAAAAACATAAACATAAAGATAGATGTAGGATGGTAGCCCGTATGTTTTTACTCTTTTTTTTTAGTTTTTTTTTATACACTTTTACTCTACAATCCTCTAAGATAACTTCAAAATATAAGAGATTTATAGGAGCATCACTACACTTGAGTTTTTATTACTCTAACACTAATTTGACCCGATTTGAAAAGATCAAAACACTTAGAGTGTTTAATTACGTAAATAAAGGGAATTTGAATTTAACGTTTTTCCCGTCACTCCATAAAAATATTACTTTTACCCATGAGTCCCAATCATCCCAAAAATGTGTCAAAAGATATGACTCGACTTAACAACCATGCAAGTAACTAGATAACTGAACTAAGGGTTTAGTATGATAACAAAAATGCACTAAAGGTGAGTGCATACAAGGTAGGCTAAGGCGATTTGGGTGTACATTTGGGGGTGGATTGTAAACAATGCTCTTCATTGATATTCCGGAAAACCAAAGCATCACGAGAACCGCGAAAAGGATAGGCTCTAAGGGGTTAACTAGGGGTATCATGTACTAAAGACGAGTACATCGCATGGGTGTGGGGTAATTACTCGACCGATGTAGAAGAAGTAATTATAAAACGGGTATCAAACAAGGGTTATCCTAATGCCTCTTATCATTTAGTTATTCCTAACTACACAAGTGTAGTCTCACTAGCGATCTCGGAATGCATCACAAAACAAGTTCTAGAATCTATTATACTACCGGTACACTCTCGAATCATTATAGGTGAATGCTTTAATTCCTATAGATCTAGGGCGAACCTCACATTTTTTGGGTGGAATTTGAGTGGTAAATGGTTTTTTGTGCTAGTCATATAACTCCTATCCATGAGACGCTTTATTAAGACTATAGTCCCACTCGAACATGTCATGAAAAGTTTTAAATTTGGTGCTAAAATGATACGCTTACACAGTAGCGTTAGGGGTCAAAGGAACTTCCTTTTCGTCGAAAGCAAGTTTTTCAACACCCTAGGCGATGAACCTAATCATTGTAGTGTAGTATTAGGGTAAGCCACGGAATTGATATCGTTCTCTAGGGGAATAGGAATGCTAGTGAGAAGTTACTACGCTAAGGTTGGGGTTGAGGAAGATTATTTTTTTTATCTTTTTATGTTTTTTAGGAAATTGATAGGTACGAATCTCGGGGTTTAGATTTGGGGGTTGGTATTTCTACCGATTACTTCTACTTATCTAATTATCTAATTAACTAAGGTGAGTCTATGTCTATTGTTGTGTGCTCGTATGATGATTAAAAATGTATTTGCTTAGGCTTTATTACTCCCTAGTTATCTCCTATTGATGGTTGAATTGTCACGTCCTTATTCTTAATCGTGTTGTGTCTCTAAGGTCGTAGGGTATGCGTTTATCCCTAACTCTTTGAAGCTACCAAAGGTTAATGACTACAAAATCTCTCGGATTTATAAACTTTAACTCTAAGGTATTCTTTGGATTTATAGCCTACAATTACTCTAGGTGATTATAAACTAAGGTTCAACAAAGATTAATCAAGCATTAACAACATAACGAATGACCTATCGCAATACTAGGTCAATCACAATTAAGATAAGAGACAACCAATCGATATTCAATAACTAAGTTTCATGTTACCTAAGCAAACACACAAGTAAATTAGCCGGACATGGAGAACATGCAAGCATACACACAATCAATTGAAGACATAATTAAATTAATGAAGTAAAATACTTATCTTGATGTAAGATAGGGTATGGAACCCTAAAATACTGTACAAGACAGCCTTGGTTTGGTTTAGGTTTTTACTCTACAAAACTACACACAAGCGAAAAATTCGGATTCTATATATAAGGTTACAAGCGACGGCGCCACCTTTAATTTGTGGACGTCGGGTCGCCATTATTAGGGTTTCGTCTTGGCCACGTTATCATTGTGACGGCGTCACCTTATGTCCGTGACGCCGTCGCCTTGAGTCTTTGACGCCGTCTAGATCAAATCTAGGCCGTCTGAGCTGCGACGCCCTACTCTTTTAAAACCTGATGCCGTCACTTGAAAATAAGCAATTTGGCTACCGTATCGTCACAAAACTTGTTCCGACGGTGTCACAAGTATAACCTGACGCCGTCCCCTTTAGTTTCAGCAGCTTGTGTGTCTCGATTCTTAACTTTTACCATTTTCTTCGTATATTCGCGCATTTTCGTCCGAATAAGTGTCATTCCAGCAATTTGCCTTCAAGAGACCTAAAAAGTGAAAAGGAACGATATTAAGTAATAACGGATACAAAAGTGATCAATTAAGGGCTTAAACAACCCCTCAAAAAGGTACATTTTAAAACCTTATCAAATATCCCTACAGTTGATATTTGCTTGTCCTCAAGCAAATGTGCTTTTAGCCAATTAATTTATAAGTTAGGGGTCATGAAGCATTAGTTTAGAATGATCCACAACACATATAAGCCCGCAAAAGTCATAACAAGCATGAAAATTACATACTAGCACCTCATATGGGGTGTTTGGATACTCACACCTCTCGGGTGTATATGAAATATAACAAATTGAAAATGGAAGATTAAACACTCATTAACCGGTCCTAGTACATAGATTACCATAGGCTTGAGACTAGATCAAACCTCTATCGCTTTGGCGTAAGTACCTAGGAAAGACTATCCAAGAGGTCTTTGAAAGGGTTGTAATGTTATGCTTACGGTAGGGAAACAAAGGGTTTGGTGGGATAGTCTATTTAGTGGTGGCAAGTCAAAAATCTTTATGTTACAAGCATGCGAAGAATGGCGTTGCTAAGCCAAGACTCAACACTCTAAACTCTAGATAACTGAAATAAACAAACATAAATTTAAAGATAGATGTAGGATGGTAGCCCGCATTTTTTTTACACTCTATTTTTTTAATTTTCTCTTTTTTTTCTATTTTTTTTATTTTATTTTCATACACTTTTACTCTACCATCCTCTACGATAACATCAAAATGATAGGAATTTATAGGCACATCCCTACACTTGAGTTTTTATTACTCTAACACTAATTTAACCCGAATTGAAAAGATCAAAACACTTGAAGTACATTATTAGGCAAATAAATGGAATTTGAATTTAACGTTCCCTTCCCGTCATTTCATAAATTTTAACTTTTCCCATGAGTCCCAATCGTCCCAAAACTGTGTACAAAGGATATGACTCGACTTAGCAACTTATGCAAGCAATTAGATAATTGAACTAAGGGTTTAATGTGATAGCAATAATGCACTAAAATTGAGTGCATACAGGGTAGGCTAAGGCGATTTGGGTGTACATTTGGGGGTGAATTGTAAACAATGCTCTTTATTGATATTCCGGAAAACCAAAATATCACGAGAACCGTGAAAAGGATAGGCTCTAAGGGGTTAACTAGGGGTATCGTGTACTAAAGATGAGTACAACGCAAGGGTGTGGGGGAATTACTCAACCGATGTGGAAGAAGTAATTATATTACAGGTATTAAACAAGGGTTATCCTAATGCCTCTTATCATTTAGTTATTTCTAACTACACAAGTGTAGTCTTACTAGCGATCTCGAGATGCATCACAAAACAAGTTCTAGAATCTATTATACTACCGGTTCACACTCTAAGCATTAAAGATGAATGTTTTAATTCCTAAGCATTAAAGATGAATGCTTTAATTCCTACAAGTCTAAGGGCGATCCTCACATTTTGGGTGGAATTTAAGTGGTAAAGGGTTTTTGTGCTAGTCCTATAATTTCCTATCCATGAGACGCTTTATTAAGACTAATGGCCCACTCCTATATGTCATGAAAAATTTTAAATTTGGTACCAAAATTAGCCTAACAGATATTTCTCATGGTTTATTACACAAATGAAATTGGACAAAGCAAATAGTTAAGGATAAGCATAGTTTCAAAGTTCCTTTTATTTTCCTCCTACACTTAAACCGAACATTGTCCCCAATGTTCCCGAAATATCAAAGTTATGATAATGGAAGGTAATTAAAGGCGAAAGAAACTAATACTCCCCGATTAGCTCGGTAGGATCCGTGTAAAGTGGTGGTTACATCTTTCTTCAAGAAGAACGTTTGCGTTAAAAGCTCCTTCTCATCTTATGTATCTTCTTCTTGGTAAATTAAACATGCACACTTGAAGAAAAAAGACGAAACCTTCGCGTAAAATCGATGGTAACAATATATATAAGACTATACTAAACTAGGATATAATGCTTGTGGAATGGATGTTTCTGATTTTACGGAAAATTAAGACACGAAAAATTCCAAAAATTTATAAGTAGCTTAGAAAACGAGAAAAGTGATTAGTCATTTACGCTCCTCCCGACGCCGCCGAGTTGCGATCTGATGCCGTCAGTTATCCCGACGTAAACCGGTGCGATTTTCGGAAAAATTACGGAAAATTTACATCTTTAGAATATGGAAAAATTTCCAACAAAATATCCATTATGACTCGATACAAACATTTGACTCGAACAAACACACATGTATATCTTTTAATTAATTGTAATTCTCATATTCACGTTTCTTTTGAAAATGTGTGTAATCCTCCCTACACTTATCCCTTATATAAAATACCTTTATATATAATTAAGACGAGGTTAAAGACAAAATAAAGCATTTTTACAAATTTAAACATGAGAATAAATAATAAATAAAAGATACACGCCACACAAACAAGCAAACAATTAAGCATGGGTTGCCTCCCACGAAGCGCTTTTCTTTATTTATGAGTCTTGTAGCTAGACTCGAAGTCGTGCCCCTACGTGACTTCATTTCCGTCACCTTCTACTTTTGCTCATCCTTCATCAAAATGGCATAGACGTTGTATGCTTACCGTGGATTCCTTCCCAACGTCGTCTATTATGGTAACGGTTTTATCCTTTAGATTAGTTTCCTTCACCGTATAAGGCCCAAACCATCTTGGTTTGTTTCTACCTCGTAATGCTCTTATTCGTGATTTGTATAAGAGTACTTTCTCTCCCTTTAAAAATTTCCTAGGGTTCTTTTGTGTTTGTGGTATTGAAGTGGGATTATTTCCTAACTTTTTATCGCGCTTCCATAATGTTGCATGTAGTCCTTGAACCATTAAATCTCTAAGCCCTTTCTCCCAATCGTTCATTTTCTTCCTAACCACATTGTTAGGGACTTTTGGATTCTTATCCGTAATCTTCTCCATGATCTTAAGAGGATACCTTGGAACAATAAGTATCCTAGCGTACCCTTTCCCGCTTTTAAGTATCATGATGCCCTCCCCGCATTTGATGGTTGCTTTGGAAGTGGCCAGAAAAGGTGTCCCAAGAATGAGTGGCATGTTTCTATCTTCCTCAATGTCTATGATCACGAAGTCCACCATATAGACAATATTAGCCACCTCTATTAAAACATCCACTACAATTCCTATGGGGTAGACATACGTGTGATTTGCTAAGGAAAGTCTAAGATCGGTCTTGGCTGGCTCCTCCCTAGTCAACTTATTATAGATTGATAATGGCATTATGTTTACTTCAGACCCTTGATCAGCTAAGGCATTTATATTATCAATGTCATCTATGCTACATGGTATCACGAAGTTTCCCGTGGTTTCTCGCTTTTTAGTTACTAGTTTTTTTAGAACCAGCTCATACAGAGGTCCCATAGGATGGTGTCATACTCTTTTTCTGTTATTTTTCCTTCAAGGTCTTTCCTAAGAACCTCATTGTACCTAAAGTTGTTCACTTGGTTGATAATGGTTTTTTTATTAATTTCGTGCTTAAGGTAGTACTCAATGGTCTCGGGCTCATCATTAGTTTCAGCCTCCTCCCTCTTGCTTTTCTCAGTTTCCTTCTCCTTAACCTTTCCATCTTCATCGGGCATAATGAAAATGGCGTTAACAAACGAAGTGGGAGGGTAATCATTGCTTCTTACTAGTACCTTTTCGGGATTTTTTTGTCTTGGTATATTCTTTTACCAAATTCAACATCTCCGTCATTTTGCACGCATCTCTTCCTTTTGCCTATAAACCTCTTCTTTAAATTTTGCTAATCTCTCGTATGAGCTGCCATGTACTCCTCATTTGTTCCTTAAAGCTTGGTGAGGCGGTATTGGGAAGTAGAGCAGGCGCCGCTCGAATTAAGATTATGCTCACGACACGGGGATTCGGAGAAAGGTGTTGAGTGGTCGGCGGAATTGGCGGAATTAACCATTTCCTGAGGGATTCGTTCGGGGGCTTCTCAATCTAACCTTTCATTTTTTGTTAAGCAAATCTCTAACAAGAACACCTATCTTTTATCTTACTCTCTCTAAATGGCTAACATGTATTTCCATCATCCAAGACCACCCGAATCATCATCAACATAATATTTGCGATCCTACAAATGGTATCAGAGCCATGGTTATTGTGTGTTGTTGATTTGTGCGGTTTCGTATCATGTTTTGAAGCTGTTTTTACCCTTGTTTTTCGAATCTGAAAGTTTTTTTTCATTATCATTCGTGGTAAACAGTCTTTTTACATGTTGTGTATCTTTTTGGTCAAAATAGTCATCTAGTCTATGTGTATAAACTGTCTTGTATCATTTTCTTGTCCGAGATTCTTTATTTAGTTTTGTGACTTTTTGGTACCAACCGTGAAAACAAATAGTCTTTAAAGGTAAAATACGTGGTCAAAATGTGGTCAAAACGGGTAAATGAAGCATTTCTTATAGTACTTTTTCTGAGTTTCAATGAAGATGAACGTAAAAAGTGGTCAGAATCTCGCCGGAGCAAAAAGTCATGTCTGCTGCTGGTGTTTTTCTGTTAGCGATTTGTGTCACATTTATTCCTAGCGACTTGTTTTAACTTGCTTTTTTGAAAGCAACTTGTTAACAGATTAGCGACTTGTCCTTTAATATGGTAGCGAGTTGACTATTGAGTCAACTGCAGTAGCGACTTGTCGTAGCGACTTGTGACAAGAAGCGACTTAAAAAAAAAAAAAAAAAAGAAAAAAGAAAGAATAGTTGATGAAGAAGAATCGTAAACTATGACCATGACCACAATACCATTTACCATCATCTCACAACCTCAATTATATCCATCATCGGTCCAAGATATAAAAGAAAAATATATGCAAGACAACATATTTCAAAGCCATTTACATCTTGTCCTAAACCAACATTCTTCCTTCACTATATCGCATCCAACAACTCTCATCAATAACATCATGAATGAAAACAAATAATAATCTCAGAATCGGTTCAGCTTTTTTTTTTATCCTTTAAGGATTCTTATTGAACCATCTTCATCATCGATCAATCTTTTAAGCATGGCTTCTTAATTACTATCCGAATCTTAAAAGAAAAACGTTTTACAACAATTATGTTATAATCGTTTTCTTAGTTCGTTCATAATCACGAATACAAAACAAATTAAAACCTTACCCGAGACCCTTTTTAAAGGATCTTGCAGCCGTTTAGAGTTAAAGAAACGAGTGTAACGTTTTTCTTGTGTACTATCAAAGGAAGTGGCTAAGGCTGTTTTGTTTGTGAGAAAGAATTAGCAAGTGATGAGAAGTTTCTTTTAGATCCGATTTGATGTACACTTAGTTTGGTGAGAGAAAAGTTTTTGGGTGATGGAGGCGTATGTTTTTCTGTGTGTATTTTAGGGTTATGATACTAGTAGAAATATTAGGGTTATCTCTCCTTTAATACCGGTTATACAAAGTGAGTGGATCGGATGGGCTGGCATGAATTATCAAGTCTTGTACTGGGCTTTATCCGAAATAAGTATATTAGGGTTGTGATGAGAGTATCTCGATTTTGGGCTGAAGTAAAATTGGTACACGATGGACTGTTATGGGTTGTGAGTTGCACTTATTTATGTTATCCAAATTTTGTGGGGATAAAAAATTATTTGGTAAACAAGAGTGGTATTTTGGTATAAAATTTCACGGAGGGATAAAAAAAAAAAAAAATCACGGCTTGAGCGAAAAAGTTAAAAATGACTACGGGTTTTTTGTACGGTATTATTGACGCGAAATGCTATCCCATATGTGTTCATTACTATTAGCCGGTGAATCAAAGGAGGTTCATTTACAACAATTCTCTTGGGATATTTGACGCCACAGAACGTCAATGATACTTCACAATCTAAGCAAAATCTTTCAAGAATCTTCAACGTCAGTCATAATCTTTCAAGATGTTTGCTTATGACAAGAACTTTTCGTGCAAATGGTCGTACACGTTATGATGCTTCCGAAAGTTCGAAACCATCATGGGGGAAACGTGTACTTTGATGCCTTCACGGTCAACCTCAGGGGGAAGTAGTGTATACTACTTGACTTATTATGGTTTGTGAAGTTGTATACATATGGGTAAAGAATTGTTGATGATGGAGAATGAACCGTTGATAAACCGCTGCATGTTCCCCTAAAAACAGATATTCACAAGAACCAAAGTTGTCGTGACACGGTCAAACTAACATTGTTTACGGTTTAGTCTTGATTTTGTAAAATCCCGTGAAAGAATCTATTTCTCGGTTTAAATCATAGACTTGTAAAATCCCGTGACAATGGAAACGTCCTGGTATATGTAAAGTGCATTTCCGGATCAATCTTACGGTTTATTCTTGGTTTTGTAAAATCCCGCGAAAGAAACTATTTCTCGGTTTAAACCATAGAATTGTAAAATCCGTAATGATGGAACCATCACGGAGAAAGGAAAGTGTATTTCGGATCTTATTTGATCTTTGGTGCTACGGTTTCTACTTCAAAGAAGGGATAAAAGGTGTACTTCATGATTTGGATGTGTGTTTGGATATTCGTCATGGTAGTTTGGTTATTACATGGTTTTACGGGGTTATGTGCTTTTAACCATGGTCGGGATGAAAACCATTTCCATAGTTCACTTAAAACGTCAAAGGAGGCTAGATGTGAGCTTTTAACCAAAAAATGTGACAACGGGGTTAATTCGCTATTATTTATTTGAGGTTGAAGTGAAATATCACGGGCGAGTGTACTTAGTATCTGAAGGTATCGGGGATGGTTGGATGAAGATTCTTCAAGATCCTTGTTCGAGCTTTTTATCAAAGACGAAGACTTGAAAATCTAGTTATTGTTGGGTGGCTTTTTCCTTTTCTTTTACCACTTGAGGGAATTGGGCTCTTACCACCACAAAATAACTATCACTTTAAGGAGTTACGTTGTAGTGCTCAGTGTCACATTCATTTACGGATTTTCAAGAGGTGATGTACGTCTTATACTTGATGGTTGGTTAGTTGAAGAGTATAGAGTACATAGAGAGTACTTAGAGATGCTAAGGGAAATCGGCACCGCTCTTTGTTACATATGTTCAAGTTTAAGTCACGAGTTCGGGTTAGTTTACTTCATGGTCAAATTCATCATATTGGGTTCTCTTCATCAGTTGTCACTACAAAGAGCCTACTGAATGATAATGAGGTTGATTACATGTTTGCCAAGAGTAGATGAAAAGAGAGAGATTATGATGTTTGAACAACAATAGTTCAAGCCTCGTACTCTAAAGAAAAGAAATGTGTACGTTTCAGTGTGCATTATCTTCTGAAGAAGAGAAATCTTCTTATGACGTTTGAACACAACAATTCAAGCCTCGTTCTCTAAAGAAAAGAAAAGTGTACGTTTCAGTGCGCTTTATCTTCCAAAGAAGAGAAATCTTCTTATGACGTTTGAACACAACTGTTAGGTTCCCATATTAGTAACACAAGCATCAATATAAGAAATAGTAAAGAAGAGATCGGATGAACACAATCACAAACACACGAATAAGAAATAAAGAAAGGTTATGCGTAGGTGAATAATGAAAGTGAACAACCAACCTTCAATAGAAGGTTTACAAGAGTATTTATAGGAGGGAACTAGGGCAACACACCAAGTTCCCATCCTTTCCTTATTAGGCTTGGGCCAAGGCTTATGGGCCTTCTACATAAGCCTTAGCATAATATCAAACATAAAGGCCTAATTAAGCTAACTATTACATATTAATTACTAACACTTGAATTCTAGTTTAGGAGTGATTCCAACAATCTCCCCCTAAGTGTTAGTGATTGATGATATGAATGGTGAATGTGCTGATGTAATAGTAGCCTTGACGTCTTCTGATATTCTTCTTTCTTGTGAGAAGAAGTGCCTTGATTCGAACAATCTCCCCAGTGTAGAGAAATTGTTTCCTTTGAAAAATTCTGCTTTGACGTCATCATTTTCTTTGTTCTTTGATCTTTGTTCTTTGTGATGGTAGTGATAGTATGTTGTTGTTATGCGCATCGAGTGCGCTTCGTTGCTCGGTGTCTCCATGTCTTTCTTCAACATGCTCACATGCTCTTTGACGTTGGATTTCGATCTTGATGAAGTTCTCTTAGTCTTTAAACTTTGTAGATTCTTTGACTTGACGAAGAATCATTCGACTTTGTGTTGCCTTTTGAGAGAACTTCCATTAGTGATGTTGTTGGTATGAGCATGTGAAGAATCTGACGATCGATCCGCTCGAGCTTCCATAAGAAGAAAACATAAGAAAGGTTAGTAATAAGCGGTTTAGCACTTACAAGTTTGAACTTGAGAGTGTTAATGACATAGTGTGAAAACACAACTCTAATTCTCACAAAGGCCGTTCTGAGCTGGAGTCCCACAAGTGAGATAACGCGATGTCTTGAAGTACACCTCTGATTCGGATGAGTCATTGAGGTACATCGAAACATCACCTCACGATTGTAGACCGTTTGAGACACACTAAGCGTAATCCACGGGAGTTACCAAAGTGACTGCTTTGTCGGTTGTTTGATGTTGACCACTGGCGGAGTTTCCATTCAATCACCGAGGATCACAATTGTGAACCTCTCATAAATGTTCTCGACAGTTGCTAAGATGCATGAAGGACACGATAAAGTATCACTTGCATTCTTATTGTTGAGCGACAAGTGATATAATGTCAAGTGTACCTAAGAGATCTTTTGATGAATCTCGTGGCTCTAGACTCAATAGTGCGCTTTGGTTTTCTGGCGGAGACTAGGGAGAGGTCTCCTTTTCAATATCGACAATCTCTAAGAAAGCCGATAGATTATGTAGGGTTCCTGTGAGAATGAAACAAGCTTACTTTGAGAGAAACTTGAGTGGCTAAGAAGGTTTAGTGCATCGTCCTTTGGGTCCATGACGACTTTTAATCTTCAATACCGGCGTCATCAAGTGACAACCGGTAGCATATGAATTGAACCCGTTATGCGCCTAAGTTGAATAATGCGGAGGCTATTTCTTTTCACCCTTTTCTTTGCTTTTCTTTTTAATTCTTCAACTCCTTCTTTCTCCGATTCTCAATTTCTCCTTTTTATAATCATACCTAAGGACTTCTAATTCTAACTATTGGTAGTGTCCTTGGGTAGATCCCTCCGGCTCTGGCGGATAATAGGACAGTTATTCCTAACCTTAATCTCCTTATAACTCCATTGCCATAAAACCATTTTCATGAAAATCTCTCGAAGTGTTTGTAAATGAAAAACATGTTTGAACACTTCAAGAGTTTTGGATTTTCAGAAATACTCCCCTCCACATGTGCTTAAGAGTTTTGTGAAATTTGCACGGTGAGAAAAGAGCTCGCACTTTTGAATTGATCAACTCAAGATAGACAATCCCCCACGAGACACGGTTACGTAGAGTAGTTAAAGAGATACATTGTCAGCTTTTAGGTGACAACTAGCTCTAATAACTACCTTGAAGGTGTGGACAAACCTCGAAAGGTTGTCAAACCCGTCAAAGTTCATGTCTACCCAGAGTTTCTCGAATGGTACATTCTACTCAGACAAGTCCTTTGCGAGACACGTTTACATCACTAGCGAACTAGCTTGAAATTATTACCCGTCCTGGACAAGTCTTTTCGAGTTACTAACATTTAAGATCTCGTCAATTCATTGGTTAAGTTTGTAGTACAATGATTCATTTGCAGTTACACAACATATTTCTTATCACGTGATTTTTCTCCCCCTAAAAAATGGCATATAAATATGTTATTTTTGAAGAAATGTTGAGAATAAATATGACCATTTTGAGTTTTGTGGGAAGATTACTACAAAGAACAATTTGTGAACAAAATTTTTCAGAAATACTCCCCCTCAACAAGTGATATTAACGGTTGAGGTTTTGAAAATCATAAAGGGAAGTACTTGTTCTTTTGAGCAAAACCTTTTAAAAATGAAAGGTTTGATAGGTTTTACTCAAAAGTAAGAAGCTTTCGCTCCTTTTATAAGGATTGTGGCACTGAAGCGTACCACAGGGTCCTTTCATTACAAGAACGGGTTGTACACTGTTATGTGTGCACAAGCCATAGTCATTAATAATCATACATCCAAATCAATATGAAAATGAAACAGTTTAAGGGCACCGGTAGTCCATCAATCTTTCGGGGAATGCGAGCAGGCGTTGATAGCTGTGAGAGTAATCTGGGGCGACCACCTACAAAGCTTTCGAGTTACGAGGCGGTCCCTTCATACAACCTTTCATCGATCAGTGATGATCCTCTTAACATCCCGTCATCACGAGAGTTCCATCGCTTTGGTGACCCAATGCCTTCATATATCGCCTTTAACCTATAAGCCAAGCCGTCCACGACTTTCTTGATGTGTGATCCCCAAACTTATGAAGATCTCTACACGCCATCAAGCGATTGCGTTGTAGTTCACTACGGTAAACTACTCCAAGCGGTTTCTTGATGAGAGTGTATTGTGGAAGATGGTTGATGTTAGGAAGTTCTAGGCGAGGTGCGGTGAGGTTGACACGTGTACGACACGATTCAACAACAAGTTGTAAATCTTCTACGTTCTGGATCACTATGCTTCGATGAAGATGAGCAAGGACTTGATGTATTCACGTTGGATTTCGATCGAGAATTGTCTCATTCTTCCCTGTACTTTGGCAAGATCTGGATCTTCAATGTCGTTGAGAGACAAATTACGAAAGTCCGCTTCACATAAATCATAGTCCCTTTCGTCTTGTCTTTTGACCACAATTTTCTTGAGGAAAGTGTAGTCCCATTTAGGCGAAGAGCTACATGCTTAACAAACAACGATCCCTTTATCCTTGTGCACTTCATGTTGAGACTTTCGAACTGGCGACTTTTGTAGTAGATTCGTCGGCGTTCGGCCAATGGTGAATCCATACATTGCATCAATGTCATCTTGTTCCACCTTTGTTAGAAAACATGTGAGTAGCCTTTTCTTGATGGCTATGCGGTTGGAGTATATGGGCTGGGAACGGAAGTGTAAGTGATGTAGCGTATTTCTTTGAACCATCGCTACCGTGTAGAAGAAATTCCAAGTCATTGTTGAAGAAGTAGCGGAATGGAATCTTAGGTTGATCTGGTTGGCCAATCGTTGGTAGAGGTTTAGACCAGTCGGTGTAGTATGGAGCCTTGTCTCTTTTGGTGAAGTCAATGTTTGCTTCAGGGTTGAGCCAATCAATGTTGTTAGACATGGCTCGTGCTATGTTTTCAAGGTGATATTCAACTTCAATAGCACTTTCCGAGCTGTCTTTGAGTAGTTGAAAAGCTTCATTCTTGATGCGTCTCAACTCTGATTTCGTCATCTTCTTCACTCGGAACTTTTCTTGAAGTAACTTAGCATGCTCCAACGTACGACCTTCTACCAAATCTTGATCATCAGTTAGAGCGGGAGTAGCATCAACAAGTGTAGAGAACCAATCATACTTGGTGTCATCTTCGTCTAGCCATGAGACGACATCAGCCTTAGGTGTCTTCTTCTTTTTCTTTGGCCTAGATGAGGATGCTGGTTTCTTTGATGAAGCGGGAGAGGTGGGTTGTTGTTGGGGCTCGGGGACTTCCTCATCGTCACCACGGTGTATTGAAATGATCACCGATTTTCTATATGCAGGGTGGTAACTCGAGTCCGAGGTTTGTCGTGAGAAGCGTGGAGGAGATCGTTGTTGAGATGGAGTCCTTTGGGGTGGAGGTGGCATGGAAGATGATTCACCGATTTCTTTGGGCATTTAGGCTCTTTATCTTTATCTTTATCCTTATCATCATCGTCTCTTGGGCGTTTAGGCCTTCGACTTGCTCCTTGCATGAAGTTTTGAGTTGATATTCGGTAATGCCTCAAATAGTTTACCTTCATCGAGGTGAAAGTTCGGATCGTTTACCCATTTGTAGCACCGACTTGAAATCAACTCGCATCAGAGAGAACTGTAGGCTCCATTGTATTGATCGTCATTGTCACCGGAGTGGATTGCATTGTTTGCTTGACCAATTTCATGAGATTTGGATAGAGCTGTCTGGTAAAAATCTCCCTTGTAACTCCAGGAACGGTGTCGAGAAGGAACTTGTGAGTATATCCCTTGATCATCTGGTTCATTTCCCCTTGAAGATCACGTTGCATGAACTTATGGACGTACTCCCTTTCACTAGACATCTTGTCTATCTCGGCATGAAGAAATTTGATGTTGTCAGCGAGTTGATTTAGCTTTTTGTTGAGCACGTCTTTCTTCCTTACTTGCTTGACAGCCTTAACAATCCTTGTTTTAGCCCGAGATAACCAAGAGTCAGTTGGTTTCTTCACAGATTTAGATGTGGATTTGGTTGTTCCTTTGGATGGTGGAGGTGAAGAGTGAGAAGACGAGTCTGATGATGAGAAGTCGTGAGGTGGCTCTGGGTCCTTTGGTGGCTCGAAGTTTCCTCCTTGGGCGTCTTGGGACTGTCTAGAAGAAAAGTATCATAATCAAGATCATCATCATTTCCGACTTAGCCGTTTCATCGACCTTAGTATCATCACCGAAGTTTTCTCGGTCTTTTACGTATCGGTTCCTCTATATCAAAGTTGATGGAATCCTCAATCGCCTTTGTTGTTGTTCGTGGGTGGTGGTGGTACGGTTCCTTATCGGGTTGATTAACCGCATTGGGCTGGTGTGGCATGAGTTCCACCACTTGATCCTCGAGGCCACGAGTTTGATCCTTTCTGAATTCATCGGCAAAGTATTTTGTCGAGGTTCTTCAACTTCTTTTGATATTCTCTTTCCTCATCAAATGGTTCTTCTTGAACTTTCCTTATCTTGCTCAAGCACAGGAGTTTTCCTTTGCCTATATCGGCTATTGAATTTGGGAGGTTTAGCTCTTGTTGGAGTGTCATCGATTGCGGTTTGAGTAGGTGACCTCTTCGTCGATTCGGTATCCTCGAGCTTTCATCCGGTAGCTTTCGTTGCGGTTCGAGGCTTGGGAATGGGAATAGGAACAACTTCCTTAGAGGAACTTTCCTTTTGAGTGCGGGTTTCCTCTTGGGAACTTTCTTTGACTCTCGGTGCTTGTAACACTTCTGCCTTGCCTCTCTGGTTTTTCTAGTGGGTGTACCGAAGAGTTTTCATCAAGAAAGCCTACTTTTCCTTCATCAACCGCTACGGATACCTTTTGTATGAATAGAGTTGTTTGTTGCATCGGTTAGAAGGTGGTCAGCAACACTCGCACCTGTTTCTTTGTTGTAGATTCCTTAAATCGATTGTGAGTGTAGGCTCATACAACATGGAGTGATTGTTGGGGTCATTGGTTCTCGAGGGATATCGAGATTATACCTAGAGCTCTTTGGATCAACAGTTTGGTATATCTGATATATGGGATCTTGGAGCCAAGCTTTTTGAGGAATGACATCATGTCGTCCCATATCAGAGCTTCTACTTCAATGTGTTTCATGTTGACCAAAGCCCATAAGATCTGTAGTTCCATGAGCTTGGGATGCTCATAGCCACTATCACGTCCAGAAACGGATTTGGTGATGATGATGTAGAGGGTTCTCCATGGTTGAGGAATATTCTTAAGATCCACGTATGAATGCTTTGTGATTACTACTGAAGTTTCGTCATAACCAATGTCGATCATGAATTGTAGAAACGACCTCTTGATTGGTGTGGCATTGTATTCGGTTGGCTCGATGGCGGAATGAGGAGAACAACCCTTAAGTCTGCGGTGTGATGGTGACTTGTTTGTGGTTGAGCGTCACCGTCACGACATTTTGACCTTTGATCTTTCGCATTGTATGCGAGGCGGTGAATGTAGATCTCGAGCCTTGTAGCGAATTGGAGAGCATGTTACGATAAGGGTGGTTCTTGAATGTCCACGGCTATTAAGCAAGAAGACTACGGCGGTGAGACTATCAAAATCAACACGAAGGTTGTTCTTTCCTATCTTCATCGGATAGCCATTAGGAAGATATCTTCAACGGTGAGAACGTTTGGTGCTTCCACGTTTTGCATTTGGCGTCCATGTCGTGATCCGAAGATATTTAGCCAAAAGAACCAACATATCGAAGACATTCGTTAGTCAACAGATGGTTTTATTGTCAATTATTGAATGTGATATGTCGATGATTATTCTGAGTCCAATGTCACTTGTTTGTCCAATAGTCCAAAAGGCGTCGTGATAAGTTTCGTGAGTTGATTAACTTCAAGTTTTAAAGTCCAAGTTTTCACTTATTTTTCACAACTTATTAAACGTTTAAGCTTATTAGTGACATTATTGGTTTCGTGGCGTTATGATTTATTTATTTACAAGTTTGCACGCGTAACAATTCATAATTAAGGTTAAAACTAGGCTTAGGCGTAGAAATGGCAAGCTTATGCGTAAACAGGAGTGATTATACGCGTAAACGTAAGCTTATGCGTAGGTTCTTGACTTCGCGTAAGAAATATTACAGCGTGGGAAAAGAGGGCCTTATCGTAGAGCTTACGGCGTGGCGTATATGGAACCTTACGCGTAAGGCTTACTCGTGAGAGTCAACCTTATGCGTGGGGTTCTTGTTTACGCATATCCTTCAAAGGATACGCGTGGTCCCCAATGTAGAACCTTGCGGCGTAAGCGTTACGCGTAAGATTTCTCTTCGCATAACATGCTACGCGTAAGGTGATCCTTATGCGTAGATGGCAAGTAACCTTGATTACGAATTTTCACGCGTAGAAAACACGAAATAAGTTCATCATATCACCAATCTTAACACATACATTCAATCTTTATCAATTCAAACCATGAATACTCATCAAGCGAGTTATCGTAGAAGCAGTTCTGCGTAAACTTAAAACCCTAAAGTTTAATTTCTACGAGTAAGTGTTCTAGCCATAGGAATTGCACCAAAGTTTTTCTGGGATGTCTAGGAAGCATATTGAGTTGTTCTATCCAAGTTTTAACATCAGAATCTAAGCGAATCAAAAATACCCAAATACTAAGAACATAAACCCTAGTTTTCAATTTTAACATAGTTGATGTTTCTGGGTAAGTTCTGGGCCTAGATATCATCAATTCAACATGAGAACAACATCAAACAAGCAACTAATTAACCAGAAACGTTCACACAAGAAAATACCCAATTTCACGCATAAACCCTAGTTTTCAAAAATCATTCAATTCGTGTATCTGGGTGAGTTTTGAGGATAAAAATGGTATCATAGATATTATACAAACATTTTGACACAACCATTTCAACTACAAACACTCACACTTGATTAGGTGTTCATACGCTTATGCGTAGAACACCAAATCATTCATAAGTAAAGATTTAACCGTTAGTTTTTAAAATGAATCAAAACCTTTGTTTAAAATCTTGTTACAAACACAGAAACACTTACAAATTTGAGATAAAAACACGGTTTGTGAGTTGATTTTTGGCGTAGGATGATGGTGGTTGAGATATTTAATGTAAGTAGTAAATGTGAAAGAGAAGTTGGTGGAGGTGTTTTGTTTAAAATAGTTTGAACATTTGACATCTTTAGTCCCTCCACCTTAACCATTTTCATCCAACGCCCATGACTTCCATTTTGGTTACCAAGCGAAGAATATTTAGAAAAGAAACTTGATGAAACTCCCCCTCGACTTAAGAAATAATGAAATTTTGTTAATTTTAGTCCGAGGGTGTCGATAAACCGAAATGTGACCACCATTATTAAAGAAACAACAGTGATAAGGTAACATGCAAGTACAAGGTTTTATGAAACCGAAAATATTTGCTTTCTCCCCTCAACACTTGATCGAGAAAATCTTGAATTTTGAAAGATTTGAGTGTTGTGGAAGAATGTACTTGCCATGTTAAAAGAAATATAGATAGAAGAATATTTTTGTTGTTTTATACGATTTTATAATTTTGTATTTTGTTTTGAAAATATTTACAAAAGAGGTTTTGGTGTTTGGTGGTTTTAAGAATGTTTTAAGAGTTCATCCGGTTCCTCTTGAGTCAAACACCGCATACCAATCCGGTGGACCAACTCATTAAACCTAGCGAGGAGCTAAGGCTTTGGTGAGAAGATCCGCCAATTGGTATTCAATACCCACAAAGTATAATTCAACTGTACCACATTCACGTGGTCCTTGATGAAATGATATCGAAGATCGATGTGCTTTGATTTGAATGTTGAGCGAGTTGCGAGATCGCAATAGCACTCCGATTGTCGCGATACATCGGGATTACATCAATCACGTAACCATAGTCTTTGAGTTGTGTTCTCATCCAAATGACTTGAGCACAACACGCCGACATGGCTACATATTACTTCGGTTGAGGACGGCGATGTACAATCCTGCTTCTTTGATTGCCATGACACGGTTTATCACCAAGAAATTGTAATGCTCACGGCGTACTTTTCCGTGAATCTAAACATCCTGCGTGATCGGCGTCGAAAAAGCTATTAGTTCAAAACCGAATCCTTCGGATACGATCCCCAAATTAATGGTTCCCTTGATGTATCGGAGGATTCTTTTAGCCTCGAGAGGTGGGTTTGATTGGTCTCGTCGATAACGGAGGCGAGATATCTGGCAAAAACAATATCAGTCCTACTAGTTGTTAGATACATGAGAGACCCAATGATACTACGGTATTTGGTAGGGTCCACCAATTTCCCATGTAAATCGACATCTAGCTTCTTGGTATGAGCCATTGGTGTGGCATAGGTGTCCTGATTTTCATTCCAAATTTGTTTAACAGTTCAAGGGCATATTTGGGTGACTCAAGAAAATACCATGGGGTGATTGATGAACTTGCGGTCCAGAAAGAGCGTAAGTTCACCCATCATGGACATTTCAAAATGTTTCTTCATTAGTTTTGCAAAAGCGATTGAGTACTTTTTATGTGTTGACCCAAAATGATGTCATCCACGTAAATTTGAACAATTAAGATGTGTGCCCGTGATATTGTATGAAAAGAGTTGGGTCGACCGAACCTTTGGTAAAATTATTGGCAATGAGGAAGGATGATAACTTATCGTACCACGCTCGAGGAGCTTGTTTGAGTCCATCTGAGCTTTGTTCGGTTTGTAGACATGGTTCGGGAACTCGGGATCAACGAATCCTTACGGTGGTGACATAAACCGTTTCTTTCGGTTGCCCATTCAAAAGCGGTTTTGGCGTCCATCGAAAGACCGTTATATTCATATGAGCATAAGCGCAAGAAAGATCGAGCGACCTCAAGGCGAGCAACGGAGCGAATGATTCTTCAAAGTCAATACCCTCTTTCCATCTATAACCCTTAGCCACCAGACGTGACTTGTTTCGATTCGTTCCTTGACATCAATTTGTTCTTCCAAATCCATTTGAGACCAATAGCGTAGACCCTGTTGGTCTTTCAACCCGTTCCCATACTTCAAGGCGTTTGAATTGGTTGAGTTCTTCTTGCATGGATTCAATCCGGTTGTCCTTTGTCATTGCGTCTTTAATGTTTTAGGCTCAGTTGGCGGACGGTGAGTACATAAATGCAATGTTCACCATCGTGTGAAGGCGTTGTCTTATTCTGTTGGTTGATTCGGGTTACCAATAATGTTCTCAAGAGGATGGTCTTTTGTCCAACGATGTGTAGAGGTTGATGTTGGTATACATTGTGCGATTTTGAGGATTCAAATGGCTTGTAGATGATTCCGCAACATCGGTGCGGCGGTTTCATTAGCAAGCGGGTTAAAGAAGCATTTGGATCAAAATCTGCGGTGGGGTATTTCATTAAGAACATCATCACACGGTTCGGCGTCATTGGATGTAGTTTGTTCAAGCTGTTGTTGTAGAGTCAACGGTGGTGCTTCCTCAATGTAGTTGTTGTAGCAGTGTATTCGGTATTGGAATATAATCGGGTTGAGCGGTGGAAACATCGGATACACACGAGCACGTTCATCAATGTCATCACTAAAGCAATAGACAAATAGCTTTTCCATTTGTTGTGAGTAAGTGGGGCTTGGTTCGGTGATGATGGGGTTTGAGGAAGTTTAAGCGGTTGTGACCGGGTTCCAAGTCTATTATGCTCGAAGCCATTTCGATAAGGTCATCGAAATTTGCATGAATCGTTTCCATAACCCGCTTTGTACGACGATTCCGGATCCGGTAACCTTTAGAGTTCTCACGGTATCAATAAAGACTCAATGTCGACTTTGGCTTTGAGCTTTCCAAAGTCATCACGATCATTATTTGGGTAGCAAAGGGATCCAAATACATGAAAGTGTTTGAGATTCGGTTTTGGTTGTGGATAAGCTCAAAAGGTGTTTTGTTGTGGCATTTTGTAATCATTGATCGGTTTTGAGTGTAGCATGCGGTTGATACGACACGCCCATAAGTGTCTGGAAGTTTAGCATTGATTAACATTGTTCTTGCGGCTTCCACTAACGTCGGTTTCGTCTTTCAACAACTCCGTTTTGTTACGGTGTACGTGCAATAGATGTTTGATGCTCAATTCCACTTTCTCATAAAATTCACGAAGAGTTTGGTTCACAAATTCGGTTCCTTTATGCATTCGATTTGTCGGACGGTGTTCGGAGTGAACTTGAATTTTCGTGAGAAAGGTGATGATCATCTGTGGAGCTTGATCTTTACTTGAAGAAAATAGACCCAAGTCCATCTTGAGTAGTCATCGACAATTACCAAGATGTAGCGTTTGCCATTAATCGTTTGCACGCGCATCGGGCCACACAAATCCATGTGAAGAAGATGAAGCACATCTTGAGGCGTGTTCCACCTTTGAAGGAAAATGAGCACGAGTGCTTTTCCCTTGTTCTGGTGAGCAAAGGTGATCTTTAGAATACGGAATCTCGGGAGACCTTCAACAAGTTTGTGTCGAGCAAGGTTGGTTATGGTTTGAAAGTTTAGATGTGAGAGGCAGCGGTGCCATAGCCAAGATTTTGTAGATGTAGCCTTTGAGAGTAGAGCGGATGGGAGATGAAGCAATCATGTCTTGCATTGAGATTGTATAGAGACTAGAATTGCGAGTGCCGGACATAAGATCGTTTCCTTGTAGATCACGAATGAAACAAGTTTTCTCCGAAAAGCAACTTCCAAGTCTCCATCACAGAATTGACCGAATGAAAAGAGATTGTGACCGAGGCCTTCCACATAATAAACCCCGCTAATTTCGATATTTTCCATTGATGTAGTCTCCGTAGCCCATGATAGGCTGCGAGTGATCATTCCGAATCGGCGGTGCTAATGAACTTTGCAACAAAGTTTGATAATGATTTGAGATTGCTGTCATGTGTCGGGAACATCCGCTATCAACAATCAAAGGATGATCTGTATCACTGCATTACACACAGACGACACGGATGGAATAGAAGTAGATGTGGAACCGAAGAGTTAGAGGTTCCAAAGCGATTATGTTAGAAATACACACATCAATGATTTTAGGTATCCATTTAAATCCTAGTGTATTATGTATCCATTTCGCCATCTCCAACTAGTCTTAGCTTTAGTCTTAGTGAATGCACTAGGTGGTACTACATTCCTTAGAGGTGAGACTAGAGCTACAGGGGACATCAATCGTTTCTTAGAATCTAAAGCGGGCAGTTTACCAAGCACAGACTTAGAAGCATTAGTGGGCCTAAAGGTATTCCGTGTCTTAGGATTACGTAAGCGAGACAAGATAGCTTTAGCAACACATTTATCATGACAATCGGAAAGCATACTTTTCGACAAATAACACAAGAAGCATCGATTGAATATCAAAAGTACTTAAAGGTTTAGCATTCGTTACAACACTTTTCCATTACATTTGTCGACGCAATATCTAAAGTGGGTGCAACTTGAGTCTTATTCAAAGTCCTAGGGTGTTCTTCTACTTGACATTCTTTATTGTTCTTTTCTTAGGTGCAACTTCCTATTCTTCCTTGTATTGCTCCTAGGTGTGAAGTGCGGACGTTTGGAAAAGAGGCAACTATTCTGTTTTAGTGAGAGGAAGCACATTAGTATCTTGTGTTTTGTCGGTAGGCATTACGGGTTCACGTTTGCTAAGTGTTACAGGTGCAATCTTCTTAATGATGCTAAATTTGAACATGTTCATACTTTCCTAACATTTCCTTAACTTAATGATAGTGTGCACCAAATCTTGATTTTGAGCGAAGATTTCGAGAAAAATTCATGACTTCTTTAGTGTGTGCAAGATAATGATCAAGTTCGTGTGATGCTTCATCACGAGTCATTTGAGTAAATCAAATATGACACCATATTCCTTTTAACTTTTGCAAGTTCTTGTTCATATTTTGAGATTTGACATTTCAAAGACGCGTTTTGATCATCCAGCTGCTCAAATTTTGGATTAAACATTTTGGAATGCAACTGGTTGATTTTGTTTTTTAAAGCAAGTTCACGATTTTGACAATCCTTTTGACACCATTGAAGACGACGTTTTGCATTTGAAAGCTTGTTTAACAGTCGTTCATTTTCAACTTTTAAAGATTCGATCCGATGCACATTATCAGTATTCTCAATAATTTCAACAAAATCAACAGAATCAGCAGAGAGATAAGCAGATGCATATGGCAAAGAATGCAATAACACAACATTATGGATATCAGTATGGATAACATCTTCCAAGAGTCGATCAACATCTTTTCGTAACATTTTCTTTTTACGTTTAGTATTTGAAATCGATGTTTTTGTTTTCTCGAAAACTGTTTTCATGAGACCAAGTTCCTTGTGAAAATCCCTTTCCCAATATAGTGCACAAGTTTTCAAATTTTTGACTTGGGGTAAAATTCTTTTCTGAAGAATATCTCTTTATTCTCGCGCCATCGGCGATTGAAAATGTTCAACTTATATTTCAGAATGAAATTCAATCTCACGTTCCAAAATTTTGAGGTCAGATAAGAAAGTGTCAAAATATTTGATAACGCGACAACTTTCGGCTTTTGTTTTAACTTCACTAAGTGAAGGTAAAGGACCATTAATTTGTGCACCATTGTGTTGGGGACGAACTTGAGCGGTGTGATAACCAAAGGTTTGTTAGAAGTATCTTGTTGTGTGACAAAAGTTACGACTTTTGAATAGTTAAATGGTTTGTTATAAGCGACATTTTCCATTTTGACCGACTCTCGTCATCGCATCTAATTCCTCCATGCGATTATATTCAACAACAGTCATAATTGAATCATCAATTCTATGTTTTGCCTTTGTAAACTTGAGATTTGGTTTGAATGCTCGTTTGAAAACTTAGGTTTGTGTCGGCAAGAATCGGTCCATATCCATTTGGATTTGGTTTAAAAGTAAACTTTTGAATAGTTGTGATTGACTCACCATGTTTATAAACAACATTTGAAACTCTTTGATTTTGTGTTGTAAGTCGACAATTTCATTAAGATAGTTATCTATTCGTTTAGTGGAATGTTTTTGTACTCGAGAAGCTGTTTTTGACAAGTTAACAACTCGACCTTGGCTTTTGAGTTTCAAAGTAAGGCGTTAAGTTGTTGTTTATGTTCATGTTTGGTTGTTCTATTTGAGACAACAAAGAATTCTTGGATGCGGCTAGATCACGTATCTGTCGTTCTAATGATTTTTCGTTTTGATGAGATTTAGCAAAAGCGACTTCAAAACCTTGTTCACGTTTTCTTGAGTTTTAAAAGCGTTGATTTGTCTAATTAAGCATTCATTATCCCTAATTAACGGTGCATTTTATCTTTTAATTGCTTGCAAATTTCCAAACGAGATTCTTGGTCTTTAATTAAGGTCAGGAGCTCAATTTCTCTATTAGACAAAAGCTCATCTTGTTCAACGTGAGTCTTAACATGATCATTATTTAGATCCTCAAATATAACCACGGAGTCAACTTGATGATCAATATTAACCATAAGGTTATCTTGATCGTCAAATATAACTACGGGATCTATTTGATAATCATCGGAATGAGATGTAGATGGCTCATGTTGAACACTCTGATCCTTGTCGGATGGAGAAATTGGTGGAGATATCGGATCGAGAATGAGTATATTTTGTTCCGATTACACGAGACAAGCCGTCGATGTCATACACTGGGCTGTGTCACTCATGTGTAGAGCTTGCATATGTGCCATCAACATCACTGCTTTGCATTAGCACTGCAAGTCCTCCATATCATCATCGAATCGCATCGCCATAAAGCTCTGTTCCTTGTTGGTAAGAGTGCCACCGACTTCATCCTTGAGAGCCAAGAGCAAAGCCTCTTTGTGATAAGCACGCCTCTTGTCCTCGGCTTAGGGCATGCATTAGCCGGATGACCCTTCTCATTATAGTTATAACAACGAAGACCATTAACCCCATTACGAGCATTTCCTGTTCAACCACTTGAGCCCTTTGTTGTTGCGGAGCACCATGTTATTCCTTCCCATAGCATTAAACCCTTGACCACCTCCCATCGGCGAACATTACCACGATTACGAACTTCAACCCGTCCATTGTTAACCACACTGATTCCTTGTGTTTGATGAAATGCGAATGCGATTGTTGGATTTGTTTGAATATCGGCCGAAGGCTCTAGCAATCATGACAAATCCTTGCTGCAAGGCATCAAAAGCTTGATATCCTCATTTGATTCTTTGTAAAGTGCTTGATCGATGTTGTTGTTTTATGGAACCAATTGAGTTTCTTGAGATTGTTGTTGTGACGGATTATATGGTGTAATTGTTGTAGTTGGTTGAGGAGCGGGTTGAGAAGGAAAATTAGTTTGAGCCCACAAAGCAAGTTGTTGATTGTCCGGAAGTATTTGTGGGCCGGAGTCCACGGATAGTCCTTTCTTTGTCAACTTCTTTTGGTGAGGCTTCAAGTAGTCGTACAACAATCCGTATGTAGCATGATGAAGATTCTTAGCTTGACGGAGAAAAATGACATACTTCTCCCATTCGGACCAAGACTACTTAGGAACTTAGTGTTGTGACAATTCGTGGCATGATGATGTTGTGTTTGTCCAAATCATTAATGATGTCGAAAAGCGATGATGATATGACTCTAATGTCTCTCTGGTTCAATCATGAAGTGTTCATAAGCCAAGTAGATTTTGGATTCCATGTCTTCTGATTGAGTGTTGTGCCTTCCATTAGAAGATGAATATGTTCCACATTGCTTTAGTTGTCTTTTGAGCATCAACACTTGAAGGATCGGATTGGGTAATCCCAAAAGGATGTATTGCATTGCTAGTTCATCGGCTTCAAAATGTAGAAGTTCATCGGTGTGAGTGCGAGATAGTTGCAATGTTGGTGACAACATCTCTTGGTGGATTGGCATCTGGATCTGCGGGTGTGACAACATTAGGCATCTGAAATGGACCTTCCATAATGACCTTCTTTAAGAACTTTCCATGTGGCTTCTTTATATCACAAAACCTAAAGAACCTTATCACCCATTGATGATAATTTCTGGGAGTGAGCATTGGAGGTCTATCAAGTGAGGCAGCTTCATGAATTGATTGTTGGCTACTTAAGGCTTCACACATCTTGCCAAACCATGTTGGTTCCTTCATAGTACTCCTGGATGGATGTTGATTGTAAAAGTTTGTGTAAGGTTGTACTTGAAGACTAGGTGGTGGTTGAACCATTTGTGGTGGAATTGCTCCTAGTTGTGGAATATGTTGTTGATTAAATTGTTGTTGATAAATTTTTGTTGTTGATTGAATTGTTGATGTTGTGGACTGAGTTGTTGTTGTTGTACTTGATTATACATGTAAGGAAAGTAGTTAGAGTATGGAGGTTGAGACATGTTGAAAACTTGTGTTGTAAAATGGATCTTTGTAGTCGAATGAAGCGTTGTTGATGAAGTATCCTTAGGCGTAGAAACCAAGTTTAGGCAAAGTAAAACTTAAGCGTAAAACACCAAACTTACGCGTAAAAGTGATATTCTGGCGTAGGATTAGCTTACGCGTAAGAATTGAGAAACACTAAGATTAGGCGTGGCGAAAGTTAGGCGTAGAAAACTTAGGCGTAAGATTAGCTTACGCGCGTAAGACAAGCTTAGGCGTAAGAAAAATCTTAGGCGTAAAGAGTTCTACGCGTAAGATTTGAGCTTAGGCGTAAAATTAGGTTTAGCCCAAAATCCTTTACACTATCACGGTGTAAGAGATATCCAAAGTCGAAGTGTTTTCGAGGCTTATCCAAGCAAGAAAACACCGAGTAAACTCTGGCGAAGATCAAACCAAGGATGACTTACGCGTAAGATTAGGGTTTTCTTCTGGCGTGAAAGCAACCAAAGCGATTTACGCCCAAAGATGTTTCTAAACCAGATTTTTGTGATGAAACGACTTCAATATCACCAAAATAACACAAAAGTGTGAAACTTGATGATCCAAAACTACTAAATACCTTATGCGTAGAAATGAAACCACGTATGAAACCAAGCTTAAAAACGAAGAATTACACGTAAAGTTTGAAACTTTTTGCTTAAAACTGAAATTTTAACACTTAAAAACGTTGAAAGTACAAGAATCTTGGATTGAAAAGTGTAAAAAATGAGTTTTTAAACGTGACAAAGTTTGTAAACCGTGAGTTACGCGTAATACTAAAAATAACTTCAAAAACAAAAGCTTTTCACCCAACTATTTGGCGATTGATACCACTGTTAGGTTCCCATATTAGTAACACAAGCATCAATATAAGAAATAGTAAAGAAGAGATCGGATGAACACAATCACAAACACACGAATAAGAAATAAAGAAAGGTTATGCGTAGGTGAATAATGAAAGTGAACAACCAACCTTTAATAGAAGGTTTACAAGAGTATTTATAGGAGGGAACTAGGGCAACACACCAAGTTCCCATCCTTTCCTTATTAGGCTTGGGCCAAGGCTTATGGGCCTTCTACATAAGCCTTAGCATAATATCAAACATAAAGGCCTAATTAAGCTAACTATTACATATTGATTACTAACACTTGAATTCTAGTTTAGGAGTGATTCCAACAATCAATGCGCTTTATCTTCTAAAGAAGAGAAATCTTCTTATGACATTTGAACACACAGTTCAAGCCTCGTACTCTAAAGAAAAGAAAAGTGTACGCTTCAGTGCGCTTTATCTTCTGAAGAAGAGAAATCTTCTCACTAATGACCATTCTCATCAACATGCCTCATGATTTTTCCATGCGCTTTCAAACATCAAGTGAACTGGACTACCATTGATTGTTTTTATTATTCCACTTGCTCAACTATAATGACGATGGCGACATCATGTGCTAATTTTGCGGGGGAGAAGTGTGAATAGACTACATTTGGATGATGTTCACTTATTCAATCAAGAATGGCATTTCTGTATGCAATTCTTGAGGGGGAGAAGAAGTATGATAATTCTACATGTTAAGTTTTATTTGAGAATATATGGTCATACGGCTCCTAACTCATGTAAGAACCGAGCTTCTTCTTATCGGGTCATCTTTACATGGAGTTTCTTCTAAGAGATTGTAGTCGACATCTTCTCATAGGCTGATGTGATGTATGACAAAGTGCTTCTAGTTGGGTTGGATTTCCTTGATGAACATCTTTCGTTCTTGTTTGATTGGGAGGATTTGAGTTAAGGAGATTTGCTATATATAAGTTAACGGAATGCTTTGGTGATAAGAAGATGTTAACTTTCTATTCCCCAATTAGACAATCTAGAAGAAGGTTGAGTCTGATCGGTTCTACATATTACGCTACATGTTAGAAGACTAAAGGCGAGTTGCATTTAATGATCTAAAGACTTCTTCTTAACGGGCATTTATCAAACAAATTGTTGGTTTAAGGGAGAGCACTAATTGGGGGAGAGTGAAATGTCAAATTTAATCCCCAATTAGACTTGCTCATATTCTTCAACAAGTTGATTCTCATAAGAGTTCAAGTGTTCTTCTCAACAGATTTCAAGTATATGGGCTTATAATATGTTGCTGGTTCTGAAGTATCAAAACCAGCAAGGGGGAAGAAGACACGCACCTAAACGCGAGTAAACTTTATGAACTTAATACTTCTAATTGATTGAAGAAATCCCGGGAAGACTATGGTCATTAGCGCAGAGAAACTCAATGTTTGACTCATGGCGTTTAATGTTCTTATTCCAACTATGTGGGGGAAGAGATGGAAGAGTTAGTTTCTGGTGATAAAAGAGGTACACAAGTGTGTGATGATTTCGATGCTATCACAATCATCGGGAGAGAGATTGTGTACATTAGGGATGCTCAACTGTTTCACTTGAGTGCTTAATCGTGATTCGGATATATAATCACTTATTCGGAGTTGAAATCATGAGAGATAGTCCTCCATGAGATAATCGGTGATTCGGCCCGCTTCTTCAATGTTATTTGTTATTCTCTCTTTGGGCATTCGGGTACTTCGGGTTCTTGAGCTTCATACACTTTCTTGGGAGAGAAAAGTATACATCGGGTTATTCTTTGGCTATTGGACTTAACTGCTACTTGATGGTATAAGTTTCTCCGTCTTAGGTATATATGTATTCGGGTTCGTGAGCTCTAGTCTAAGAGACCGAGGCGCATCAATTCATCTACTTGGGAAAGTGGTCTCTTGACACCTTTTGGAATGGATTGCTTTAGACTTTAGTGGTAATGAAATATGAGAAGAAATTTAAAGAGTGGGATGATACGTTCTTTGTTCTTGTTGATGATATAACCCCGAATGGAGAATCACGACTATTGTTCTTAAAAGGAGCGGTGGATTTATGATAATGGTGTGCTTCTCTGCACAGCTAAGGCAAGCTTGAAATAGAGCTTGAATCGCTCATCTAATGGATTTCGGTTTGGGGAAGGCGCCAAAGTCTCTCTTTCTCAAAGGCTCATGTTCTATCTTCTATTCGGAGCCTCGGAAGCTTTGGTGGTGGAAGTTTAAGAGATGATGAATTCTATCTTCTATGACGTCTTTGCTAGATATCCTTATCTCGGTACTCGTATCATCATCTTCTTAAACTATATCATCTTCTCTATCATTGTAAATACTTATCAAAAACAAAATAAAAAATATAAAACCAACAAAAGAAAATAGAAAATATAAAATCAACAAAACCCATAAAAATAAGAAAATTTGAAAAAGACCAAAAATATTGTTTTCCAAAGACATGTCTTCTTGTATCGATAACATCTACGGTCTTAGAAATGTCATTCAATAATGGCACGTGACCATAGATGAAGTTCGAGCAGGAGGTGTAAATATTCTTTTCAAAAACATGTCTCAAAATATGGCTTGCAGTTACTTCTGACTGTAACCCGTGCTTAAACTATGGTTTGCTATTATTTCAGATAGCAAACCCGCTCTTTTAATGAAGGAAAGTGCTGCGTTAAACCAATTTCAAAAATTTCGTGCACTTATCCTAAAAACATAATGAGGAAAGTATGTCGAAGGACTGTTCCTACACAAATGTTTTTCCATCTAAAATTCTTCAAAAAATGTTTGTTGTTTTCTAAAGTGGTGGTAAATGAGTTGCTTGAAAATCAATCGATTCGAGTTTTGAAAAAATGAAAACTCAATCAATGACTTCAGTGCTTTTAAACTTTTCAGAAAATGAGTCATTGATTGAGGAGGAGAATGTTTTTAAAATTTATATCATCTATCAGGGTTATCTAATTATCCTAAATGCTTAACTGAAAAATGATGTTAACCTACATTGAAGGACTAGGTGCCTAGGATATGATTGTTAGGTTTAGATGATTAGAATTTGATGAACAAATAATCCCATACTTTGTATGATCTGATTGATATGTTGAATTGACTGCTATTAGTCGATTGCTGTTTGGGTGATGTCGACCACCATATATCTGTTTGTGTCCACTAACGTATTATATAAAAATGTTCCCGATCTGGATCCCACAATTGAAGATGATTGGATGCCGAATGGAAAGGGTAACTATCTCTTGGGTCGACAAAAGAAGAAACGGAGCTTAATTGGATCTCTATTCAGGGTTGGCATGATATATGCAACGTCAGAGGTCCTGCTGCATCAGCAGATGGTTTTCTTCATCATCAAATGAAGAAACGGATCTTAATTTGACCTCCATGGAGAGTTGGCATGAAAAAATGCGACGTAAGAGGTCTCACTGCATCAGCAGACTGTTTTCTTCCAACCCTCAGCAACAACAACAAAAGTAGCTCAACCACCTTACGTATCTTTGTGCAGGATAATTGTGATGATACCACTTTTTAAACAATTTTTTAAATAATATTGTTTTGAAAAATGGAAAAATATTGGTTTTGAAAATAAATTGGACTTAATTTTGAAAATCACGGACTTCATTTTATCAAAACTTAAGTCACTCAATCATCGACTACGGTCATCGATTCAGGGGGATAGTGATTTAAAATAAAATATTTTCAATCGATATTTTTTCATAAAAGGTCCGGTTGTACAATAATATATGGTGATCTAAAGATTTAATGTTATGTCATGGTATGATTTTCTTTAAAACTTTTTCATGGTATGTTATGTCATGGTAAGATTTAATGATATGTCATGAAATTTTTTCTGTTCTTGTTTGATTGTGAAATTGTTTTATTTTACTTAAAGATCTCTTAAAAACTATCATACCTGACACTAACAATCTTTAATGTCTATAATTGGTCCTCATCAGTCAATTTCAAAAATTAAATCTTGCCACGTCTTTCCCTAAAAATCTTTTAAATGATTTAAATCAATTGGGATCACAAATCTCAAAAGGTTTGAAATTTTTGATCGGGGAAGAGATCGTGATTTAAATCTCAAATCGGTTTTAAAAGGGTGATCATTTCAAAAGCACTCCTTCTTTCATGTGCCAAACGATTTCAAATACATGATGCACATGATTGAGGAGGAGCATTTAACCTTGTTGTTCCCTATTCACTATTGTTTAAAATCAATTAAGTATGTAAAACAATATTAACAGTGAATAATGACTGAAATTAACATAAGTAAAACACATGAGGTAATTTTCAACATCATATTCTTATTAGAAATAAATCAAAGAATCGTTACCCAAGTACTTGGAATAGTACTTGGGATTGAAATGACAAAGTTTGGGTGACTCCTCTCTAAGCTTAGGCTAAGTCTAAGCACAACTCTTAGAACCAGCTGAGCTAGCTCAAGGATAAAGTTGTATTTGGAGGTGAAAAGTTGGCTTGTGTGTATGTGTGTTTTACAATTCACCGACTTAAAACTTTTCACTCTTCTTCTTATGCTATTTATACAAGTATGATATTTAACTTTAACCTAGAAGACAAAAACATAGAACTCAAAGAAACATGAATCATGAAGGATTCGATTCGTTGTCTTTCTATTTATAGTAGGCGTGAGACTATTTCCTTTGACGAGAGAATCGCCGCTTACTATAAATGGAAAGATATGATTTAGAAGATTGTGACCATGCGTGGGCTGGATAAATACTTGAGGACTTAGTTTTATCTGGGTAAAACTTTCCGCTTTATCTAGCTCATTCTTGATCTTTAAGGCCTTGATCTCTTCCTTCATTTGTCTTGATGATTAACAGTTGAGAGGAGTCGTAGGGATTCAGTGAGTTATTGTCATCACTCACTGAATCCACCATCTTCTTCTTGACTTAGTCTTCACCCTTTAAGATCCGCTGTTGGAATCACTCCTAAACTGTATTTCAAGTATTTATATTTCATATGTAATAGGTAGCTTTATATGGCCTTTATGTTTGTTTAAGGCCTAGCTTATGTAGAAGGCCCATAAGCTAAGGCCCATGCCCAATAAGGAATAGGGAAGGAGAGGGAGTGTTGCCCTAGCTCCTTGCCTATAAATACAATGTAATAAACCTCACTTGAGGGTTGGTTGTTCAAGTTATTCTTTCACCTACACTCTACGCATAACCGGTCTTAGTCTAACGTGTGTTTGTGTTTGTTTACTTGTTCAATCGCCTCATCCCTTTCTATATTACTTATGTTTGAAAAAACTAGTGACCTAACAGTGGTATCAAACGCCTACTAGTTGGGTGAATCGTGTTTGTTTTTGAAGTGGGTTTCGGTCCTACGCCTAAAACGCACCTTGATACTTTAGTTCACTTAAAAACTTGTTTTTACACTTTTAATCCAAGATTCTTGTACTTTCAATGTTTTAAGGTGTTAAAATACGTGTTTTGGCAAAAGTTTCAAACTTTATCGTGGATAGTTGTTTTGAGCGTGTTTTTGAGCGTGGGTATCATCCTACTCGAATCGCTGTTTTAGAGACTTTGGTTCATCAAGTTTTACACTTTCGTGTATTTTGGTGTTATTGAAGCTATTTTATCCCACAAAACCGGTTTAGAAACAATTTTGGACGAAATCATACTTACGAGTAAAACTACGCGTAGTAAAACCCTAAAACTACGCGTAAGTATCTCATTGGTTTGATCTTCATTTTCGTGGTTTATTCCGTGTTTTCTTACTTGGATAAGTCTTAAAATCGTCGACTTTGGATATCTTTTGCCTTTGTGATAGTGTAAAAGATCATTTGAGCAAAACCCTAAATTTACGCATAAGCATTAGCTTACGGCAGAAATCCCATATAAGATTCACTTTACGCGTAAACTCGGTTCACGCATAAGGTAATCCTCCCTAACTTTCTCGCCTAACTTTTGTCTACGCATAACTTTAGTGTTTTTATCCTACTTACGCGTAAGCTAAATCCCACGCGTAACTCCTTCTTCATTACGCGTAACTTTTGGTGTTTTACGCATAAGTGCTACTTGGTTTCTTGTCTTTCTACAACAAAGGTTCATTCGACTACAAAGATCCATTTTACTACACAAGTTTATCAACATGTCTCAACCACCATACTCTAACTATTTCCTCACACTTATAATCATCAACAACAACAACAATTAACTCCACAACATCAACAATGGAATCAACAACAAGCTATTTATCAACAACAATTTAATCAACAACATAATCCACAAATTGGTGCAATTCCACCACCACAAATGGTTCAAACACCACCAAGCCTTCAAGTTCAACCCTACACAAATGATTTCAATCAACATCCATCAAGGAACACTATGAAGGAACCCACTTGGTTTGCAAAATGTGTGAAGCTTTAAGCGACCAACAATCAATTCATGAAGATGGATCACTTGATAGACCTCCAATGCTCACTCCAGAAACTACGATCAATGGGTGATAAGGTTCATTAGGTTTTGTGATCGAAGAAGCTACATGGAAAGTTCTTAAAGAAGGTTATCTTGGAAGGTCCATTTGAGATGCCTCTTGTCATTGTCTTAGGAGATCCAGCTATTTGTTCCACCAAGAGATGAACAAACCAACATTGCTACATTGCGAGATCTAAATGCTCTGAACTTCTACACTATGAAGGCGATGAACTTGCAATGGAATACATCCTCTTAGGATTACCAAACCCAATTCTTCGTAGTGTTGATGCTCAAAAGGCGCACAAAAATGTGGGATCATATTCGTCTTCTTATGGAAGGATACATACTCAATCGGGAGGATTTGGAATCCAAAATTTAGTTGGCTTATGAACACTTCATGATTGAACACGAGAGACACTAGATTCCTATCATCATCGATTTTTAGACATCATCAATGATTTGGATAAACACAACATCATCATGCCAAGAATTGCGGTGAATACTAAGTTCTGAGTAGTCTTGGTCCCGAATGGGAGAAGTATGTCATTTTTCTCCGTCAAGCGATGAATATGCATCATTCTACTTATGGATTGTTGTACGATTACTTGAAGCCTCATGAAAAGGAAGTTGATTGGGAAAGGATTCTCCGTGCTTAAATTGCTAAGCAGTCACATCAGGAAAATCAACAACTTGCCTTGTATGCTCAGCGAATTATCCTCTCGACCAAAGAACTCAACCAAGCGCTTCAAACACACCTTCACAACAACAACCTCAACAAAATCAATTGGTTCCATACAACAACAACAATGCTCAAGCATATGTCGTTGAAGCGATCGAGGAAATCGATCCGTTGAAGCATTGCAACAAGGATTTGTTATGATTGCTAATGCTTTTGGCGTTACACCAACAAATCCAACAATCGTATTCGTTCCTCATCTAACACACGGACTCAAGTTGTTGTGAACAATGGATGTGTTGAAGTTGTAATCGTGATTATGGTCAGCCGGATGGGCGGTGGTCAAGGGTTTAATGTGGGTAGAAATAACAACATGAGCTCAAGTGGTGGAATAGGAAATGCTCAAAATCGGTTAAATGGTCTTAGATGCTACAACCGCAATGAGAAGGGACACTGGCCAATGCAAGCCCAAAGCCGAGGACTAGGGGCGGTGCTTATTTCAAAGAGGCTTTACTTTTGGCTCTTAAGGATAAAGTGGTGGATCTCTCACGGATAAAGAACAAAGCTTTATGGCGGATGCGACTGATGATGATATGGAGGACTTGCGAGGCCAATGCGGTATTATGTTGATGGCTAATATGCAAGAGTTACACATGAGTGAAGCAGGCCCGATGTATGACATCGATGGCTTGTCTCAGTGCCGAACAAACCATCATCATATCTCGAACTAATATCTCCGTCAATATCTCGAATCCGGCATGGCTCGAATGTTCAAAATAAGTCATCTACATCTCATTCGGCGATTTTCAAATAAACCCGTAGTTACATTTGACGATCCGGATGACCTTATGGTTTCCTTGATAATCAAATTGACTCGTGGTTATACTTGAGGATCTAAATAATGATCATGTTGTGACTCGCGTTGAACACGATGAACCTTTGCCTCATCGGATCTTGTTACATTACTTAAAGACCAACAATCCCAAATTGTTGAATGTGTTGCATTAAATCAAACCTTAAATAGTAAAAATGCTTTGTTAACCAAGGATTTTGAATGCTTACAAATGCAACTCAACTTTTCAAAACTCAAGAAAACCGTGAAAAAGGTTTTGAAGCCGCTTTACAAAATCTCATCAAAGCGAAAAATATTTAGAGAAGCAGATCGTGATCTAGCCGCTTGAAGAATGCTTTGTTGTGCGAATTAGAACAAGCTGAAACATGAACATAAAAAGCAAATTAACGCTCTCACCTTGGAACATCAAAAGCTAAGGTCGAGTTGTTAACTTGTCAAAAGCAGTTCTCCGCATACAAAAGCATTCAACGAATCGGTGGATGACCTTCTTGAAGAAATTATCGCTTGCAAAACAAACTTAAAGAGTTTAAAATGTTGTTTACAAACATGGTGAATCGATATGACTATTGAAAAGTTTACCTTAAAACCCAATCCAAAAGGATATGGAAAAATCTAGGCGATTACAAACCAAAGCTTTCACTAAAACATTCAAACCAACTCACGAAGTTTCAAAGAGAATACAAAATTGATAATCTTGTTATGAGTGTTGTTGAATACAATCGTCAAGAGGAATTAGATGCGAAGAAGAGAGTCGATCAAAATTAAAAACGTTGTTTACAACAAACCTTTTAATTATAAAACGCGGTCACTTCGTCACACCAACGGATTCTTCTAACACACCAAGGGTTATCATCAAAACACAGAGTCTTCTAATGTTAATCCCAAAGCAGTTATGCACAAACTTATGGTCCTTTACCTTCAATTAGTGAAGTAAACTCAAAACACGAAAATCGAAATATTCTTAGATATTTTGACATTTTCATGGTGACCTCAAAATTTTACAACATGAGATAGAATATCGTTCGAAATCAAAATTGAACACTTTCAATCGCCTCTGCGCGAGAACAAAGAGACATTTTTCGGAAAATCTTTTACCTAATGTTAAAAACTTGAAAAGTTGTGCATTAGCACTGGAACAGGATTTTAATAAGGAACTTGGAACTATGAAGGTCGTTTCGAGAAAGCGAAACATCTATTTCTAATACTAAGCGTAAAAGAAACTCTTGAGAAAAGATGTTGATAGACTCTTGGAAGACCTTATTTGTGTTGATGTCCATAATGTTGTGTTGTTTCATTCTTTGCCATATGCATCGATTATATCTCTGTGATATTGTTGAAAATGTTATGCTGTTGAGAACACCGATAATGTGCTTGGATCGAGTCTTTAAAAGCTGAAAATAAAAGATTACTCAATGAAATTTACAATGCAAAACGTCGTCTTCATTGGTGTGAAAAGATATTCACAATCATCAACTTAGTTTTCAAAAGAAAATCGCTCATTGAGTGCAAAATCTTCGATCCTAAAATTGAGCAAGCTGGATGATCAAAGCGTGTCTTTGAAAAGTCAAATTTCTAAATATGAACAAGAACTTGTAAAGTTAAGCAGAATATGGTGTCATATTTGATTTACTCAATAAGACTCGTCATGAAGCATCTAACGAACTTGATCACTATCTTGCTCACACTAGAGAAGTTATGAATTTTCTTTGGTAATATTAGATTCGAAAATCAAGATTTGATTCACATTATCTCTAAGTTAAGGAAATGTTAGGAAAGTATGAACAACTTCCGCTACCGTGATTAAGAGATTAGCACCGGTCACACTTAGTAATCGTGAACCTAGAATCCCTACTTGCCAAATCACAAGTTGCTAATGTGTTTCCCTCTCTTGAAACAGAATAGTTGCATCTTTTCCAAGCGTCCGCACTTCACGACCTAGGAGCACTCAATCGAAGAATAGGAAGTTGCGACCTAAGAAAAGATCAATAAGGAATGCTAAAGTAGAAGAACACCCTAGGACTCGAATAAGACTCATGTTGCTTCCACTATAGATGTTGCGTCGGCAAATGTAATAGAAATAGTGATGTAACGAATGCTAAACCGTTAAGTACTTTTGATATTGATCGATGCACCTTGTGTTATTTGTCGGAAGAGTATGAATTCGATTATCATGACAAATGTGTTGCTAAAGCTATAATCTCGATTACGGAATCCTAAGAATCGAATATCTCTAGGCCCACTAATCATTCTAAGTCCGTGCTTGGTAGACCACCTTCTTTAGATTCTAAGGCAAACTTTGTCATTTGTAGCTCAGGTTTCACCTCCTAAGAATGTAGTACCACCTAGTGCATTCACTAAGACTAAAGCAAAGAGTAGTTATAGATGGCGAAATGGATATATAACACACTAGGATTTAAATGGATGCCTAAAATTATTAATGTGTATATCTAATATACGCTTGAACCCTCTAACATTTCGGGTTCCACATCTACTTCTATTTCATATGTGTAAATGCATGTGTAATGCGGTGATCTGAGATCATTCTGGATTGTTGATAGCGGATGTTCCCGACACATGACATGCAACCTTAAGCTGTTATCAAACTTTATTGCAAAGTTCATTGGCTTTGTCGGGTTGGGAGCGATCACTTGCAGACTATCATGGGCTATGGACATTATGTCAATGGGAACATCGAAATCGGCAGGGTTTACTATGTGGAAGGCCTCGGTGTCTTGTCTTTCGATGAGGTTAATTTTGTGATGGAGATTTGGAGGTCTCTTTCGGGAGAAAACTTGTTTCATTCGTGATCTACAAGGAAATGACCTTATGTCCGCTCGCGTAACTCTAGTCTCTACACTATCTCTATGCAAGACATGGTTGCTTCCTCTCCCATCCGCTTACTTTCAAAGGCAACATCTACAAAATCCGGCTATGGCACCGTCGTCTCTCACATCTAAACTTTCAAACCATCACCAACCTTGCTCGACACAAACTAGTTGAAGGACTCCCACGATTCCGGTATTCAAAAGATCACCTTTGCTCACCTGTGAACAAGGGAAAAGCACTCGTGCTCATTTTCCTTCAAAGGTGGAACACAGTTCTCGACATGTGCTTCACCTTCTTCACATGGATTTGTGTGGCCCAATGCGCGTGCAAGCGATCAATGGCAAACGCTACATCTTAGTAATTGTTGATGACTACTCACGATGGACTTGGGTCTACTTTCTTGAAGCAAAGACCAAGCTCTACAAATGATCATCACCTTCTCACAAAAATACTGTGTTTAGCTCCGACCGTCGGGATAATCGAGCAGACAAAGGAACTGAATTTGTTAACAAAACCCTTCATGAATTCTATGAGAAAGGGAATTCAACATCAAACATCTATTGCACGTACACCGAACAAAGCGGAGTTGTTGAAAGGCGAAACCGAGCGTTAGTGGAAGCTGCAAGAACAATGTTAATCAATGCTAAACTTCCAGATTACTTATGGGCAAAGCTATATATCGCATGCTATACTCAAAACCGTTCTATGATCACAAGCGCCACAACAAAACACCTTTCGAGCTTGTCCACAACTATAAACCAAACCTCAAACACTTTCATGTATTTGTCCCTTTGCTATCCGAATAATGATCGTGATGATTTTGGAAAGCTCAAAGCCAAAGCGATATTGGAGTCTTTATTGGATCTTGTGACAATTCTAAAGGTTTCCAACGGAATCGTCGAACTAAGGAGGTAATGGAAGCGATTCATGCTCATTTTGATGAACTCACGGAAATGACTTACGAGTACAATGACTTAGAACCCGGTCATAACCGTTTAAACTTCCTCAACCCCATCATCAATTTGAACAAAGCCCCAACTAACTCGTCAACAAATGGAAAGGTTATTTGCTCCTACGTTCGTGAGCGATATTGATGAGCGTGCTCGGTGTATCCGCTATTTTCATTGCACAACCGATAATATTCCTATACGATACACGCTACAACAACTCATTGTTGAAGATGCACCTACACCGCTTGACTCCAACACAACGATTGAACACACCGCTTCAACAATGATGAACCGGTGATGATATTACGAATGAAGTACCCCACTGCAGATTTTGATCCAAATCGTTCTTCAACCCGTTTGCTAATGAGGCTGCGCACGGATGTCACGGAATCTTCAACAAACCATTTGAATCCTCGAATCTGCACAATGTATACCAACATCAACCTCTACACATAGATGGACTAAAGACCATCCTCGGCTAACATTATTGGCAACCCAAATCAATCGGTCGTTACGAGACAACGTCTTCACACGAGATGGTGAACATTGCATTTATGCACTCACCGTCTCGCCAATCGAGCCTAAAAACATTAAAGACGCAATGACAAAAGACAACTGGATTGAATCCATGCGGGAAGAACTCAACCAATTCAAGCGTCTTGAAGTATGGGAAATGGTTGAAAGATCAACGAGGGTCTCGTCATTGGTCTAAAATGGATTGGGAAAACAAATTGGATCTTTGAAGGGCGTCATCCGAAACAAGTCACGTCTAGTTGCTAAGGGTTATCGTCGGGAAGAGGAATAGACTTTGAAGAATCTTTTGCTCGGTTGCTCGTCTTGAGGTCGTTCGGATATTTCTCGCGTTCGCGACTCATATGAATATGACGGTCTATCGGATGGATGTCAAAGCGGCGTTTCTCAATGGACAACTTAAAAAGCGGTCTATGTCACCAACCGGATGGATTCGTTGATCTGAATTCCGAACCATGACTACAAACCGAACAAAGCTCTTTATGGTCTCAAACAAGCCCTCGGGCATGGTACGATAAGCTATCATCTTTCCTCATTACTAATAATTTCACCAAAGGTTCGGTTGACCCAACTCTTTTATACAATATCACGGGCACATATCTTAATTGTTCAAATTTACGTGGATGACATCATTTTGGGTCTACACATAAAAAGTTTTCAATCGCTTTTGCAAAACTAATGAAGAAAAATTTTGAAATGTCCATGATGGGTGAACTTACATTCTTTCTAGGATTGCAAGTTCATCAATCACCCCGTGGTATTTTCTTGAGTCACCCAAATATGCCCTTGAACTGTTAAACAAATTTGGAATGACAACTGTAACACTTATGCCACACCAATGGCTCATACCAAGAAGCTAGATCTTTGATTTACATGGGAAATTGGTTGACCCTACCAAATCTGAAGTATTATTGGGTCTCTCATGTATCTAACGACTAGCAGGACTGATATTGTCTTTGCCGTTTATCTATGCTCCGTTATCGATCGCGACCAAGCTGAAACCCACCTCTACGAGGCTAAAAGAATCCTCCAGATACATCAAGGGAACCATTAACTTGGGGATCGGTGTCAGAAGGATTACGGTTTTGAACTAATCGCAGACGCCGACCACGCAGGATGCTTAGACTCAAGGAAAAGTACTTTAGGAGCTCTACAATTTCTTGGTGATAAAGCGGTGTCTTGGCAATCAAAGAAGCAGGATTGTACATGTTGTCATCAACAAGCGAGAATATGTAGCCATGTCGCATGTTGTGCTCAAGTCATCCGGATGAGAACACAACTCAAAGACTATGGTTACGTATTCGATGAATCCCGATGTATTTGCGACAATCGAGTGCCATTGCGATCTCGTGCAACTCGGTTCAAACTCGAAATCAAAGCACATCGATCTTCGCTATCATTTCATCAAGGACCATGTGGAGCAGGTACCGTTGAATTATACTTTGCGGTGCGAATACCAATTGGCGATCTTCTCACCAAAGCCTTGCCTCCCGCTAGGTTCAATGAGTTGGTCCACGGATTGGTATGAGGTGTTTGACTTAAGAGGAATTGGATGACCTCTTAAAGCAGTCTTAAAAACACATCAAACACCAAAACATCTTTTGTAAATAAATTTTTCAAAACAAAATACAAAATATAAAATCTTATAAAACAACAAAAATATTCTTCTAATCTATAATCTTTCAACATGGCAAGTACATTTCTTCCTTCAACACTTTGTAATCCTTCAAAATTGATATTTTTACGATCACGTGTTGAGGGAGAAAATTTTCATAACTATTTCAAAACATCGGTGTACTTGCATGTTTTCATATCTCGGTTGTTTCATTTTACAATGGTGGTGAATTTTTCGGTTAAATAACACTCCTCGGACTAAATTTATAACCTTTCATTATTTCTTAAGTCAAGGGGAGTGTCGTCAAGTTTCTTTCCTAAAATCTTTGTTTGGTAACAAAATGGAAGTTAAATGGCTTTGTTTGAAAAAGGAAAGGTGGAGGGACCAAAGCTGTCAAAATGTTAAAGTTATTTTAATAAAACACCTCCCACCTAACTTTCACTTCACATTTAATTCTAAACCTAAACACATCCTACGCCTAAGATTCATTCAAGAATTTTGTGTTTTTGATCATCGATTTGTAAGTTGTTTAACAATCTTAACGTATTTTCAAACATAGGTTTTGATTTGTACTTATATCCAACGGTCAAATTATGTTCTATGGTTGATTTTGTGGTCTAAGCTTATGCGTATGAACCCAAGATCAAGATAGTGTGTTTATGATTAAAAAGATAGTGCCGAAATGTTTCTACAACATCATTAATGCCTTTTCTATCATAAAAATCCACCCAGAAACTCGAAATAAGTGAATTTGAAAACTAAGGTTTATGAGTCGAATTGGGTATTTTCAAATGTGAAGGTTTTGGTGAAAAGATAGTTATATAAGGTTGTTTTCAAGTTCAAATAAACATATGTAAACCCGTAAATTACCCGAAACACTTATGATTCTTAAATTGAAAATTAGGGTTCTAGTTCATGTGAATTGGGTATTTTTGATTCAAGGCTTATTTGATGTTAATACTTGGATAGAACAACTTTATAGACTTCTCAAGTACTACCGTAAATGAATTGGTGCAAATCCTATGGTTAGAAACCCTACGTAATTCTTAAACCCTTAGGGTTTTGACCACGCTGTATGTATTTCTACGCATAAGCTGTTTGACAAGTGTTCTTGCCATAAATTGTTGTTAAAATGATATTTTGTGATAATGTTAATAATTTGATGAACTTATTTCGAGATTTGTTATGCTTAAAATTCAGAATCAAGGTCATTTGCATTTCTCGCATAAGGATTACCCTACGCGTAGTCGGTTATGCCTACGCGTGAAGGTTCTGATGGGACTACGCGTATCACGAGAAGGATATGCGAACAGATGCCTCTCACGCATAAGGTCTACTCTTACGAGTAAACCTTACGCGTAAGGTTTTATACGCCCTGGCGTAAGATCTACGCGTAAGGTCCCTTTCCCACGCATAACTTTTTCACGCAGAAGATAGGATCTACGCGTAAGATTATAACTACGCGTTTAAAACGCTTACGCATAACTTTGTCATTACTACGCATAAGCACGGATGGACCTTCATTATGAATTGTTACATGTGCAAACTTGTTAATAAACTTATCATATCATCACGAATCTAATAATGTCACTAATAAACTTAATCGTTTGATATGTTGTGAACAATAAGTGATAACATAAACTTTAAAACTTAAAGTTAACTAACTCATGAAACATTTCACGGCGTCATTAGACTATTGGACAAACAAGTGACTTAGGACTCAGAACAATCATTATCCTTGTACATTCAATAACTAGACAATAAGACCTTCGTTGACTAACATTATGTCTTCGATATGTTGGTTCTTTTGGCTAATGTTATTTGAGATCACGACATGGTCGAACAAATGAATGTGGATGCACCGAAGTCCTTAAAATTGCGATATCTTTCTAGAGGGTTACCCGAGAAAGCTTGGAAAGAACAACCTTAGGGTTGACTTTGACACCCTCACATGCTCGTAATCTTCTTGTCTAATTGCAGTGGATATTCTCGGGAATCATCCCTACCAAAACATGCTCTCACACTCGCCACAGTTCAGAGGTTTACATTCAACAATTCAGGATTCCATGCGAGGAGGATCACCGGTCAAAATGTCGTGAATGTGACTCTTAATCACAAACAAGTCACTATCACTCCACGATGACTTACGGCTGTTCTCATCATTCGGACATCGCCCAACCGACTTCTTTGCCACCCTACTTTGAGCAGGTGCATCGCAATTCTTGATAGATATTGGTTATGATGAAGCTAAAGGAATCATTTCTAAGCACTCTCACGTGGAGTGAAGAATATTCCTCAACCATGGAGGAAACTCTATATGATCATCACCAAATCGGTCTCGGTCATGGCGGTGGCTATGAGCATCCCAAGCTCATGGAACTACAAATTTTTGGTCGTTGATCAACAAGAAGGACATCATAATTGAAGCATTGCTATGGGAAGATATGATGTCGTCTCATAAAAGCTTGGCTCCAAAATTCCTATGTCGGATACACCAAACTGTTGATACAGAGAGCTCTTACACTTCATCCCGATATCCCATGAGACTCAATGACCCGGATAATCATGACATCAGATCGAGCACATTTTATCCGCTGTAATCAAAGAAAGCGTCTCTGAAGAAGCAGGGAGATGAGTTGCCCGATCACCTTCTTACAGAGGAAATCAAAATTTGAAAACATACAAAAGGTATCGGGTAGCCGTTAAAGAAGGTAAAGTTGGACACCTTGATGAAAAGGCTTCGGGACACCTACTCGGAGAACCGAGAAGAGGCAATCTTTGGAAGTGCCGCAAGTCACGGAGAGTCCAAGGAAGTTCCCTAAGAGGAACCCTCCTTCAAAGAGGATTTTTCCATCTAAGGAAGCTACTCCCATCCCAATTCCCAAAACCGAACCGCAAAGCGACTTTTGGACGAAAGTTCAAGGTACCGACACAGATGAAGAGATTTCCTACTCACGAAGCGCAAGGATGACAATCCTTCCGTGCAAAACCTCCAAGTCCTCAAACCGATAAAGGAAAAGGAAGACTCACACACTCGTGCGGATGATGAAAGTTCGAAGATAAAGAAGAGCAATGGATCAATCCTACGGGAAGACGGTTAAATTTGTTAGTCACCTTCAAAAGGTGAAGAATTTGCAAAAGACCAAATGGGTGGCCCGGAGGATCAAGTGGTCTTGCTTACTCCTCACGAGATCTGATGCGGTTAATCGACCGATAAGGGATCGGTGCCACCACTCTTCTTCAACAACAAAAGCTTGTGGAGGATACTATCGAATATGAGTTTGAGAACCACAGGCGAGAAGTGCGAGAAAGATAAAGATGATGATTATGACAAGTTACTTCGGAAAGTCCACACATTCACGAGAAGGAAACTTCGAACCGCCTAAGGACCCCGAGCCGCCTCATGTCTCCTCATCATCGGACTCTTCATCTCATTCATCACCACCACCATCAATGAGATCAACCAAATCATCATCCAATCGATAAAGAAACCACCTCGTTCTTGGATATCTCATGGCGGAATCTTTGTCAAACAAGTCGGAAAGAAAGACATTCTCCAAAAAGTTGAAATCGATCACATCTGACATTTGTATGACGAGCATGAAAAGATGAAAGAAGAAAGGAAGTTTATTCGAGAAATGAAGATCGTCGAGAGGGAGCGAAATATAGTGTAACAACTACCGGTCTAAAGTTATGTCCAAATCTTATGCAAATCGCCAAGAAAACTATCCGATGGATTATCAATGATGCGTAAAGTGATCGAGGCCAATTTGAATGGCGGACCGTAAGAAAAAGCAGTTTGAACTCAATGAAGATCCGAGGAGTATAATGTTTATAACTATACAATGAATTATCAAGCCAACAAATTAAAACGGCTGAATGAAATGAAAAAGCCAACAAATTAAAGGCTTAAATTAAAAGAAATAAAAATCTATTAAATAAACGCTATCACTATATTTAAAATGATGTTTTTGTTTTAATGTTTTATAAAAGCGAAATTAAAAACTACGTGACGCATAAATAAAAGCGTGAAACTTACACAATATTAACCCTAAAAATATGAAAATCATATTTTTACAATCCTAATGATAAAAGAAAATATTTAGAAAAAGAAAATTATTTTATAACTATTTAATTAATTATTATTAATTAAAACTATTTTAACTATTAAATAATTACCTAAAATACAAGAAATTAGGAAATAAAGCTAGAAAAATAAAATTAAGACTTAGAAAAATCTAAAATATCAAAATAGAATTTTCAAAACTATTTTGTAATTTTACGATTATTTTCTATTTTTATGAATTAAAACTATTAAAACTAATTAAATTACTTAAAATTACAAAATAAACTATGAAAAATCTAGAAAATTACTTTTTTACTTTTTATATTTATCTAAACTTAAGAAAATTGAAAAATTATTTTTGAACCTTTTACGAATTTTTGTATTAAAAGCTAATTAAAATGCTTAAAACTAATTTAAATTAAGAAAAATAGCAAATCAACTTAGAAAAATCTGAAAATTTCAGGAAAAGTCTAAAATAATATAAGGAATAAAGGAAAATAGAAAACAGGCACTTATGTGGAGAAATTAGGCGATGAATCAAGTGCTTATAAATAAGCACTTGAATAAGCTAAATGAAGATTAACAAGTACCAGCTGATTACAGATGTTCTAAACTACTAAAAATGACCAATTGCAACTAAAATCAACAAGCTACAACCACTGATATGCAAGTTGGATCAGATTTGATTACTTGAACTAATAAGCTAAACAGATTCTGAGTACCAACTTTGAACACAAGCACCAGCTTAAAAATAAGCTCAAACTGAAAACCACAAATTGGAAACTAAATCAGACCTGGGTGAGACCAAGTGCACCAAAAATCAGACCATGGGAAGCTCTTTTGAGCCCTGTGCAAGTTGCACAAAATCTGAGAAAAAGCTCAGTGAATACTGAGTTCAGTGAGCAGGGCAACTAGGCCCAAGTTGATGAGCTAATTTGAGGCCTTTAACTAAATTGTAAAATTATACTAAAATGCTAATAAGTAGAAAAACCAGTTGAAGTTTCTAAAATGCCAAATCCCACTTGATAAGACCCAAAAATGAGTTCAAGAAAAATACTTCTAACTGAGCCCAAAACAGGTTTTCACACTTTTGACTTTTGAAGAAATTGATGAACTTTGACCAAATTGAACTTTGATTCCATTTTTGTGACTGAGATTGATGTAATATGTTAAACTAAAACTACTGCAAACAATGTTGATGATTTCTAAACACAAATCAATGATTTGCCAATCCTAAAATCCAACAGTGGACAGTTGAGATGGATTTAAGTGAAATGTTGACTTGAAGCTTTGCAGACCCAATATTTTGACTCAAATGAGCTCAAATACACTTAATAAACATAAACCAATAGAACTTAATTACTGAGTAGACCATTATGACAGATGGATCAGAAAATCCAAACACCCTGGTATGTAACTGTTTTGAACTCAAAACTAACCCAGACACTGAACCAGCTTGCAATTATTATCAAACTAACTTAATATAACTTAATTACTACTGTTAGAACAAGTTTTAACAGATTATAACTACAAATGCATTATATGCAAGAATTTGAGAAAATCACTTACAAAGGTCCACAACCACAATGGCTAGCTATTACTGAAACAATGGACCACTAACCTATCCAAACCCCTACCCTAGCTCAATATCAACCCCATTCCATGTCTGCTTCACCCATTGACCAAATCTTCATCATTTTTGCACCTGTTTGACTTTTGTTGACCAAGGATCAAAATGAATGGAAACTTGAATGTGAGCTTGTACAAGGCTATTATAAGCTCATTTAAGCTTATTGAAGCGATAAATGAGCTTTATGAAGCTTTTGAATGAGATTTTGACAAGGAAAATTTCAATGATTATGCTAAAATGTGAAAATAGATAAAACTTGGAATCACCGATTAGAACTTGATAATCTGCAAATATAACTTGAGTTTAATATTTGAGAACACAAAATTACGCTTTGAAATTAAATTAATACATTAATGAGAAAACGACTTAAGCAAATTTTAAACTAATAATCTACTACATATCTTGCTTCTTCTCTTTCTTTTATAACCCAATCTTCTTATCTCTTTCTTCTGAATGTATCTCACCATTCTAAGCCATTGGATTGCTCAAAATGATCTCAACCGTTTAAACAGATTTTTGGCGCCATTTTTTCCTTTTATCCATGTGGGGTTGAGTGAGAGGTTAGGGAAGCATTAAATGAAGTTTGGAAGCTTGTTAAGGTGGGGGGGAACATGGAAGAGTGGATGGAGGAGGGTGATGGGAGAAGTGAAGTTGCAGAGATAGCGGTGGGAGAAGTGAGACTTTTTGGCGCTTGCTTCTTTTGACCAGATTTTGACCAAGCAGTTAATAATAGAAGGGGGTTCACAATTGCATATTGACGGGGTCCGAGGCGTTTTGGTTCAAAATTGGTTTTAAAGGTTTTAAATTACAAGGACCTTAGTGTAATTTTACGAAAATCAAGGGATTTGAGCGCCAATTTGCAAAGTTTCTTCCAAGGACCTAAAGTGACACTCTTAAAAGTATAAGGACCAAAATTGCCATTTTGCAATTTTCAGGGCCATTCGCCAATTTTCAAAGTTGAAGGACTAAACTTGTAATTTTCTCAAACTTTTATATTTTTCACCAAAGGACTAAATTTGACAACTTATGATTTTAAAAGGACCTTTGGTGATTTTACTTTTGAAATTATGTGCTCGGGGACCTGGTTTTGACAATTTTTGAAACTTGGGGACTGAAGCGCAATTTTGCAAACTTTGCTCAATTTTCATCGATTTTAAACATTTTGCATCCGAAACATATAAAATGCAATTTGGAATATTTTGATCATTTTGATGCATTTGAGCATTTTAGATGATTTTGCGATTTATTTTGACAAAATGATGAGTATTTACACACTCATCAATCCCCACATTGAACTATTGCTAGTCCCTAGCAATCTTTTGAGAAAACTTAATGGATTTGAATCTCTTTACCAAAAGCCATTACTTCGGAGTAGCCAAATGTTTTAGTTCAAGTAAGAACCATGGTACACCGATAACCATGTGATTTTGAGCAAACCACCGACTTTCAACGGATTTGATTTGTCTTTACCGAAGCCGTACCCATACGGACTAGCCAACTCTTAGATAAATTATCGATATTATCTTTGGTGAGATGATTACCAATTATGGTTTTCCATCGCCTTTACCACAAGCCATAAACTTGCGGGCTAGCCAACTCTTCACTTTTTAGGATATGGTGAGTTGAATACCATACAATTTTGGGCAAATTGCAAGCCTTCAACGGATTTGAGATATCTTTACCAAGAGCCGTTTGCTCTGGATTAGCCAATCCTTTTGTCTTATTAGACATGGCGGATGATAACCAAATGAGTAAGTGTAAAACACTTACTCCAAAAAAAATTTTGGCCAAAAGCGGGGAATTGGTATAATTATATGATAAAATTCGTGAGAATTCCCCCACACTTAGAAATGAATATTGCCCTCAATATTCAAAGTACCCGCGGTTATGCCGAAACAAAGAACGTAAAAGGAAATACTACGGCCATTATTTAGAAAGAATTTTTTTTTTTTTTTTTTTTTTTTAAAACAACTTATATACAAAACATGTGGGCAACCCCCATTACTAGGGTGGTAGAAAGAGGTAAGAAGGCGAAATATGGGTGAAAACCCATATGGCATGCTCTTGTTTTTGATTACCGAGTCGCTAGCTTGACTCGATCCCGTATTCATTGGTTCATGGGAAAGTTTGTAAGTCGGGACAACCATGGATGGAATGTCCTCTCCAAAGTAATGCTTCACTCGATGACCATTCACTTTAAAATTAGGACCATCGGGTTGAGATAACTCAATGGTACCATAAGGATAAACCTTAGCGATGGTAAATGGACGGACCAGCGGGACTTGAGCTTTCGAGAAAATCTTCAATCTTGAGTTGAAAAGAAGGACTCGATCACCGGCGTTGAAAAGCGGTTCTTGATTTTGAGTCATGAATCTTCTTTGTCTTTTGTTTATAGATCAAAGAGTTCTCATAAGCTTGATCACGGAGTTCATTTAATTCATTCATTTGAACTTTCCGATGATCACCACCGTCTGAATATCGAAATTAGCATGCTTCAAGGCCCGGTATGCCTTGTGCTCGAGCTCAATGGTAGATGACATGCCTTCCGTACACCGGCTTGTATGGAGTGCACCGATGGGTGTTTTGTAAAGTGTCACGGAAGGCCCAGTGCGTCATCTAGCTTATCCGACCAAGAGGCACGGTTTTCGCCAACCGTCCTCTCAAGATTCTTTAATCCCCGGTTAGAAACTTCCACTTGCCCACTTGTTTGGGGTGGTACGCGATGAGAGAGTGCGGTGAGTTACACCATACTTTTGCATGACTCTTGCAAATTGGTCATTGCGAAATGCGTACTCACGATCACCGATTATGGCTCGTGGGTTCCAAACCTAGCAAATAGAGATTTCAAGAATTTCACAACAACTCGGGCATCGTTGGTGGGTAAAGCCTTAGCTTCAACCCATTTTGACAAGTAGTCAACGGCCACGAGTATGTATTTGTTACCACGGAAGAAGGAAATGGCCCCATAAAGTCAATGCCCCATATGTCAAAATCTCACACACTTGAATGGCGTTTTGCGGCATTTCATTCCTTTGTGAGATATTCCCGTGACGTTGACAAGCGTCGCGGTTTTGACAAATTCATGGGCATCCTTGTAGATTGTGGGCCAATAGAATCGGAATCAAACACCTTCTTGGCGGTGTAGTTGGGGCTATGATGTCCCCAAGTGGGTCCGAATGGCAAGCCTTGAGAATGTCAATGGCTTCCCGACCATACACACATCGCGGGATGACTTGATCCGCACAAATTTTAAACAAGTAGGGTCGTCCCGAAATAATGTTTCACATCTTTAAAGAATTTATTTTTGTTGGGACGACATCCCTTTCACCACAAAGTTACCCGCATGGTAGTTTGCAAAGTCGGCAAACCATGGGGTAGAAGAGTCTCCACGAAAAGAAACCACATTGAGTGTTTCGAGAGGAAATGTTTCATTAATTTCCTTTTCTCGAACACATCTGGTGAGGTTCTCTAATCGGGATAGATGATCGTGACCGGGTTCTCGGCTCCTTTTTATCACGGATGATGATATCAAATTCTTGTAGGAGGAGAACCCAACGGAGCAATCTCGGCTTTGCATCTTGTTTTGCAAAGAGATATTTGAGTCCGAGTGATCCGTATACACCACGCATTTGGTCAAGATAAGATATGGCGAAACTTCTCAAACGCATACACCACGACTAATAATTCTTTTCCGTAGTGGTGTAATGGGTCCGAGCTTGATCATCGTTTTGCTTGCGTAGTGGATTGGTGAAAATGCTTAGTTTTGCGTTGCCCAAGACCGCACCGATAGCAAAATCACTTGCATCGCACATGAGCTCGAAGGTAAATCGATCGGGGCAACTAGAATGGGTGCTTCCGTAGCTTTTTCTTAAGTGTTTCAAAAGCTTCGATGCACTCGGGAGAGAAGATAAAAGGAGCATCTTTTTCGAGAAGATGGGTCATTGGCGAGCGATTTTAGAGAAATCTTGAATGAATCTACGATAGAACCCGGCATGACCTAGAAAACTCCTAATACCTTTGGCGGTAGTAGGATGAGGCGGTTTAGCAATAACATCAACTTTTGCTCTATCTACCTCAATCCCATTCTTGGAAATCTTATGGCCAAGGACTATGCCTTCTTTGACCATAAAGCGGCTCTTCTCCCGGTTTAGACATAGATTGGTGTCTTCACACCTTTTAGCATTTTGTCTAAGTGGAGAGACATGTCTGAAACGAGTCCCCAATGACCGAGAAGTCATCCATAAACACCTCCATTGTTTCCCCGATCATGTCGTGGAAAATTGCCATCATACATCGTTGGAGCGTGCGGGAGCATTGCATAAGCCAAAAGGCATACGTCTATAGGCAAGCGTCCGTATGGGCGGTGAATGTGGTTTCTCTTGATCCGGCGGATCAATGGGGATCTGAAAGTAACCCGAGAAACCATCAAGGAAACAATAGTACTGTTCCATGCTAATCTCTCAAGCATCCGGTCCATGAAGGGTAGAGGAAAATGGTCTTTCTGGTGGCTTCGTTTAACTTGCGATAGTCAATGCACACGCGCCATCCCGTAACCAATCGAGTTGGAATTAACTCGTTTTCTTCATTCGTGACAACGATAATGCCACCCTTTTTGGAACGCAATGAATTGGGCTAACCCAAGGACTATCGAGATAGGGTAAATTAAACCGCATCAAGAAGTTTGAGAACCTCTTGTTTGATAACCTCGTGAATCTTAGGATTCACCCTTCTACGATGTTGAATTGCTTGGTTTGAAGTCATCCTCCATTAAGATTTTGTGAGTACAAAACTCGGGGTTGATACCCTTAATATCGGAGAGTTTCAAGCAATTGCTTGCTTGTGTGACTTCAAGACCTTTATGAGCGGTTTTCTCCTCCTCATTCAAGTCTTTAGCAATTATGACGGGTAATTTATCATCACCCTCCAAAATGCATACTCAAGATGAGGAGGTAGGTCCTTAAGTTCAACCTCGGAAATTCATCGATAGATGTTTGCCGATTTGATTTCCTCAATTGTGATTTCTTCGGAGGAGTGAAGGTAATGGATCTTCATTAAGCAATTGCTCAAGATAAAGAATATCCCCCGAATCATAAACACCATCAATTCCGGCGGAATTGATTCATCGATAACCGAAATTCATCGATCTCTTCGGAAGGAAGTCACCTCCTCAAACGGGTGAGAGAAGGGAAGAGTCGGCAATGATAGGTTGAGAAGATGTGGTGGAATTGGAATTTCCACTCACGAATTATGAAGATAACCAAGAAACTCTTGAGAGTACTCCTTCAAGCAATATCAATTAAATCAACTCGATTAATTGATTCAATATCATAATTTGAGGAGTACCTCGAAGTTTGATCGAGGTTAAAGGTAATGACTTCATTACCCACACGTAAAGTGATTTCTTGCACAAATACATCGATAAGAGCACGGCCCGTTCTCGTGAATCCTCGACCAACAATAAGAGGAACCCGAGGATCGGCATCGAAATCAACAACCACAAAGTCACCGAAATGGAACTTTCCTACTTTCACAAATACATCCTCGGCGATGCCAAGAGGACGCGAGATAGAACGATCGCAAGCTCGAGAGTCATGCGGTAGGAATAAGTTCCAGGAAGAAAGTTTCTTCCACACTGAATAAGGCATCGATTGATGCTTGCACCAATATCGGCAAGGGCAAAGCATTCAATCATCCCGGGAAAAACAAGGAAGAAGAAATTTTCCGGGATCTCCTAGCTTCTCGGGAAGCTTCTTTAACAAAACGGTGAGCAATTCTCATTCAAAGGAGTCTTAGCCATTTCAAACTGACTTTTCCTTGTTGCTCAACATGTGTTTGAGTAGATGCAAACTTGGGCATTAACATGATGGCATCCATGAAGCTTATGTCAAAATGAAGTTCTTGGAAAATTTGAAAGAATTTTTCCATCGATGACTAGCTTTTCGCGGAGCTTTTGCTCATGTAAGCGTGAGGATAAGGAATAGAAGTTTTGGATTTAGGGTCAACAAGCTGGAGGTTCAAAACAACTCTGTGTTTGGTGTTGGGTTTGGGGACAACACGAGGATGGACATTATTGGCACTTCCGTTATTAGTAGGAAGTTCCTTGTCCTTTGTCGCCTCGGGCTCGCTTTCCAGGTTACCTTCGGGAGAGAAGAAGAAGAGGTAGTAGGAATAGCGGGTCCAAGCATAAGAAGCACCACGGGTTGTGATCGCCTTTGCATCGCCCCTCGGATTAGCGATCGTGTTGCTAGGTAAAGTACCGAGCCCAGGGTCGATCATTTAAAGACTTCTTGATGTCGAAATTTGGTCGACCAACAACCGATTCATTTCCTCTTGGGATTTCATGAATTGTTTCAACAACTCATCGATGATGGGCCAGTTGGAACAATGGCTTGAGTTTGCACAGAAAATTCGGCCTCTATTGTTAGGATTAGAGCCTTGATTTTGAAAATTTCCTTGATTATTGGCATGAAAATACCACAGGTTAAAATTTCACGACTGGTTTCTATTGTAATTTCCTTGATGTTGGAAATTTTGATTACGATTTTGAAAACCGTTGTTTGATTGAAATTACCTTGGTTTTGGAAACCTTGGTTTGGTCATTTTGATTCGATTACGGTTTTGATTGAAACCGGAGGTCGAGTAGTGGTTAGGGCGGTGGTTCGGGTCTATAGGAGCACGATATTGATTGCCTCCTTGATTAGACATCCGCCCACAACATTTGCTTCAAAAGGGTTACCATCGGTGGCCATACGATTATAGTAAGCATGGGGCCACCACGGGTAACACAGACTTCCACTTTCTTAACTTCGGCAGAGGTGAAGTTTGTGGAAAAAGACTTTCTTTTGGTTGGAAGAACCAAAGCTTGGATAGCTTCAGTGAGTTTATCAATCTTAGCATCGGTGCTAGATTGACTCACGGGCGATGAAGAAGAAGAAGGACCAACAACGACTTGGGAAACAACCGCTTGCTTCGTGCAAGGCGGACTTTAGACTTGTTTTCGATTATCGCTAAAGCTTCTTTGTGGTTTTGCTTAGGAAATTTCCTCCAGCGGAGGAATTGAGAGAATCTTGATCAGATTGACTCACTCCATTGTAGAAAGTATCGAGTTGCATCAACTCGGAGAAACCGTGGTGAGGACATTTGCGAAGCAATTCCTTGAAACGATCCCACGATTCATCAAGGATTCATCAAACTTCGAGTGAACTTGATGATTTCATTTTTAAGACTAGTGGTTTTGGAAGGTGGATAGAATTCATTCACAAATTTCTTCACCGGATCTTCCCATGTCTCAATAGGCGAGGGGTTGTTTTCAAGCCAAACCGGGCTTGCCCTCAAGAGAAATGGGAATGAAGAAGAAACAAAGACATCGGTAGGGACATTCTTATACTTGATGGTAGATGCAATCTTGTTAAACCATCTAATATGAGCATGAGGATCATCCGCTCAAAACCGTAGAAGCGATTTGAGGTTACAAGATTGATAACCGGTCTTGAGTTCAAAATTTTCACCACGATGGTCGGTACGACAATAGCATCTCCATACCCGTCGATGGGTGCACGGAGAAGCTCACACATAGGCGTTCTTCCGCCATGATAACGGAAGTAGTGTAAGCGGTCCGGATCTCGGATCCGACCGAAGGAGCGAAAGTCTCGAACACGCCTTCTTGGAATCTTGACAAGCTCACGAAATGGGCTCACAGATCTAGAAGAGCGAGTGCGCATACACTAGAGTTAACTCTAAGGAAACTCGAGTTAAGAGAGAAATGGAATTATGAAAATCTTTCGGATGAGAATGAGAATTATGAAGACGTTTTATAAAAATGGGGTGAGAAGAATCTTTATGGGTTTTACGGTTAAACGTCGATATCACAACAAAATCAATTAACACAAAATCGAGGCAAATCAACGATGAACTTAACCAATAATCACAATATGAATGGCTTCTTTGAAAAGGTACACCAATCAAAAGGACACAAAGGCAAGTTTTAAATCTTTAGTTCGGGAACTTATTATGGTCGCACCCCAGTTAGGTAGTGCCTTTGCCTTGGTTTATGTGGTAATCTTTTAAGTTGTTATTTATTAAAGAAAGCAGCGAATCTTTTGTATTTTTGATTTTTGATAGATATATAGAAACAAAAGAAAAATATTTTTGTGTTTTATCGTTTTGGATGTTTTGGGTTTTGGATTTTTATAAGAAAATATGGATATATATATAGATAGATATGGATGATATGAACAAATGAGTGAGTATTCAAACAACTAATCGCTAGACGTAAGACAATTAGCCTGACTCCCAAGCGTGGCGCCAAAATTTGATGCGCGCAAGCAGTCAAGCTTTCTCACACAAGCTCGCCACTTGTGAATGGCGGACCGTAAGAACCTTAAACAGTTTGAACACGAACTCAATGAAGATCCGAGGAGTATAATGTTTCCCTGTCGTTATGTCCCAATGAGCTATGCAATGAATTATCAAGCGTAAAGTGATCGAGGAATTTGAGCAGAAAAAGGATTTGAATGATATATAACTACGGAAAAAGCCAACAAATAATAACGGCTTAAATGCAAATTAAAGGAAATTAAAAGATAAAATCTATTAAATAAACGCTATCATTATATTTAAAATGATGTTTTTGTTTTATGTTTTATAAAGCGAAATTAAAAACTACTGACGTATAAAAATAAAAACGTGAAACTTACACAATATTAACCCTAAAAATATGAAAATGATATTTTACAATCCTAATGATAAAAGAAAATATTTAGAGAAAAATAAAATTATTTTTATAACTATTTAATTAATTGATATTAATTAAAAACTATTTTAACTATTAAATAATTACCTAAAATACAAGAAATTAGGAAATAAAGCTAGAAAAATAAAATTAAGACTTAGAAAAATCTAAAATATCAAAATAGACTTTTCAAAACTATTTTTGTAATTTTTTGATTATTTTTCTATTTTTTTATGAATTAAAAACTATTAAAAACTAATTAAATTACTAAAATTACAAAGTAAACTATGAAAAATCTGGAAAATTACTTTTTTACTTTTTATATTTATCTAAACTTAAGAAAATTGAAAAATTATTTTTTGAACCTTTTACGAATTTTTGTATTAAAGCTAATTAAAATGCTTAAAACTATTTTAAATTAAGAAAAATAGCAAATCAACTCAGAAAAATCTGAAAATTTTAGGAAAAGTCTAAAATAATATAAGGAATAAAGGAAAATAGAAAACAGGCACTTATGTGGATAAATTAAGAATCGATGAATCAAGTGCTTATAAATAAGCATGAATAAGCTAAATGAAGATTAACAAGTACCGGTGATTACGGATGTTCTAAACTACTAAAATGACCAATTGCAACTAAAATCAACAAGCTACAACCATCGATATGCAAGTTGGATCGATTTGATTACTTGAACTAATAAGCTAAAAGCAGTTTAAGTACCAACTTTGAACACAAGCACCGACTTAAAATAAGCTCAAAATGAAAACCACAAATTGGAAACTAAATAGACACTGGTGAGACCAAGTGCACCAAAAATCAGACCATGGGAAGCTCTTTTGAGCCACTGTGCAAGTTGCACAAAATCGAGAAAAAGCTCAGTGAATCTTGAGTTCGGTGAAGCAGAGCAACTAGGCCCAAGTTGATGAGCTAATTTGAGGCCTTTAAATAAATTGTAAAATTATACTAAAATGCTAATAAGTAGAAAACCAATTGAAGTTTCTAAAATGCCAAATCCCACTTGATAAGACCCAAAATGAGTTCAAGAAAAATACTTAAGCGAGCCCAAAACAGTTTTCACACTTTTGACTTTTGAAGAAATTGATGAACTTTGACCAAATTGAACTTTGATTCCATTTTGTGACTGAGATTGATGTAATATGTTAAACTAAAACTACTGCAAACAATGTTGATGATTTCTAAACACAAATCAATGATTTGCCAATCCTAAAATCCAACAGTGGACAGTTGAGATGGATTTAAGTGAAATGTTGACTTGAAGCTTTGCAGACCCAATATTTTGACTCAAATGAGCTCAAATACACTTAATAAACATAAACCAATAGAACTTAATTACTGAGTAGACCATTATGACAGATGGATCAGTAAATCCAAACACCCTGGTATGTAACTGTTTTGAACTCAAAACTAACCCAGACACTGAACCAGCTTGCAATTATTATCAAACTAACTTAATATAACTTAATTACTACTGTTAGAACAAGTTTTAACAGATTATAACTACAAATGCATTATATGCAAGAATTTGAGAAAATCACTTACAAAGGTCCACAACCACAATGGCTAGCTATTACTGAAACAATGGACCACTAACCTATCCAAACCCTACCCTAGCTCAATATCAACCCCATTCCATGTTTGCTTCATCCATTGACCAAATCTTCATCATTTTGCACTGTTTGACTTTTGTTGACCAAGGATCAAAATGAATGGAAACTTGAATGTGAGCTTGTACAAAGGCTATTATAAGCTCATTTAAGCTTATTGAAGCGATAAATGAGCTTTATGAAGCTTTTGAATGAGATTTTGACAAGGAAAATTTCAACAGATTATGCTAAAATGTGAAAATAGATAAAAACTTGGAATCATGATTAGAACTTGATAATCTGCAAATATAACTTGAGTTTAATATTTGAGAACACAAAATTACAGCTTTGAAATTAAATTAATACATTAATGAGAAAAACGACTTAAGCAAATTTTAAACTAATAATCTACTACATATCTTGCTTCTTCTCTCTTTCTTTTATAACCCAATCTTCTTCTCTCTTTCTTCTGAATGTATCCCACCATTCTAAGCCATTGGATTGCTCAAAATGATCTCAACCGTTTAAACAGATTTTTGGCGCCATTTTTTCCTTTTATCCATGTGGGGTTGAGTGAGAGGTTAGGGAAGCATTAAATGAAGTTTGGAAGCTTGTTAAGGTGGGGGGGAACATGGGAGAGTGGATGGAGGAGGGTGATGGGTTGCCTGGTGAAGTTGCAGAAGCAGGTAGGAGAAGGAGACTTTGGGCGCGCTTGCTTCTTTTGACCAGATTTTGACCAAGCAGTTAATAATAGAAGGGGGTTCACAATTGCATATTGACAGGGGGTCCAAGGCCAAGGGTTCAAAATTGGTTTGTAAAGAGATTAAATTACAAGGACCTTAGTGCAATTTTCTGAAATTTAGGGATTTGAACTGCCAATCTTGCAAAGTTTCTTCCAAGGACTAAAAGTGACACTCTTAAAAAGTATAAGGACCAAAATTGCCATTTTGCAATTTTCCAGGGGCCATTTCTGCCAATTTTCAAAGTTGAAGGACTAAACTTGCAATTTTCTCAAACTTTTTATATTTTTCACCAAAGGACTAAATTTGACAAGTTATGATTTTAAAAGGACCTTTGGTGATTTTACTTTTGAAATTATGTGCTCTCGGGACTGCTTTTTGACAATTTTTGAAACTTGGGGACTGAAGCGCCAATTTTGCAAACTTTGCTCAATTTTCATCGATTTTAAACATTTTGCATCCGAAACATATAAAATGCAATTTTGGAATATTTTGATCATTTTGATGCATTTTGAGCATTTTTAGATGTTTTCAGATGATTGACTCAAAATGATGAGTATTTACACACTCATCAAACAATGATCCAAGTATTTCTCTAACAATGAATTGGTGGCCAAGCTTGTTACACAAATGTCGCCACGAGCCGCAATGCTCAACTCGATGAAGCAAAATTGTATCAAGCATCGCTAGACTACCAACTTCAAGAAGCTTGTAGATTTGAGGCGTAAAGTTGAAACGCCCTAGAGACGATGAAGATAAGGATAAAGACAAGGACTCGCACCTAAGCGTCGAAAGCGATCGGTGAATCTTCTTGATGCCACCTCCTCCACAACGGACTTCTTCTCAACAAAGTCTCCTCCACCTCGGTCTTCTCGATAAACCTCGGGACGATTCCGAGTTACCACCCCGACTCAAAAAAGCGGTGATTACTTTGAGTATCACGGGTGGTAGCGATGAAGAGGTCCTGAGCCCCTACAACAACCCACCTCACCCAAACAAGTGCGAAACCGAATCATCATCAAGGCCTTCCAAAAGAAGAAGAAGACGACTCACTGAAGTCGTATCATGGCTTGATGACGATAAAACCGAAGAGTTTGAATGGTTCTCCACACTTGTCAATCAAACTCCCCACACGATGAAGGTCAAGACTTGGTGAGACGGTTCTACATTGGAGCACGCAAAACTTTTGCAAGAAAAGTTCCATGTGAAGAAAATGACGAAATCGAGTTGAAGCGAATCAAGAATGAAGCGTTTCAACTTCTAAAAGACGACTCGAAAGCGCCTCGAGGTCGAATATCATCTTGAGAACATCGCTCGAGCTATGTCTAACAACATGGATTGGATCAATCCGGAAGCAAACATTGACTTCACGAAAGGGACAACCCTCCATACTACACCGATTGGACCAAACCCCTACCGACCATTGGCCAAACAGATGAACCACGTGATTCCTTTCGATACTTCTTTACGAGACACGGATTTTCTTTTACGGTAGCGATGGTTCAAGAAAATCGCTACATCGTTGACTCTTCCATTCCAGTGACTATTTACTCAAAGCGCATAGCTATCGAGGAACGTGCAAATCGCTTGTTTTTCGACAAGCGTGCAAGAATACGACCGAGATGCATTGTATAGGATTCATCATTAGCCCGAACACCGAAGAATCTACTACAAAAGCTGCTGGTTCGGAAGTCTCAACACGCGATGTACTGAGTTCTAAGGACATCGTGGCCATCAAACATGTTGATCTCAAGTCTAAGTGGGACTACACCTTCTTGAAGAATATCATAGTCAAGCGACAAGATGAGCAGGACTATGCATTCTCCGAAGTGACTTTGAGAATTTATCCTCAACAACATCGAAGACATGTACCTTGCCAAAGTACGGTCGTATGAGACAATTCTCGATGAAGTTCAACGTGAATTTATCAAGTCAATTCTCATCTTCATTAGACGATCGTGATCAAAGAGCGTGTAGAAGATATCCGGTGGTGTTGAATCTTATCGACGCGTGTCAACCTCACTCCTCCAATGCTTGATCTTCCCGACATCAATCGCCTAACTCAATATCGCTCATCAAGAAACCATTCGAGTTGTTTACCGCAGTGAACTTTAAAGAAACCGCTTAATGACGTGTAGTGAACTTGTAAATTCGGGATCATACTTTGAAGTCGGTTAGGGATGGATTGAGATGCAGGTTGAAGGATATCGCTGAAAATTGGGTCTCCTAAGCTGGAATTCTCGTGAAAGGAGGAATGTGAGACAAATCATCACAATGATTGATGAAAGGTTATTCGAAGGATCGGATTCGAGACGATTGGAGAGCTATGTTGGTGGTCGACCAGGATTAACATAACCGCTTTCAACGCCCTTGCGCACTCACAGGAACATCACTTGCACTTCTGGTACCCTTGAATTGGTTCTTTCATTACAAATTTGGATGTATGATTATATATATGTCATAAACGTGCACACATAATGATGTACAACCGTAATTGTCAAGAAAGGACCACGTGGTACGCTTGATTGCACAATCCTTATAAAAGGAGCGAAAGCTTCTTACTTTTGAGTAAAACCTATCAAACCTTTCATTATTCAAGGTTTTGCTCAAAAGAACAAGTACTTCCCGTATGATTTTCAAAACCTCAACCGTTTATATCACTTGTTGAGGGGAGTATTTGAATTAAACTTTGTTGACAAGCATTCACGATGGTCACTCTTCCCATAACACTCGAAATGGTCATATTTATTCTCAACCATTCAAAATAACATTTTTATATGCCATTTTTGAGGGGAAAAAATTGTGTGATAAGAAATATGTTGTGCATAATGCAAATGAATCTGTACCTCGAGACTTAACCAACGAATTGATGGCACTAAACTGTTTGTAACTTCGAAAAGACTTGTCTGGACGGTAATAATTTCAAGCTAGTTCGCTAGTAATGTAAGCGTGTCTCATGAAGGACTTGTCCAAGTAGAAAGTACCATTCGAGATACTCTTGGTAGACATGAACTCGGCGGGTATGACAACCTTTCGAGGTTTGTCTACACCTTCAAGGTAGTTATTAGAGCTAGTTGTCACCTAAAAGTCGACAATGTAACTCTTTAACTATGCAACGAACCGTGTCTCATGGGGATTGTCTATCTTGATGGATCAATTCAAAAGTCGCGCTCTTTCCCGACCGTGCATTTAAACCATTAATACTCTTAAGCACATATGGAGGGGAGTATTTATGCAAAACCTTATCTCTCACGATGGTTCAAACATGTTTTTCATCTACAAACCATTTGAGAGATTTTTTTCACAAACTGTGGTTTTAATGGCAACATAGGTTAGTCATGGAGTTATAAGGTGACTAAGGTTAGAATAACGTTCTATGATCCGCCAGAGCGGAGGGATCTACCCAAGGACACTACCATTAGTTAGTGTTAGAAGTCCTTAGGAATGATTGTAAAAGGAGAAAATGAGAATCGGAGAAAGAAGGAGTTGAAGAATCAAAAAAAAAAAAAAAAAATGTAAAGTAAAGGGTGAAAAGAAACCGCCCTCAGTTATTCAACTTAGGGCATACACGGGTTCAATTCATATACTCTTGGTTGTCACTTAGTGACACGGTATTGAAGATTAAAAGTCGTCATGGACCCGGTGGCGATGCACTAAACCTTCTTAGCCACTCAAGTTTCTCTCAACAAGCTTGTTTCATTCTCACAGGAACCCTACATAAACTATTGGCTTCTCTTAGAGATCGTTGGTATTGAAGAAGGAGACCTCTCCTAGTCTCTGCTCAGAAAACCAAAATGCACTATTGAGTCTAGAGCCACGAGATTCATCAAAAGATCTCTTAGGAACACTTGACATTTAATCACTTGATGATCAACAAATAAGATTATCGATGGTTTATATCGAGTCCTTCAATGATCTTAGCAACTGTCGAGAACATTTATGAGAGGTTCACATCTGTGATCCTCGGTGATTGAATGGAAACTCTGCCAGGTCAACATCAAACGACCGACAAAGAAGTCGCCGGTAACTCCCGTGGATTACGCGAGTGTGTCTCAAACGGTCTGATCGTGAGGTGATGCTATGGTGTACAACAATGACTCATACGAGCTGTAGATGTACTTGATACATCGCGTTATCTCACTTGTGGGACTCCAGTTCAGAGCGGCCTTTGTAAGAATTAGAGTTGTGTTTTCACACTATGTCGTTAACACTCTCAAGTTCAAACTTGTAAGTGCGGAATCCGCTTATTACTAACCGTTTGACATGTTTTCTTCTTATGGAAGCTCCGGAGCGGAATGATCGTGCTAATTCTTCTCATGCTCACGCCAACATCATCATTAATGGAAGTTCTATCCAAAAGCAACACAATCGCTGAATGATTCTTCGTCAAGCCAAAGAATCTACAAAGTTATAGACTTAAAGAACTTCATTAGTATTGAATTCCAACGTCAAAAGCGTGTGGCGTGTTGAAGAATGACGGAGACACTTGGAGCGTGAGCGGAACTGAGATGTAATTGATGCGAACAACAACATACTATCACTTTCACCACAAAGAGCAATGATCAAGAACAAAGTTATAGATGACGTCAAAGCATAACTGCTCAAAGTCAACTATCTCTCTACCGGGAGATTGTTCGAATCGAGGTAATTCTTCTCAAGAAAGAAGAATGTCGAGACGTCGAGCTACTATTACATCAACGCCTTCACCGTTTACATTCATATATACTTGAGGGGAGATTGTTGGAATCACTCCTAAACAAGATTTCAAGTATTTATATTTCATATGTAATAGGTAGCTTTATATGGCCTTTATGTTTGTTTAAGGCCTAGCTTATGTAGAAGGCCCATAAGCTAAGGCCCATGCCCAATAAGGAATAGGGAAGGATAGGGAGTGTTGCCCTAGCTCCTTGCCTATAAATACAATGTAATAACCCTCACTTGAGGGTTGGTTGTTCAAGTCATTCTTTCACCTACACTCTACGCATAACCGGTCTTAGTCTAACGTGTGTTTGTGTTTGTTTACTTGTTCAATCGCCTCACCCCTTTCTATATTACTTGTGTTTGTAAAACTAGTGACCTAACATCCGCCTTGCAGTGGAGAGGCGATACTTTGCCTCGTACTAAGTATCCTCGAAGATGGCTAAGCGAGAGACTATGCGCTCAAGTGACACGATTGTGTTTAACGGATTAAACACTTAGGATATTTTCTATTCAAATCAAGATTAAGGGGTTTGGGTATTTATGAACCCAATGTCTCCCCTATTTGGATATACAAATAGCCTAAGTGTTTGATCGATGTAAGTGAGCTAATGGCTTCTTCTTACCTTGAATGTACTAATGAAAATAATAAGGAACTTTGAGTAGTCTAACAAAACATCGTCTTTTATTGATCGATTACATAATTCCTATCACTAGTACAAGAAGATAAATTGATGTCGGTCTAGATGGATACCCGGTGCTTCAAGCTTCACTTTCTTGGTGATGAGTGTTTCCACGTCGGGATGGTCTCGATCTTAGCATTCGGTCTTGACAAAACACGGCGTTTGCGAGGATTGGATCCGAGAGGCCCTTTGGAATATAGGCGATCATTGCAGCCACTCGGCTGATCAATGTCACTCCATCTTTGAAATGCGGGGTTCTGCAACGCCCAACCCGACAAGGGTAAAGGAATCAAGTGATGGTGTCATATCAAAGCAAACATAAATATCCAAAAGAAATCTTAGCATAAATCTTGAAATAATTCAAGTCAAACGACTTCAATACATAGGTCCCAGTGAAAATAAACTCAAATGAAATGTCTAAAATATAAAGTCTTAAATGGCATCATAAGATCAAAGCTAAAATCTCTAAGGTAAGTCCACTCAAGACTCATCCCAAAGCAATACCCAGCTCAATGCTTAGATACCGCCATGAAGAAAAGAAATGCGGTGAGCTTCAAAAGCCAGGTGAGGAATGATATACAAGCAAAACGAATACTGAAACGAAACGAATATGAAATAAAGTGAAAGAAAGATAGCGAAATCATAATCATTTCAAAATATAAATCGGGATAAAAGAATAAGTTTTATAGCTAACTACCTCGAGCCTAAACACATATGCCATATCATAAACATATTCATTTTCATATTCACATAAAGCAACATTTGTAGGGGAGACCTACCAGAGTTATGAAGGGCGTGCACGCAGACATCAATCATCGATAACATATAGCATATAACATATAATATATAACATATAATGATCTAGGATGCACCCATACGCCCACAAATATATATTGATAATATAATATAACTTGAGCTCATAACAAATAATGATAAAGGACGTGGCAAAACTTCACTCTATCGCCCTAGAGTCATGTCAAGTGCATTCGACACGGACATGGAACCCCATGACTAGTTAATAATTTGGCTCGGTGTCAAACTATCTTAGGTCAAATTAGAATGTCATAAGCGACATAGATCATACTTTATCAAATGTTTAATCATGTTTTCAAAATCAAAGTCTTCATATCATATAGTTCAAAATCAATGTTTTATGATTCAAAATCAAAGTTCGGATAAGCAACACTCAAATAGACACATTAGGGTTCATAGCAAAGGCTTAGGAAATCCTAATATAAAAGTGACGAAAAGCGTTATAAGAAACCTTTACTAAAAGGTCGAATATCATACCTTATTCCAAAGCAATGATCAAAAGCGTAAACAAGGAAAGCAAAGGATTACTCCTTCTTCACGTAACCTATACACATTAACGGTCGTACATGTTATTTATGATTCCATAATTGTCGAAATGATCTTTTAATATTTGGCGTTCATACTTAGTGTATTTAATGATCTTAATACTTTAGGGTTTTATAATTAAATGAGACTTAAGTGTTTTATAAACAATATAATAGATTAAGGTTCATCATGTCATTTATTAAAGTTTATGGTTAAATGTGAAAATAGTTTAAACGTCATAACTCACACATGAAGTAACGTAATTAATATACTTAGCTTCAAACCTTAATCGACTCTCATTTATGTTCTAGGGTTTCTCCTTCTTTTAATTTCACATTAATATGCATTTACTTACATGTTATGTCTTTTAATGACTCATTACTTAACCTAACACATCATAAAACAATCTTTCCTTTTATGTTTCACTTGCACGCTTATGATTTTATGTGACATACAAGTTACTTATTACTCGGATTAATTACACGTTTACATTTACAAGTTCACTTGACTTATAATAATGCACGCATATGAGACACGATTCACAAACTATTAGGGTTTGGCATACCTTATTCGGTTTACATATCAAACTAGGGTTTATGTTTACATGACCTTTACTCGTTTAATACATGTTCAAAAAATCTATATGTGGTTCGGTTCAATCTAGGGTTTCGGCTAATAGGTTATTACGCAAGTCTTAACTCATCTACGTACTTTACATATTCAAGTTATTAAGTTTTACACCTTGGTCGAACATATACATGGTTCGGTTTTAATACATATGGTTCGGTTCCTATATAACTCGACATATTCATAATCCGATTCAATAATACTTATTACGTAACATACTCTTTAATACTTATAAGGTTTAAATCATATGGTTCGCCTTTGTTTGGTTTCATCGGCTCGACATAAAGAAAAGAAAACACAAGTCGACAAAAAGAAACAAGTTACAATACACTAACTTAAGGTGCATCAAAGGAAGACGAATAAACACGTTTATACCTTAGCTTGCTTGAAACAAAAGTCTCGACACCAATGGTTGTAGGTTCGGCCGAATAGGAAGAAAAGAAAAGAGAGGCAACAAAACTAGGGTTTCACTTTTCTTGTCAATGTAGTGTATATATAGGTGGTATCATTTTTAGTTAGGTCTTGAGGAGGGTCTTGGGTTTCGGCTTGGTCCAACCGAACACAACTAAACGCACGCCATATGGGCTTCGGCCCTTGATCCATCAAACAACACAAATGCGGCCCAAGTTAATTACGCAAGACGTTAAATCTTCGTCGCACCAAAATCGATCACGTACATTTTAGTTAGGTTTAATTATTCGCAGTTAAGTTTTAATTTAGTTAAATGATATAAATGTATTTTACATATTTTATAAATTTCGATTCCAAGGGTATTTTAGTCTTTAATCGGGTTTTAGATTTTCCGGGTTTTACAATTCTTCCCTCTAAAGAAAAATTTTAGTCCTCGTAAATTGAAATGAAACGAAACGAAATGAAATGAGAACATACCAAACTATTCAAAGAAATAAGGATAACTAGCTCGATCGACTCTCGGTTTCCCAAGTAGCCTCAATGCCCGGATGATTTTCCAAAGAATCTTAACGAACGGAATGACTTTATTTCTCATGACTCTTTCTTGCCTTTCTAGAACACTTCGGTTCTTCGATAAAGACATATCGGATTGAATTTGATCAAACGGATAAGAAGTAACGTGTAACTAATGATAGTTGTATCCCTTAGGAGTGATACATGGAAAACGCCATGAACATGCGATAACCGAGGCGGAAGTGCTAATCGATACGAAACTTCTCATATCGCTCTAGGATTTCAAAAGGTCCGATAAATCGAGGACCGAGCTTGCCCTTGATTCCAAACGTTTCACGCCTAAACGTGAAACTTTCAAAATACACGATCTCGACCCGAAATTCTAAATCACGACGATGCTTGTCGGCATAACTTTTCCGACAAGACCTAGCTTCCTTCAACTTTCTCTAGCAAACTACTTTCTCATTAGTGATCTCGATCATTTCGGACCTTCAATCAAGCGCTCACCTACTTCATCCCAAAAATAGGTGCTCTACATTTCCTCCCATAAAGAAGTTCAAACGGTGCGCTTAATGCTAGCATGCCAACCGTTGTTGTATGCAAACTCTACTAAACATAAATATTCATCCCAACCGCCATCCATTCTAAAGCACAAGCCCTTAGCATATCCTCTAAGGTCCGAATAGTCCTCTCGATTGACCATCCGCTTGAGGATGAAATGCCGTACTAAAATTAAGTCGAGTACCCCAAGCTTTTGCAAACCTTCCGAAATGAGAAGTAAACGCGGATCTCTGCTTGACACAAAAGATACCGGAGTACCATGAAGTCTAACGATCTCTTGTTGAAAAATCTCCGCCAATCTCCCAATACCATAATCCTTTTCGATTATAAGAATGAGCAGATTTGGTTAGTCGATCAACAACTACCCAAATCGCATCATGCTTCTTCCGAGTAAGAGGTAGTCCAACACAAAATCCATAGATATCTTATCCCACTTCCATGTTGGAATATCCAATGGTCAGAATAATCCACTAGCCCTTTGATGTTCAATCTTAACTCACGACAAATCATACACTTCGACACAAACGTCGCCACATCTTGCTTCATGCCATTCCACCAAAAGTATCGCTTCAAATCCCTATACATCTTGGTAGAACCAGATGGATAGTGAAAGGAGAACTATGAGCTTCATCATAACTTTCAACGAAGTACCGATCATTAGGAACACAAAGCCTATATCCATACCATACAATACCGTCATTATCAACCTTAAACTCCGTCTGCTTACCTTCTTCAATATTTTGCGCCACGCTCACGGCTCGCCGTCATATTTACGAGCTTTAATTTGCGATAAGGTTCGACTCCACCTTCATACTAGCCCAATATCCATCAAAACCTCGTACACATAACTCAACATCCAAACTCTCTAAGTTACTAATAATCCTAGGCTCAATCTTGATACTTGCAAGAATGTTCGATTTCGCTAAGTCGCCAAGAACTACATTAGCCTTACCGGATGGTACCGAATGTTGGTGTCATAATCCTTAAGAAGTTCTAACCATCTTCTTTGTCTCATGTTAAGTTCCTTCGAGTGAAAATATACTTGAGACTCTTATGATCGATGAATATATCACACGCCTCCATACAAGTAATGTCTCCGGATCTTCAACTCGAACACCATGCGGCTAACTCAAGGTCATGAGTTGGGTAATTATCCTCATAAGGTTTGAGCTGCCTCGAAGCATAAGCTATTACCTTTCCATGTTGCATCAAAACACAGCCCAACCCTTTCTTAGATGCATCACTATAAATTTGAAATCCTCCAGAACCAGTTGGAAGAGTCAAAATAGGAGCGGACACCAATCTCCGTTTCAACTCTTCAAAGCTCTTCTCTCGTTCATCCGTCCATACAAACTTTTCACCTTTCCTCATCAGTTGGGTTAGGGGTAGAGCTAAGCGAGAGAAACCTTCAACAAAACGTCTGTAGTAACCAAAGAAGTCCAAGAAAACTCGACCTCGACCACCGTCGTGAGGTCTTGGCCATTTGGTGATAGCCTCAACTTTAGACGGATCCATGGTGATACCATCGGTGATACAATATGTCCAAGGAAAGCGACTTGTCTTAACCAAAATTCGACTTCAAAATTTGGCGTACAACTTCTTCTTCCTCAAAATCTCCAAACTATCCGGAGATGTTCTTCATGCTCTTCTTCGGACTTGGAGTAAACTAAAATGTCGTCGATGAAAACAATAACGAACTTGTCGAGGAACTCATGGAAAACACGATTCATTAGGTCCATAAATACAGCAGGCGCGTTTGTCAAACCAAAAGGCATAACGAGGAATTCGTAATGACCATATCTGGTACGAAACGCGGTCTTAGGAACATCTTGCTCCTTCACACGTAACTGATGATAACCAGATCTCAGGTCAATCTTTGAAAAGAACTTAGCTCCTTGTAGTTGATCAAACAAATCATCAATACGTGGCAGAGGATAACGATTACGAATGGTAATACGATTGAGTTCACGGTAGTCGATACATAGGCGCATGCTTCCATCCTTCTTCTTCACAAACAAGACAGTGTACCCCATGGAGAAACACCGGGCAAATAAATCCATTTTCTATCATCTCTGCTACTGCTCCTTCAACTCCTTCGATTCTACAGTGCCATGCGATACGGAGCCTTCAAATCGGTTCGGCACTGTGAATTAACTCAATGCTAAACTCAACTTCTAGGCGGGGAAGACCAGGAGTTCATCAGAAAACGTCGGTGAATTCGCAAACAACCGAAAGATTTTCAATGTTAGGACTCTCCAAAGATGTGTCATAACGGATGCTAGAAAACCTTGGCACCCATGAGCAATCATGGTCCGTGCCTTCATAGTGGAAATGAGCTTAATAGATTTGAGAGGTTGAGAACCATGATAAACGAATTCGGGATGTTTTACGTCTCAAAGATCACCGTTCTAGCATAGCGGTCAATTAAAGCTCTATGATAAGCCAACCAATCCATGCCTAGAATGATATCAAAGTCGACCATATCGAGAGGATACTGATTCGCAGTTTAATACGATCATCAAAACGAAGAGGACACTTAACGATTTATGATCAATGATCACGTGGTTTTCATAGCGTGAAATCGATAAGTGATTTGTTAACGGTTTGGGCTTCATATTAAGTTTCTTAGCAAATGTGATAGATATAATGGAGTGTGTGGCACGGTATCAAATAAAACGAAGACGAGATAATCATCAATGAAAAGAGTGCCCGTAATGGTACGAAGTGCGTCACCGTTACGAGTAGTAGCATAAACACGTCCAAGAGTAGTCGGTGCTTGATGTAGTTTCCGTGAATCACCGGGTTCTTCTTAGGGCAATCTTTAATCTTGTGAGCAGTGGAGCCACAAGAAAAACAACCACCGATGGCCTTGAAACACTGTCCGGATGAGCCTTTCCACAAGTAGTACAGATAGGTGGGGAGGCAAACCTCACCGCCCTTTTCTTTGTCGGAAGATCCTCAAGCACGACCGATTTGCTCCTCGAGTCGACCGATCCTTTTTGTAACGGTTATTGTTACCTTGGTTCCGACGGTCATTTCCATTCCTACCAAAGATTTCTATTATCTTGACTCCTCGTCTCGGGCGCCCAAAGGTCAACATTCCTTCCGATCGACCTCCGATCATAACTCCTATCCACTTGACCCCTCGAATCATAACTCCTACCGTAATTTCCCTTATAGTCATTGCCTTGAGTCCTACCTTGAATCCGATCACCATCTCGATTACGCTTGTTGGAACCCGAAACCTCATGAAAGATCTCAATGGTACGAGCTGCGTCATTGCGGTCGACACATACCTACTCAATATTAAGTAGTCGGTCCAACACCCACTTCTTCGATCCCCCACTTGAAGTGCTTAGCTTGACGCCTACCATCTCCAAGAATCGCCCCATAAAACTCACCACCTCATAAACCTACTCATGTACTCATTGGAATTCTCATGATCAAGTCGGTAGATTGCCCGATAATCCTCTCATACCTTTGTTGCTCAAAGATCGTGAAGTATGGTTATAGAAGATAGTCCAAACTCGGTCGGTACAAGTAATGAGAAAAGCATCTCCTCCTCTTGCTTGTTTGAGTGCCTTCCACCAATTTAAAGCATCACCTTCAATTTGAATGCACCAAACGAGTCTTAAACTCATCTCCACAACCCAAAGACTTCAAGCGGCTTCTCAATATGAGTGATCGGTCCTTGGCCTCAGAGGGAGTAAAGCGGTGTTAAACGAAAGAGGCTTGAGCTATCAAACGTTCGAGCCAAGTGTGAATCCGACGGGTTGATTTCCTCCACCACTACCAAGCACCATTCGATTCGAATGTTGTTGATCACTGCTCCATCATCTCGGTGTAGTAAGAACAGGAAAGAGTGTTGAGAGCATTAGCAATCGCAAGATCCATGTTAGTAGCATCATCGTCTCCATACACGCCACGGTAGTACGAGTTCGAACCATCCGAACGATATTGAACGATTAGCAAAATGAACAAAGGTGAGATACGAAATGGAAGTACGAAGGAATCCTAAAGTCTACCCAAATCCTCACAGTCAAATCCTAAGCTCTAAAGTCTCAAAACCTAGGGTCCATATGTCACGTGTCCCGACTACAAGTCGAAACACGGGCTCGATGCCATAAATTGTAACGCCCAACCCGACAAGGGTAAAGGAATCACAAGTGATGGTGTCATATCAAAGCAAACATAAATATCCAAAAGAAATCTTAGCATAATCATTGAAATAATTCAAGTCAAACGACTTCAATACATAGGTCCCGTGGAAAATAAACTCCAAATGAAATGTCTAAAATATAAAGTCTTAAATGGCATCATAAGTTCAAAGCTAAAAATCTCTAAGGTAAGTCCACTCAAGACTCATCCCAAAGCAATACCCGGCTCAATGCTTAGATACCGCCATGAAGAAAAGAAATGCGGCAGAGCTTCAAAAGCCCAAGTGAATGATATACAAGCAAAACGAATACTAAACTAAAACGAATACAAAATAAAGTGAAAGAAAGATAGCGAAATCATAATCATTTCAAAATATAAATCAGGATAAAAGAATAAGTTTTATAGCTAACTACCTCGAGCCCAAACACATATGCCATATCATAAACATATTCATTTTCATATTCACATAAGGCAACATTTGTAGGGGAGACCTACCAGAGTTATGAAGGACGTGCATGCACGAAGCATCAATCATTAGATAACATATAGCATATAACATATAATATATAACATATAACAGATCTAGGATGCACCCATACGCCCCACAAACATATATTGATAATATAATATAACTTGAGCTCATAACAAATAACAGATAAAGGACGTGGCGTAACTTCACTCATCGCCTAGAGTCATGTCGAAAAGCACATCGACACGGACATGGAACCCCCATGACTAGTTAATAATTTGGCTCGGGTGTCAAACTATCTTAGGTCAAATTAGAATGTCATAACTGACATAGATCATACTTTATCAAATGTTTAATCATGTTTTCAAAATCAAAGTCTTCATATCATATAGTTCAAAATCAATGTTTTATGATTCAAAAATCAAAGTTCAGATAAGCAACAGCTCAAATAGACACATTAGGGTTCATAGCAAAGGCTTAGGAAATCCTAATATAAAAGCTAACGAAAAGAAAACGTTATAAGAAACCTTTACTGAAAAGGTCAGAATATCTGTACCTTATTCCAAAGCAATGATCGAAAAGCAGAAACAAGGAAAGCAAAGGATTACTCCTTCACGTAACCTATACACATTAACGGTCGATATGTTATTCATGATTCCATAATTGTTTAAATGATCTTTTAATATTTGGCGTTCATACTTAGTGTATTTAATGATCTTAATACTTTAGCGTTTTATAATTAAATGAGACTTAAGTGTTTTATAAACAATATCGTAGATTAAGGTTCATCATGTCATTTATTAAAGTTTTGGGTTAAATGTGAAAATAGTTTAAACGCCATAACTCACACATGAAATAACAAATTAATATACTTAGCTTCAAACCCTAATCGACTCTCATTTATGTTCTAGGGTTTTCTCCTTCTTTTAATTTCACATTAATATGCATTTACTTACATGTTATGTCTTTTAATGAGTCATTACTTAACCTAACACGTCATAAAAACAATCTTTCCTTTTATGTTTCACCTTGCACGTTTATGATTTTATGTGACATACAAGTTACTTATTACTCGGATTAATTACACGTTACACATTTACAAGTTCACTTGACTTATAATAACGCACGCATATGAGACACGATTCACAAACCATTAGGGTTTGGCATACCTTATTCGATTTACATATCAAACTAGGGTTTATGTTTACATGACCTTTACTCGTTTAATACATGTTCAAAAACTCTATATGTGGTTCGGTTCAATCTAGGGTTTCGGCTAATAGGTTATTACGCAAGTCTTAACTCATCTACGTACTTTACATATTCAAGTTATTAAGTTTTACACCTTGGTCGAACATATACATGGTTCGGTTTTAATACATATGGTTCGGTTCCTATATAACTCGACATATTCATAATCCGATTCAATAATACTTATTACGTAACATACTCTTTAATACTTATAAGGTTTAAATCATATGGTTTGCCTTTGTTTGGTTTCATACGGCTCGACATAAAGAAAAAGAAAACACAAGTCGACAAAACGAAACAAGTTACAATACAATAACTTAAGGTGCATCAAAGGAAGACGAATAAACACGTTTATACCTTAGCTTGCTTGAAACAAAAGTCTCGACACCAATGGTTGTAGGTTCGGCCGAATAGGAAGAAAAGAAAAGAGAGGCAACAAAACTAGGGTTTCACTTTTCTTGTAAATGTAGTGTATATATAGGTGGTATCATTTTTAGTTAGGGCTTGAGGAGGGTCTTGGGTTTCGGCTTGGTCCAACCGAACACAACCAAACGCACGCCATATGGGCTTCGGCCCTTGATCCATCAAACAACACAAATGCGGCCCAAGTTAATTACGCAAGACGTTAAATCTTCGTCGTACCAAAATCGATCACGTACACATTTTAGTTAGGTTTAATTATTCGCAAGTTAAGTTTTAATTTCGTTAAATGATATAAATGTATTTTACATATTTTATAAATTTCGATTCCAAGGGTATTTTAGTCTTTAATCAGGTTTTAGATTTTCCAGGTTTTACAGTTCCTATAGACATCAATGTGGAATAACCCTCTTTCAGGCTCTTCAATCACTAGACAGTTCACAAAATTTACACCCTCAGGCAGTTCTCTGTTGCATTCAAGGCCATGCACTTTGATCTCGTGTTGAAATCAACTCTTTTCCTTTTGCGGTGGAAGCTTGTGGTTGAGATCCTTGAGGTGCGGTCAAGGCGGTCAATTCTCGGTTAAATGGTGTATCGCTCACCTTTCATATCTTTCTTGAGCATTTTCATTAGATCCTTGACTACCTTATTTTGCTTCTTTCCAATGATCGGACCAAGTTCATCAAGTTCGGTGATCCCAAAGTCATTGAATTTTAAGGATCATGAACTTCAAAGTGTCTTTTGTCATCCCTCGAAAACATTCATAACCAATGGTTTAGTGTTGGGAATAATCTTGACATCGATGATTTTTCAGAAGCCTTCTACCGGTCATTGTCGATTGTACTCCTCAATTCCGCTTTGCACGAGAGCTTCAGTTTTCTTTCTCTTTTTTCATCTCGAGCCTCATTGCGACCATTTGAGCGACTGAGCTTCCTTGAACTTCCGTCTGCTCGACCTTTTTGAGCTTGCTTGCATCTATTCCCACATTTTCGACTTCTTGGCAATCACTTTGGCAGTGCCTCCTTAGTCTTCTTATCATCCTCACTTGTTTCAATTTCCTTTCTTCTTTAGCAAGGTGTTTGGTTAATGTTGAGGAGTGAAGAGGTATTCATGTTACCGATTTTGTGGGGAATCTTCTCGTGCTCGTGAGTTGTCAAGATGCCTTGCCCTTGTCCCGTCTCCGAGGAAGATGATGCAATAATAGGAGGTGTTATTGTCATGATTGTTGTTAAGGCTATCGGTGTTGTTGTTGTTGCATGAGGTGGAAGTGATGAGATTGGTGCCACTGAGACGGGCCGATGATGATGATGTTTGGGTGCTAAGACGGTGGTGTTTGCTCCCCTCGGTGAAGAGGAGTTTCTTGACAATATTCTCCTCAAGCTGTCAGTGGCGTCGGTGAGGCAAGAGTTGGAGTAGGTTGGGGGACCGACCACTTGACCTTTGAAGGCTCGATAGATTTCACCATCATGGCCTTTATTTCAAGTATCTACCGAAGACCGGTGACCTTTGCATCCAAGTTCGCATGAGATAACTCCAAGGCGCTCATTCGTGGACCAAGATTCCAAGCCATAGAAGATGAGGCTGAGTCAAGGTAGCTACCGAGTGTTCGGTGAGTCCATGGTGATCTCAAGAGTCCGAACGAAGTTTGAAGACCCCGAACATTTGCGGACTTGAGCATTTCTATAAGGTCGGTGAGCTGGATGAATTTTTGCATATGCCTCAGATGGCCTCCAAAGACTTTGGCATTGAGCGCTGGGTCTTCTTTGTGTCCTCGATTTCATCAATTGTAACCCCAACCGTCTCAAGATGCTTGAGGAACTTAACCATGTGTTCATCCAAAGTTGACAAGATGGTTGTACATAAGATCTCGTGCTCGTGAACATTTTCATTGAAGGTGAGCACATCGGATCTAAGGTCGGAATCGGCAAAGCAGCTTCGCAGTGTTGATCCCAAAACTATTCAAAGGACGCCGTAAAAATGCTTCCTTGTAGCCCTCACCGATCCACTTAACCGCTTGTCTTTCGGTGAGTGGAAGAACATTGTCAAACCTTTTGAATTCATCGAGTGGAGGATGAGGCCGAGTCATTGTCTTGATTTGAAAAGGTGACTCGATCGCTCCTCGTGGATCAGCCGAGGCTCTTGTTCGATTTGAACCTCGGCGTCCACTTCTTCTCCTGCCGATAAGATTTCTTCATCACTTTCAAGCAAGGTCATCATCGATTTAGCAACTCAAGAACCTCAAAGCTGTTAACAAGGGGTGGGAATGGGTTCCATATCGTGGGTGGTATTGATCCTCCGAGTCTTTGTCCCCGTGGACCCCTCGAACTTGGTGGAGTTTCCTAGCATCTTCTCGGGAGTCTGGATTGGTTTTGGGTTCCAGATCGGGCGGTTGTTCCTTTCTCTCCGAGTCTTTGTCCCTAGTGACCCATGAGACACCGGTGGGTATCTCCCGATGCCTTTAGCGTAGTCGATTAATGTTGTATCCCTATCGGTGGGTTGTTTGTTTCCCCAGTCTTTGGGATCGATCGGTGTGCCTTCGACAAAGACTTGGATTTGTTAATGTCATCATCGAGCGAAGTGGAAGGCGCCCCCTACCGGTGGGTTGTTTGTTTCCTACGGATCTTGGAGAGTAGTAGATGTGACCAAGGCACCGATTGTGATGTATCGGTGTCCTTCGTTGTCACGGGGTGGTTGTTGCACAGTCGGTGGGTGTCTTTTTGGTCTCGGGCTTTTGTGCCTCTTAGGCGGTGCTCTCAAGCCTCGTGGCCCCGAGACTTGGTTTAGTCTTAGTCCCGCCTCGAGACTTCCCTTTCTCCTTTAAGGAGCGTGGTTTGAGACATCGATCCTCCCGGTTGTTTACAAAGAACCATATGGGCGTCAATTCAATAGGTGTGACAAGGGATGGGTCCTTTGAAAGTTTGAAGGACTCGGGATGCCGTAAATTTCAAATTTTTCATCCCGAGCATAATTGGCACCCGAACGATTGTAAAGCACAAGAGACAAACCTAGGATACGAAATATACTTAGTCCTAGTTTTTCTCTGTAGCTTCGTTACAAGATCACCGTAAATGATCTCCCTATGTCGACAAGTGACACCATTCATCGTGCAAGATGCCATCATCAAGTCGAATAGAGTTAACCTGCTCGGTGGATGAGTGGTTCCCGCCGAGGACACGAATCACAAAAGTGAAAAGGATCCTCCAAGCCACGGGAATGAACTTTTAGTGATCGAGGTCTTGTCCAAAAATGTTGGATCCAAAATAATTTGTTTTAACCCATCCTTCATTGTAGAAGGTTCGGGATGGGCGACATAAACACCTTTGTTGTAATCCAACCTGTTGAAGTGCAAAAGTTTTGTAATCCAAGGTGTGTTGTTGCCCCATTAAGACCGAAACGATGAGATACTCCCCGAGTGGTCTAAGGTTATTCTCATCGAGAAGGTGTCGGGTCAAAGGCTTTAGCAGTTGCCCAAACTCCCGAGGTAGTTTGGGTACACCACCGAGGACATTTACAAAGGCCGCTTTGGTGGGCGGTTGAATAAAATTTTACAATGTCTTTATAGGTTGGGACATTTTCGTGGTATTCAAAATTACCTATGACATTATTTGTTTTGAATTCAACGTTAGTGAGATCCCCTACCCACTGAGAAGCAAACTGGAGAGATTGTGTTCTAGCCATTTCTATTAAAGAAGTTTTTAGGGTTTTAAAAAAAACGTTTGGCAAGAACAATTAAAGTGTTTAGATCTCTTTAGTTTGTGATGAAAAACTTTTGTAAATGTTTACAAGGAAGGTTTTCCAAAAGAGGTTTTGAAGGTTTTGAGAACACACAAATATTTCTGGATTTGAGAAAAGATTTTGACAGAGTTTAGTTGTAGAAATTGATTTGTGTGTGTTTTAGTGGTTTTGAAGAGGGTATTTATAGAGTAGTGAGAGGGTGGTTTTGTATAAGTGTGGATATGTAAAGACCTTTTTGAGATCGTTTGATATTCCACATTTAATGCCACCTACTACATCACGCAAAGAAATTCCCATCTTTCAAGGAAAATAGTTGTAATGCACAAGAAAAGTGCACTTTAGCGATAATAAAATATCCATGGGATATTTTATGTGAGAGAGCATTTAATGCCAAGTGGTGTGAGGTAAATGATGATACTCGGCGATGAAGACATGTATTCCTATATTAAGTTGGTGGGATTACCAACCTAGGACATTAAAGTAACTAATACTTGGAGCATTTAGTTACTCATTAAATGCTTTCATCGGGGACCCCCGAGTGAGTCTTACTCATTCGGTGGGGTTGATTTTGGATGTTCAGGAGACGAACCAGTTCACGAACTCACCGAAATTGGTTTTGATTCCCGACTTTTAATGTCAAGCATTCCTAATTCAATTTTCGCCTCAAGGTAGGCTCATCCAAAGGTTTGGTGAAGATATCGCAAGTTGATATTGATGAGGGATGAAATGAAGTTCTATGTCTTTTTCATTATGTGATCCCCGATGAAATGATATCGATATCAATGTGTTTGGTTATTTGGTGAAGGACGGGGTTGTTGGAGATTGCAATTGCACTTGTGTTGTCACGAAGATGGGTACCATTTTGAAATGGATGTCATAGTCACCGAGTTGACTTTTCATCCATAGAACATTAGCACAACATCCTCGCAGACTACATATTTAGCTTCGGTCAAGACATAGCCACCGATTCTTTGCTTTTAGCACTCCAACAAACCGCTTTTCCTCCAAGGAATTGACAGTCCCCGAGGTGCTTTTTTGTCCATGTTGCACCAAAGATAATCGAATCTGAGTATCCTTTGAGATCAAACCCGAGAACTTTGGATAATAAAGTCCAAGGCTTAGGGTTCCTTCGAATACCGAGTATTCTTTTGGCTGCAGTGAGGTGGGATTCTTTGGGATTGGACCGATATCTAGCTATGAGATGATCGAGAATTGAATGTCCAGTCCGGAAGCGATTAGATACATCAAAGAGCCAACAATCCCTACGAAATGGGTTTGATTAACGATTTGCCGGTGAGATCGGGTCCAAGATTGTTAGGAGGGACCATTGGTGTCCTCACTGAGGCACAGTCAGATATCCCATATTTCTTCAAGAGATTTCTTGTGTATTTCTCTTGACAGATGGAGATTCCTTTATCAGTCTGCCTGATTTGTAGTCCAAGAAAATAAGTGAGTTCACCCATCATGCTCATTTTAAACTTCTTTGTCATCAGTCTTTCAAACTGTTTGCAAAGAGTGTAGTTAGTAGAGCCAAAGATGATGTCATCAACATATACTTGGACCAGTATGACATCAAGTTTTGTCCTGTAGATAAACAATGTGTTGTCTATCTTGCCTCGACAAACTTGTTTTGAATGAGGAAGGTGAGAGTGTTTCATACCATGCCACGGGAGCTTGTTTTAGACCATAAAGGGCTTTATCAAGCTTGCGAGCATAGTCGTGAATTCACTACTCAAAGCACTCGGTGGTTATTGAACATAAACTTCTTCCTTGAGTTCACCGTTAAGGAATGCACTTTTACATCCATTTGATAAACTTTGAAGTTCATGTAGGAGGCATATGCAAGGAAGATCCGATGGCTTCCATTCTTGCAACAGAGCAATTGTTTCATCATAGTCAATGCCTTCTTGTTGACCGTAACCTTTGGCTACAAGTCCGCTTTGTTTTAATGACAATGCCGTTTTCATCGATTTTATTTCGAAAACCCACTTCATTCCTATGACTACTACATCCTGAGGACATTTGATCAAGGTCATGACCTTGTTCTTATCAAACTGTTGCAGTTCTTCTTGCATAGCCTGAACCCAGCTTGGGTATTTTAGAGCCTCTGTGACACTTTTGGGTTCTATTTCTGATAGGTAATCAGCATATAGACATTCATTGGCTGAAGCTGCAGTTAAGTTAGCAGCCATGCTTCTAGTGAGCATGCCTTCAGTGGGTTCACCAATAATGTTTACAAGCTCAATGTCCTGAGTTCTTGTCCACTTACTTTGTGGTCTAGGATCTGAGCTTGAAGAAGCCACTGGTGACATAGGGGTGAGTTCAGGTATTTGAACCAAAGTATCATCAAGAGCATCTGTTGAGATGTCTTGTTCAGGTTGGGTTTCATGAATCACAGGGTCCTGAACATTTGGTTCAGTGTTACCTATCTCATCAGGGACTGATTGGTTATCAGTGAATTCACTGATGGTTGGTTGTGACAGATTGTGAGGTAAGACATAATATGAGATGTCAGCATTAGCTTGGTATGAGGAATTGATTTCAGTGTTAAACTCATCAGGAGGATATCTTGAAGAGTTATCAATTCCTATCTCCTCAACTGAGGTGTTAGAGAACTTAATGCTTTCGACACTTTCATCAAACGTGACATGAAAGGTTTCCTCAACTTATTGTCTCCTTGTGTTAAACACCCTGAAGGCTTTGGAGATCAGTGAGTAACCTAGAAAGTATCTATCATCAGCTTTAGCATCAAACTTGCCTAGATGATCCTTGTGATTATGAATAAACATAGGACATCCAAATACATGAAAGTAGCTGATATTAGGAAGTCTACCTTTGAATATCTCATATGGGGTTTTATTGTGTCTTTTGACAATGATTGACCTGCTTTTGAGTGTAACAGTCGTTTTGACTGCTTGATCCGAGAAATGCTTTGAGAGGGTGAGCCATTTAACATGGTTCTTCTGACCTCGATGAGAGTTCTGTTTTTCTTTCACCACCCCATTTTGTTCGGGGTATAAGGAGATGAGAAATTTTGGGAGATTCCTTCTCATCACAGAAACTCTCAAGCTCAAGATTTCTAAATTCAAGACCATTGTCGATTCGATTTGTTTCAATTTGTAATGTCATTCTAGTTTTCAATGTTCACGATGAATGACATTATAGTATTAGTCGCTGACTCTTTTGGAAAGAAAGTATACCCAGTGTACCTTGAAAACTCGTCGACAATGACAAGTGTATACTTCTCATCTGTGGATTGATCTAGGACTAATCGGTCCAAAGAGATCCATATGCAAGAGGTGAAGGCGACTTTGTTGAGAAGTTTTGCTTGGTTTTGAAGGATGCTCTTTGATGTTTGCCTTTTCACAGTGAGAATGGTTTATCTTTTGCAAAACCGGTGATGGTAAGCCAAGGACCTTGTTTTGTTTTGCCAAGTTGTTGAGGTTTTTAAAGTTTAGTATGAGAGTCTCTTGTGCCACTGACCCGGTTGATGGTTTCGGTGGCTTTGGCAAAGAGACAAGTTCCATCTTTAGAGCGTTGACATGTCTAAGACATAAACATCATCTCTCCTAGGAGCAATCAACACAACTTCCTTGTTGGCATTAAAATGGTACCTTGTTTGTCATTGAATTGGACAATGTACTTTGCATCACATAGTCTGATCGACATTGATGAGATTGTATTTGAGACCGTTGACATAAGCTATTCTAGAGAAAACTATTCCATTGCGGCCATCGAACCATAACCTTCTGGGACATGATTTCATAGCAAAGGCTTAGAAATCCTAATATAAAGGCGACGAAAAGCGTTATAAAAACCTTTACTAAAAGGTGGAATATCTGTACCTTATTCAAGCAATGATCAAAAGCGAGAACAAGGAAAGCAAAGGTTACTCCTTCTTCACGGAACCTATACACATTAACGATGGTACATGTTATGATTCCATAATTGTCGAAATGATCTTTTAATATTTGGCGTTCATACTTAGTGTATTTAATGATCTTAATACTTTAGGGTTTATAATTAAATGAGACTTAAGTGTTTATAAACAATATAAATAGATTAAGGTTCATCATTCATCATTTATTAAAGTTTATGGTTAAATGTGAAAATAGTTTAAGCGTCATAACTCACACATAAATAGAATTAATATACTTAGCTTCAAACCTTAATCGACTCTCATTTATGTTCTAGGGTTTTCTCCTTCTTTTAATTTCACATTAATATGCATTTACTTACATGTTATGTCTTTTAATGACTCATTAACCTAACACATCATAAAAACAATCTTTCCTTTTATGTTTCACTTTGCGTTTATGATTTTATGTGACATACAAGTTACTTATTACTCGGATTAATTACCGTTTACATTTTAAGTTCACTTGACTTATAATAATCTGCGCATATGAACGCGATTCACAAACTATTGGGTTTGGCATACCTTACCGGTTTACATATCAAACTAGGGTTTATGTTTACATGACCTTTACTCGTTTAATACATGTTCAAAAAATCTATGTGGTTCGGTTCAATCTAGGGTTTGACTAATAGGTTATTCATGAAGTCTTAACTCATCGTACTTTACATATTCAAGTTATTAAGTTTTACACCTTGGCGAACATATACATGGTTCGGTTTAATACATATGGTTCGGTTCCTATATAACTCGACATATTCATAATCCGATTCAATAATACTTATTACGTAACATACTCTTTAATACTTATAAGGTTTAAATCATATGGTTAGCCTTTGTTTTGGTTTCATCGGCTCGACATAAAGAAAAGAAAACACAAGTCGACAAAAGAAACAAGTTACAATACACTAACTTAAGGTGCATCAAGAAGGCGAATAAACACGTTTATACCTTAGCTTGCTTGAAACAAAGTCTCGACACCAATGGTTGTGGATCGGCGAATAGGAAGAAAAGAAAGAGAGCAACAAAACTAGGGTTTCACTTTTCTTGTCAATGTAGTGTATATATAGTGGTATCATTTTTAGTTAGGTCTTGAGGAGGGTCTTGGGTTTCGGCTTGGTCAACGAACACAACTAACATGGCGCCATATGGGCCGGCCCTTGATCCATCAAACAACACAGTCATTTGAAGTTAATTACATGAGGCGTTAAATCTTCGTCGGCAAAAATCGATCACGTACATTTAGTTAGGTTTAATTATTACATGTTAAGTTTAATTTAGTTAAATGATATAAATGTATTTTACATATTTTATAAATTTCGATTCAAAGGTATTTTAGTCTTTAATCGGGTTTTAGATTTTCGGGTTTACAATTCTTCCCTCTAAAGAAAATTTTAGTCCTCGTAGAAATTGAAATGAAGCAAGCGAAATGAAATGAAACATACCAAACTATTCAAAGAAATAGGATAACTAGCTGCATCGACTCCTCGGTTTCCCAGTAGCCTCGCGTTCGGATGATTTTCCAAAGTCTTAACGAGCGGAATGACTTTATTTCTCATGACTCTTTCTTGCCTTTCTAGAAACGACTTCCGGTTCTTGAGATAAAGACATATCGGATTGAATTTGATCAAGCGGATAAGAAGTAGCGTGTAACGAATGATAGTTGTATCCACAGGGTGATACATGGGCGTCATGAACGTGCGATAGCGGAAGTGCTAATCGATCTGAAACTTCTCGTTCTAAGTTTCAAAGTCCGATAAATGAGGTGAGCTTGCCCTGATTCAACGTTTCGCCTCTAATGAAACTTTCAAAAATACGATCTCGACCCGAAATTCTCAGCGATGCTTGTCGGCATAACTTTTACAAAGACCTAGCTTTCTGACTTTCTCTAGCAGGCTACTTTCTCATTAGTGATCTCGATCATTCCGGACCTTCAATCGTTCACCTACTTCATCGACAAATAGGTTTCTACATTTCCTCCCATAAAGTTCAAGATTGCGCCCAATGCTAGCATGCCTTTGTTGTTGTATGCAAACTCTACTAAACATAAATATTCATCCCAAGCGCGATCCATTCTAAACACAAGCCCTTAGCATATCCTCAAGTGCGAATAGTCCTCTGACCATCTGTTTGAGGATGAAATCTTGTACTAAAATTAAGTCGAGTACCCCAAGCTTTTGCAAACCTTTCGAAATGAGAAGTAAAGCAGCGGATCTCATCGGACACAAAAGATACTGGGAGTACCATGAAGTCTAACGATCTCTTCTGAAAATCTCGTAATCTCCAATACCATAATCCTTCGATTGGCAAAGAAATAAGCGGTTGGTTAGTCGATCAACAACTACCCAAATCGCATCATATTCTTGGTAAGAGTAGTCGTCCAAAAATCCATAGATATCTTATCCCCTTCCATGTTGGAATATCCAATGGTTGTAACAATCCACTAGCCCTTTGATGTTCAATCTTAACTTTCTTGACAAATCATACTTGACACAGCGTACATCGCTTCATGCCATTCCACCAAAATGCTTCAAATCCATACATCTTGGTAGAACCGGATGGATAGTGAAAGGAGAACTATGAGCTTCGATCATGCTTTCTCACGAAGTACGATCATTAGGAACACAAAGCCTATATCCATACCATACAATACCGTCATTATCAACCTTAAACTCCAAATGCATTTACCCTTTAATATTTTTAACGCCCGCGGCTCACGGCTCGTCCGTCATATTTACGAGCTTCTTTAATTTGCGGTATGAGTTCGACTCACCTTCATACTGGCCAATATCCATCAAAACCTCGTACACATAACTCAACATCAAACTCTCTAAGTTACTAATAATCCCAGGCTCAATCTTGATACTTGCAAGAATGCACGATTTCAAACTAAGTCGTCAACACCATTGTACTTACGGATGGTCTTGAATGTTGGTGTCGTAATCCTTAAAGTTCTAACCATCTTCTTTGTCTCATATTAAGTTCCTTACGGTGAAAATATACTTGAGACTCTTGATCGATGAATATATCACCGTCTCTCCATACAAGTAATGTCTCGGATCTTCAGCTCGAACACTCTGCGGCTAACTCAAGGTCATGGGTTGGGTAATTATCCTCATAGGTTTGAGCGCCTCGAGAAGCATAGCTATTACCTTTCCATGTTGCATAAAACCATGACCTTTTCTTAGATGCATCACTATAAATTTGAAATCCTCAGAACCCGGTTGGAAGAGTCAAAATAGGGGACGCAATCTCGTTTCAACTCTTCATCTTCTCTCGTTCATCCGTCCATACAAACTTTTCACCTTTCCTCATCGGTTGGGTTGGGGTAGAGCTAGCGAGAGAAACCTTCACAAAGCGTCAGTAGTAACCCGATGAGTCAAGAAAACTCGACCTCGATCCATTGTGTAGGTCTTGGCCATTTGGTGATAACCTCAACTTTGGAGGATCCATGGTGATACCATGGTGATACAATATGTCAAGCGCGACTTGTCTTAACCAAAAGTCGCGCCGAAAATTTGGCGTACTGTTTTCTTCTCAAATCTCAAAACTATCCGGAGATGTTCTTCATACTCTTCTTGAGACTTAGTAAACTAAAATATAAATCGATGAAAACAATAATGAACTTGTCGAGAACTCATGGAAAACTTCGATTCATTAGGTCCATAAATACGGTAGCGTTGCAAAACAAAAGGCATAACGAGTCGTAAATGACGTATCACAGTACGAAGCAGCGGTCTTGAACATCTTGCTCCTTCACGTGGCGGTGATAACGGATCTCGGGTCAATCTTTGAAAGAACTTAGCTGTAGTTGATCAAACAAATCATCAATACGTGGCGAGAGGATAGCGATTACGAATAGTAATACGATTGAGTTCACGGTGAGTCGATACATAGGCGCGTACTTCCATCCTTCTTCTTCACAACAAGGCGGTGTACCCCATGGGAAACTTGGGGCAAATAAATCATTTTCTATCATCTCTTGCGCTGTTCCTTCACTCCTTGATTCTCACGAGTGCCATGCGTCTGGAGCCTTGAAATCGGTTCGGCACGGGGAATTAACTAATCTAATTCAACTTCTGGGCGGGGAAGACCGGGGGAGTTCATCGGGGAAAAGCGTCGGTGGTCGCAGAAGATTTTCAATGTTGGACTCTCCAATGTGTCATAACGGATGCTAGAAACCTTGGCACCGCTGAGCAATCATGGTCGTGCCTTCATAGTGGAAATGACTTAATAGATTTGAGAGGTTGAGAACCATGATAAGCGAATTCGGGATGTTTCGTCTCAAAGATCATGTTCTAGCATGAGTCAATTAAAGCTCTATGATAAGCCAACGATCCATACCTAGAATGATATCAAAGTCGACCATATCGAGAGGATACTGATTCATAAGCGAATACGATCATCAACGAAGAGGACATAGCGTGTTTATGATCAATGATCACGTGGTTTTCATAGGCGTGAAATCGATAAGTGATTTGTTAGCGGTTTGGGCTTCATATTAAGTTTCTTAGCAAATGTGATAGATATAATGGAGTGTGTGTACGGTATCAAATAAAGCGAAAACGACATAATCATCGATGAAGAGTGCAGTAATGGTACAAGTGCGCTTCGCAGTTCTGTAGTAGCATAAACACGTCCGATGGTAGTCGGTGACGATGTAGTTTCAGGAATCACGGGTTCTTCTTAGGGCAATCTTTTAATCTTGTGAGTGGAGCGCGAAAAACAACCACCGATGGCCTGAAACTGTCCGGATGAGCCTTTCCACCGTGAGTACGGATAGGTGGGAGGCAAAACCTCGGTGTCCTTTCTTTGTCGGAAGATCTGAAGCACGACCGATTTGCTCCTGGTGGCCAGTCCTTTATATGGCGGTTATTGTTACCTTGGTTACGGCGGTCATTTCCATTCCTACCGACATTTCTATTATCTTGACTCCTCGTCTCGGGCGTCGGTGTCAACATTCCTTCACCTGACCCGTGATCATAACTCCTATCGACTTGACCCCTCGAATCAACTCTCGAATTTCCCTTATAGTCATTGCCTTGGTCCTACCTTGATCGATCCATGTCGATTCGCTTGTTGGAACCCGAAACCTCATGAAGATCTCATAGTACGCAGGCTGCGTCATTGCGGTCGACACATACTCTTACTCAATAAGTAGTCGGTCCAACACCCCTTGGGTGGCCAGAAGTGTAGGCTTGGCGCTACCATCTCGGTGTCGCTCGTAAAACTCGACCTCATAAAACTACTCATGCTCATTGGATTCTCGTGGTCAAGGCGGTAGATTGCGATAATCCCTCTCCGTACCTTTCTTGTTGACATCGAGGAAATATGGTTATAGAAGATAGTCGAAACTCGGTCGGTGCAAATGCTGACAAAAGCATCTCCTCCTCTTGCTTGTTTGAGTGCCTTCCGCAATTTAAAGCATCACCTTCAATTTGAATGCGATGACGAGTCTGCTCATCTCCCCCAACGCTAAGCGGCTTCTCAATATGGTGATCGGTCCTTGGCCTCGATGAAGATGGCGGCGGTGCTAAGCGAAAGGGCTTGAGCTTAAAAGCGTTCGAGCCAAGTGTGAATCTTGTGGGTTGATTTCCTCCTGCCACAGGCACCATTACGATTCAGATGTTGTTGATCACTGTTCCATCATCTCGGTGTAGTAAAACGAGGAAAAGTGTTGAGAGCATGTCCATGCATCATGTGTTAGCATCATACGTCTCCATACGCGCTACTGGTAGTGAGTTCGAACCATGAGCGATATTGAGCGATTAGCAAAATGAACAAGGTGAGATCTGAAATGAAATACGAAGGAATCCTAAAGTCTACCCAAATCCTCACGGGTCAAATCCTAAGCTCTAAAGTCTCAAACCTAGGGTCCATGTCACGAGGTCACGACTACAGTAAATACAGGCTCACGATGCCATAAATTATAGCATGACAGAGCAAGAGGTAAAGGAATCCTAAGTGATGGTGTCATATCCAAAGCAAACATAAATATCCAAAGAAATCTTAGCATAAATCTTGAAATAATTCAAGTCAAGCGACTTCAATACATAGGTCCAGTGGAAAATAAACTCCAATGAAATGTCTAAAATATAAAGTCTTAAATGGCATCATAAGTTCAAAGCTAAAAATCTCTAAGGTAAGTCCTACTCATTCGTCCCAAAGCAATACCCGGCTCGATGCTTAGATACGCGGAAGAAAAAGAAATGCGTGAGCTTCAAAAGCCAGGTGAGCGGATATAAAAGCAAAGCAGTCTGAAGCAGCGAATACAAAATAAAGTGAAAGAAAGATAGCGAAATCATAATCATTTCAAAATATAAATCGGGATAAAGAATAAGTTTATAGCTAACTACCTCGAGCCCAAACACATATGCCATATCATAAACATATTCATTTCATATTCACATAAAGCAACATTTGTAGGAGACCTACGAGTTATGAAGGGCGTGCATGCACGAAGCATCAATCATTAGATAACATATAGCATATAACATATAATATATAACATATAACGGATCTAGGATGCATCGTATGAACATATATTGATAATATAATAACTTGAGCTCATAACAAATAACGGATAAGGATGGCGAACTTCATCTCTTGCCTAAATCATATCGGAAAAGCATAACGACGGACATGGAACCCCAGCGACTAGTTAATAATTTGGCTCGGGTGTCAAAGTATCTTAGGTCAAATTAGAATGTCATAAGCGACATAGATCATACTTTATCAAATGTTTAATCATGTTTTCAAAATCAAAGTCTTCATATCATATAGTTCAAAATCAATGTTTTATGATTCAAAATCAAAGTTCAGATAAACAACATTTCAAATAGACACATTAGGGTTCATAGCAAAGGCAGGAAATCCTAATATAAAAGCTAACGAAAAGCGTTATAAGAAACCTTTACTAAAGGTGGAATATACGTACCTTATTCAAAAGCAATCATCGGCGGAAACAAGGAAGCAAAGGATTACTCCTTCCCGCGAACCTATACACATTAACGATTACGTACATGTTATTCATGATTCCATAATTATCGAAATGATCTTTTAATATTTGGCGTTCATACTTAGTGTTTTAATGATCTTAATACTTTAGCGTTTTATAATTAAATGAGACTTAAGTGTTTTATAAACAATATCGTAGATTAAGGTTCATCATGTCATTTATTAAAGTTTTGGGTTAAATGTGAAAATAGTTTAATATAACTCACACATGAAATAACAAATTAATATACTTAGCTTGAGCCTAATCGACTCTCATTTATGTTCGGGTTTTCTCCTTCTTTTAATTTCATTAATATGCATTTACTTATGTTATGTCTTTTAATGAGTCATTATAACCTAACGTCATAAAAACAATCTTTCCTTTTATGTTTCACCTTGCCGTTTATGATTTTATGTGACATACAAGTTACTTATTACTCGGATTAATTACGTTACACATTTACAAGTTCGCTTGACTTATAATAGCAGCATATAGACACGATTCACAAACCATTAGGGTTTGGCATACCTTATCGATTTATCAAACTAGGGTTTATGTTTACATGACCTTTACTCGTTTAATACATGTTCAAAAACTCTATATGTGGTTCGGTTCAATCTAGGGTTTCGGCTAATAGGTTATTACATGAGTCTTAACTTCGTCGTACTTTACATATTCAAGTTATTAAGTTTTACACCTTGGTGAACATATACATGGTTCGGTTTTAATACATATGGTTCGGTTCCTATATAACTCGACATATTCATAATCCGATTCAATAATACTTATTAACATACTCTTTAATACTTATAAGGTTTAAATCATATGGTTTGCCTTTGTTTGGTTTCATACGACTCGACATAAAGAAAAAAGCACAAGTGACAAAAGCGAAACAAGTTACAATACAATAACTTAGGTGCATCAAAGGAGCGAATAAACACGTTTATACCTTAGCTTGCTTGAAACAAAGTCTAGACACAATGGTTGTAGGTTCGGCGAATAGGAAGAAAAGAAAGAAGAGAGCAACAAAACTAGGGTTTCACTTTTCTTGTAAATGTAGTGTATATATAGGTGGTATCATTTTTAGTTAGGGCTTGAGGAGGGTCTTGGGTTTGGGTCGGCGAACCTGACCAGCCAAGCAGCGCCATATGGGCTGACCCTTGATCCATCAAACAACACAAATCGGCCCAAGTTAATTACAGGCGTTAAATCTTACGTCGTACCAAAATCGATCACGTACACATTTTAGTTAGTGACATCCTCGCAAGATCGGCATCTGATAGGTCGTTAGTGACATACCGGTGTCCTTGGTACCAAAGTCCCATGTTGATGGTTCCTTAGAGATACCGAAGACCCGTTTAACCGCTTCAAGGTGCTTTTTGGTAGGCTTAGCACGGTATCTAGCACACATGCATACAACAAACATAATATCCGGTCTCTGGTTGTGAGGTACATCGAGGATCCAATCATACTTCAATATTTTTTGATCTACCATGATCCACGAGTGGTCCTCATCCAGTTTGGTACGTTCCACCATGGGAGTGTCAACGGTGTCACAAGTGTCAAATCCAAATTTCTTTAAAATTTCATTTGCATATTTAGATTGATTAATAAAAATGCCTCGAGGACTTTGTGAAATTTGTAATCCCAAGAAAATGACATTTGTCCCATCATTGACATTTGAAACTTGGAGCCTATCTCCTTTGAAAACGGTCACATTCATTGGGGTCGATCGAGGCAAAGATGATATCATCAACATAGATTTGAGCGTGAATTAAATGTTTGCGACTTTACGGTGAACAATGTCGGATCAAGCGCTCCTTCTTTGAATCCGGTAGATAGGAGAAAACGACTTCTTTAAGATCTCCGTTAAGAAAAGCCGTCTTTACATCCATCCGTAGACAATCATATTCTCACTTGCGCGTTAGCGTGAAGATTCGATTGCCTCGATGCGCGCATCGAGCAAATGATTCTTCAAAGTCAATACCTCCTCTTGACGGTATCCTTTTGCAACCAATCGAGCCTTGTTCTTTAAAACATCACCATGCTCATCAAGCTTTACTTTTAAGATCCACTTTAGAGCAATGATCATAGTACGATCAGAGCAGTACTAATTCACATACATCTAGTCGATCAAACTCATGAATTTCTTCCGTCATGGCATTGGACCGGTGTCTTCATTCATTGCGTTTTAACGCCTTTTGGTTTGACCTTGGATAGTACAGAGTTGAAGAAGCACCATAAGGCATCGGTTGCAAGTTGTTTGCAGTGGATACGGGATGAGAGGATTTCCAATGATGTTGTCCAATGGATGATCATGTGTCCATTTTCTAAGGTGTTCGTGTGGTCATTGTTGAGGAACCGAAGTAGCAGAGTCGATTTCTCGATGAAGATGGTTCGATGATGATTCGGGAGCAAATATGTTTTCAAATGGGGCATCTTCGGGAGTAGCAAAGGGATCTCTTCATCAAAGGTGCGAAACAATTCCATGATGTACACTCGATGATTGATGATTTGTTGATGAGACAGAGTGATCAGCAGCAGGCGCTTCTTGACTTAACGACATAGAAACTGAAGGATTAACTTCATTGTCAGAGATAGGAGCAGCCTTTGTTGATGGAATTGGCAGGTCATTAGCAGTTGGCTCATAGTGTTCATCAAACATTGGATCAAACAGTTTCTTCAAGTCATCTTCTGAAGGAGGTACATAAAGAGTTGCTGGCGAAGAATCGTATACAAGAGTAGAACTGATGGGACTACTTGATGATGCGGGTCCAGAACTGGGTTGTCCTGGAGCCATTTGACCGGTCAGCTCATCGAACGTATCGTGAATTGTTTCCATGATATTTCGGGTTCTTTTGTTGTAGATTCGGTATCCTTTTCTGCTTGGTGCATATCCTACAAATACTCCAATGTTCGCTTTAGCTTTAAGTTTGCCTAAGTCTTGGCCCTCATTAGTTGGATAACACAATACACCAAATACACGAAGGAATGAAAGATTAGGTTTTCGATTGTGGACAAGTTCATATGGAGTTTTTCCATGAGAAGTGTGAATAAGGGATCGATTTTGAGTATAGCATGCGTGGCAATGGCTTCACCCGAGAAACATTAGAACCTTTGAGTAAATCAAGATTGTTCTAGCGGCTTCCACAAGAGTTCGATTTCTTCTTTAAACTACACCGCTACGTTGAGGAGTTCATGGAACACTTCTTTGATGGTGATTCCAACACTTTCATAAAACTCACTAAGTTGTTTATTAACAAACTCGGCCCATTGTCATTCGGATGATTATGACGGTTTGTTAAGTAGAACCTGCAGACTATTTGATAAGTTTGGTGATGATATCCGAGTTTCATCCTTTGTCCTAAGAACTTAACCCAAGTAAATCAAGAGTAATCATCAACCACAACTAACAAATATTTCTTCCCAAAGATATTCTCGACTCTCATGGGTCCACATAAATCCATGTGAATGGTATGAAGAACTTCAGAATCGAGTTTGTAGGTTTGGGTTTGTGGGCATACTTCTTGCTTTTTCCCAATTGGCATGCCGAACAAAGATGATCCTTTTCATACTTTAGTCTAGGTAAGCCTACAACTAAGTCCTTTCGGAGAGATCATTTATGGTGCCAAAGTTCAAGTGATTGAGATGACGATGCCATAACCATGACTTTGTTTTCAAGCCTTTAACAACAAGCAAATTGAGAAGACTTCATCATATCTTCGATAGAGATGGTGTATAGATTTGAACCACGTGTTCCTCTTAAAAGCTCTTTACCATCAAGTTCTCTAACGAAACAAGTATGTTTTCAAGGCCACTTCTAGATCGTAATCACGTAATCAACCGGCTGAGAATAAGTTATGACCAAGACCTTCGACGTAATCTACCTTGGAGATAACACTATCACCGACAACATAGTCTCCATAACCCATAATTGCACGAAATGATCATTCCGAATCTAACATTCCGATGAATTTACTCACGAAGTTCATGAGCAATGACCGGTCTCAAATATATGCTTGGAAATACCGAGTCCACGCACTACGTAACGATTTGAACGATCCGCAATTGAACACGCACAAGAATTGATAATCGGATAATTGGGATCCCATGCAAGAATGGGTTCCATTTGGTTAGTAATGATGATTGGAACACCCACATCGTAATTAGAAACAATGGAATCATCGAGATAGATGCAATGCTAGTGTCCAGATTTGACCTACTCAAAGTATGTTCACTTCTTAAAAGAATAGTTCTACCAAGAGGCATCCATTTCCTAATGGGCATTGATCTAGATAATTTAGGACACATTTCATTAAGGTTGAATTTATGCCGAGGGTATCCACCGATAACCTATGTTACTAAATTTCCTTCCTGGGTTTCCAATATTTTCTAACCTTCTTTCGCCATTGCTTTCTAGCCTTCTTAGCTTGATTTTTGTATCCACTATCTTAACAGGGCATTTAGCAGCATTAATCAACTCATTCATACCACATTCATGATTAGTAACAGAAACCAAACAATCATCATTACATGTTTTGCCAAAAGTAGTGAATTCGAATTAATTAGAGTACGCTTATAGCTAATACTAGAATCAACACGATTCGCTTTATTCAACTCAAACTTAATGTTCCTAGGGTGGTCTTCTACTTTCTTCCATTGCACATTCTTAGCTTATGAGGTCCTATCTTGCTTTGTATTGCTCAAGGCTTTGACCCGCTTGCCTTTGTGTCATGACACTCTGTAAAAGGAATTTTGGGAACATTAGTTGGTTGGGCTACCTTGTGCATTACGATGTGTTTAGAAGTGTTGGGATCGATCTAGTTGAAGGCACATTAAAATTCATTTTCTTAATGCTAGGCATAAAAGTGTGGGATCCGAACAACTAGGCAAGATATTAAAATTCACATTCTTAATGTTAGGCATAGAATGGGTTTCGACTTGGCACTAGGCATAGAACAAGGTATCACGACTTTATCTTTCGCACCTAAGGATTTAGGACAAGTTGATCTTAAACATTCTAGCAGCTCCCGAGATCGCTTGGCACGAATGTAAGCAAACCTAATTTCTATCGTTGGTTTATGATGCGTGCAAAACCGTCAAGTGGTTCTCACACAAGCCCGCCACTTGTGAATGGCGAACCGTAAGAACCTTAAAACAGTTTGAACACGAACTCAATGAAGATATGAGGAGTATAGGGTCTCCCAGGGTCGTTATGTCCCAATGAGCTATGCAATGGATCATCCAACGATAGTGATCGAGATTTGAGCGAATAAAGGATTGAGAATTATGATTATAACTACGGAAAAAGGACATAAACTACAAGGGCTTAAATGCAAATTAAAGAGAGTTAAAAGATAAAAATATTAAATAAACGCTATCACTATTTTAAAATTGATGAACGTTTAAAACTTAAAACTTACGTTTAAAATAAAATTACGTAAACGCACAAAATAAAAAGTGAAACTTATACAATATAAATCCTAAAAATATGAAAAATACATTTTACAATCCTAATGATAAAATAAAATTTATGGAAAAAGAAAATTATTTTAAAACTAATTATCTAATTATAAACTATTTTAACTATTAAATAATTACCTAAAATACAAGAAAATAGGAAATAAAGCTAGAAAAATAAAATTATGAATTGAAAAGTCTAAAATATCAAAATAGAATTTTCAAAACTATTTTGTAATTTTCTGATTATTTTTCTATTTTCTAGGAATTTTAAACTATTAAAAACTAATTAAATTACTAAAAATTACCAAATAAACTATGAAAAATCTGGAAAATTACTTTTTTTACTTTTTATATTTATCTAAACCTAAGAAAATTGAAAAATTATTTTTTTGAACCTTTTCTGAATTTTTTGTATTAAAAGCTAATTAAAAATGCTTAAAAACTAATTAAAATCTAGAAAAATAGCAAAACAGCTAGGAAAAATCTGAAAATTTCAGGAAAATTCTAAAATTATATTAAGAAGCTATGAAAATTGGAAAAACAGTGTGCTATGTGGAAGAAAATGAAACTTATGAATCAAGTGCTTATTGAAATAAGCACTTGATAAGCAAATGAGCAAAATAAGCTACCACACTGGAACAGAAGCTACAATATACTAAATTAACCAATTTGAAACTAAAAACAATAAGCTATAACTACTGAATAACAAAGTAACACAGATTTGGTGATTATGAGATTAAGCTAAAAACAGAAATGGGTACCTACTTGCAGTCAACAATTAAGTACTCAAATAAGCTTAGAAGCAAAATCCAAATGTTAAGACCTAAATAAGACCTAGGCAGCTACTTATAACCAAAAGACCAGCCTTTAACAGGCTTATACAAGCTCTGCGAGTGCTTGTTCAAAAGCAGAAATCACTCGCTTAATCGAGTTGGAGCAGGCAATGGGGCTTAACTTTGAGCTTATGCTCAAGCTTATCCAGAAAGCTTAAGCTAAAAACAGATAAGAGGTCTTAAAGACCACCTAGTTGACTACTTATAGACCAAAAATTCAGACCTTGAAAAGCTTTAATAAGATCTGTGCAACTGCTGCAATTTCTGCACAAATCAAATTTTTGACCTCTTTTGACTTTTTGAAACAGATGCACAGTTTGACTTTTTTGAGATTTGGATGTAATTTAAGAACTGATATTGATCTATTTTGATGAAATGTGAATGAAGCAAGCTATGTTTAAGATTTTTAAACACAAAATAAGTGATTGTAAATCCCAATCCACAACAGATTAAGCAGTGAGACAGGTTTTATTGAGATTTGACTTTAAAGACTAGCAGCACCAATTTAATGACTCAAATAAGTTTACTTGTGCTAAACAAACTTGATCCAACTAAAAGCTAACACTGAATAAGACTAAAAGTCGGTGAGAGATCAGAGCCAAACACCCCTTTTTTCACTGATTTTCAAACAAAAACTAAGCTAGAGATTGAACAGGCACTAATCATTAATCAACCTAAACTTATTTAACTAAAACACAACTGTTAAAACAGGTTTCAACAAATTATGAGCACAAATTCATTGTATGCAAGATTTGTGAAAATCACTTACAGAAGTCCCTTGCCACTATGGCTTGCCAATAAGGAAACCAAGGACACTAACCTATCAATTTCAACCCATTGCTTCCATTTCAACCCATTTCCAGTTCTGAATCAACCAATTCCATTTCTGCAACCATTTTGCTCTTATGTTGACTTTTGTTGACTAACTTCCAATTTTGTTTGAATCTTAAGGACAAGCTTGCAGAAAGCTATAACAAGCTAGTGCAAGCTTGTTTGAGCTAAAAATAAGTCGTATGAAGCTTGGGACTTAGAGTTTGAAAATGAAAATTACCTTGAAGAGCTTAAAATTTGAAACTTGTACATAAACTTGGAATTGATATTGGAAATAACTTGCAATACAATGAAGTGTTTTTGATTAATGAGATAAGTGGAAAATACAACTACAAATTATCTAAAACATGATAATTAAAGAAACGACATACATTTTATAAAACTAAAACTAACTACTCCTTCTTGCCTCCTCTTGGTCTTTTTATAATCCAAAGCTTCTTCTCACTCCTCCGAGCATTTCCCACCGCAATCTCAACCCTTGGATGGCTAGAATCAATCCCGCCATTTATGCAATTTTGGCGCCAATTTCTGCTTTTGATATTAGAGACAGAAAGAGATTGCATTAAATGCATTTGTAAGGTAGGTAAGGGGGAGACAAAGGGTGGTGTAGGGTGGTTTTAGGTGGTTGGTGGTGGGAGCGAGCATGGTGGTTGTCGGGAGGGCAGGAAGGCGGGTTTGTTTATTTTAAACTCGGTAATTGGGTTGGTCGGGTTGTGGGTTTGGACCGGGTAAGGTGAATTGGGCCAAGGGGATTAGTTTTGGGCTTGGTTTAAATACTAGGGTCCAGTTTGGTTTGTATAAGAAATAACACAAGGACCTATTGTGTAATATTTGGAAATCCAAGGACCAAACATGTAAATTATGAAGATGTAGTCAAAGGGTTGTTTTTGCCAACCTCCAATATTCCAAGGACCATTATTGCCAAATGTGAAATTCCAAGGATTAATTTTGAACATTTTGGATTTTCGAGGACTAAACTGTAATTTTCTCAAAACTTTTAGATTTTTCACCAAAGGACTAAATATGACAATTTATGGTTCCAAAAGGACCTTTGGTGACTTTTCTTTGAAATTATGTGCTGGACCTGCTTTTTGACAACTTTTGAAACTTGGGGACTAAAGCGCAATTTTGCAAATTTGATATGTTTTTCATCCGATTTTGATATTTTGCATTTAAAACACATAAAACACTCGATTTGTGATATTTTGATCATTTTGATGTGTTTCGAGTGTTTTCAGATGATTTTGCGTTTATTTTGTACAAAATGATGAGTATTTACACACTCATCGACTTATTTATGAAATCCTCTTCTACAATCTCACGGAGACATTCTAGACTATCCTTAAGGTGAGCGAGATAGTTATGAAATGCAAGTTCGTTATTTCTAAGATGATGAGGATGTATTTAAAAGTCACAAGATATTTGCGATCTGCAGATGACTTTGATGCAACATTCTCATTAAAGACAAGTGGCATTTTCCTTTTACGACTCCTCGATTCTCAATTTCTTTTTGTAAAGACGTTATTATTTCATTGTTTTTGTCATGAGTGACTTTCACTGAATCATATAACTCCTTAAAGTGTTGTTTCACCTTTTCATTTTCTTCTAGAAAACTTTCATTTTCCTTTTGTAGAACATTAACGAAGTTTTGAAGATGAAAACTCTGAGAACTTTGAGAATCTAAAGGAGGAGGCATTTGGGAGCCTGTCACATTGTTCTTTTCACCCTTTAATTGTGAAATTTGGGTTCTCATTTTTCTGATCGTGTTACAATGAGCTCGAATATGTTCATCACGTTTGCTAATTTCAAAAACTGCATCAAATTTAGGAGCATCCAAGGATGTCTTGATATTTGAGGTTTTAACATTTTCTTTTAGATGTTGATATTTTAATTGCAAAGCAAGATGCTCAACTTCCAATTTAGAAAACTGTTTCACCAGGTTATCATGATCATCCCGTTTAAATTTTTCATGCACTTTAGAGTTAGTTTTCTCAAGCTCAATGACACGATCATGGGAGACTTTCAGAGCAACAGATAATTCATGAAATTGAGATGCATTAATTGAACAATTGGTGGCAGTGTAAAACACATCTTGAGTGATACATTCAAAAATCAGATTCTCATTTAAGGTATGCAAGTTTTTCCTCTCAATCTCATTATATTTTAATTATCGCTCATAGTCATTGACCTCAACTATCATTGCATCAAATTCCTTTTCTATTTATGATAACGCCTCAAATGAACATGTTTTTAGTAGCGTTATTGTTAGTTTTGTGCATGATAATCGGCTATATTTACTCATAACTGTTGCAAAAGTGCAAAGATGCGTGTGTATGTATATGTAGCCGGTATCACGAATAACGAAGAAATGAAGTTTTATGCACATTTGGAAGATTCTCGAGGAAGAAAGTCGAGCTAGGAAGCTTTTGGATTCAATGATTAAGAAACGCAATGATTTCTAAGTATCTACAAGGAAAGATCAAGTTTTGCCTTGGAAATCATCGAGAGCAAAGAATGAAGCGCATAGGAGAAAAGTCAACAAAAGTCAAAATAAGATAAACCGTACCGATCGGTCACAACCCGTAACCGGATCCGGCTGGGCGAATGGTCAAGATCCAACCGATTCGGTTGGAGTAGAAACCGATCCGGTTTCTCACACTGCAGTTACACAATGTTGCATTTATTGTTGTCTTAACTTCCCATAATCATTAGAGCCCGATCATTTCTTGACATTTACTTGTTGGGAACATTTTTTGAGAGTTGAGCAAGCATATTTGGCTATATAAAGAACCTAGTCCTAGTATACTAGGTGTGACACAACCAAAATTGAATTAGTTTACACCTAAACTAATACCAACCATATTATTTAGCCCAAAAGCTTAGTTCTTTCGAAAACGTCCAGAGCAAGGAGGAACAATTCTCATCCATAGTTTTGGTAGTTTGGAGTTGTACGGTGAATCTAGGTGATTGAGGCGTGGTTGCTACAATCCACTAATTCTAATTCTTGTAATCACAAAAGTTTAGGTATTCTATGAACTTTGTTATGGAATTCTATTCTCTTGAATTGTTGGAATTACTTTGTTACTATTTGTGTTTAGTTATTATTATTATTATCATGGAGTAGTTTTGGGATATACTTGTGTGTTGGGATGTAGTTAATCATATTAGTGTTCTCAAATGTGATGCATGTACATATGATCTTGTTTAAATGAGTTTGTTGGAAAATACTAGTCTTGGTTTGATTTGTTGATAAAACATGTTTTAAGAAAAAGGACCGAAAGGATTTCTCTTGTGTTTTATTCCAAAAAGTGAAGTGACAAACTAGTATGGGGATATGGTGATTGACAACCACCATGTTTGCTTATTAAAACAAGACTAGGAATATATTTTCATCACGAAGGGTCGAAAGATTCGTAAGAACAAATTTAATAAGAACATGTTGCAAACAAATGGAATTTCGATAGGATAATCATTGGGATAAGGACCGAAAGGATTACCTAAATGTTTTTGTTCTTAGAATGATTTTTACAAATACATACCATGGTTGAGGAATCATTTGCTTATGATTTGTGCATCATATTAAGAGTATACACCAAACCTTCATGAATACTATTTATGATTGATTATAGACTACACACAAGTATATATATATTTCTTATTGAATTTCGCTAGAACATAATTATTTGGGGAAAGCCTTGACAAGCTTTCTTGTTGGAATTTTTCAAACAAATCTCTTTCATACACAAAATCCTTGGGACGATCTCGACTTACCAAACTTTGCTATTGCAGACGAGTATACTTGCTCGTATGTGTTAATAGGTTAGACGGTTAAATCGTGTTTATAAATTTTAAAACTTGCACCATCGTAGCACATCAAGTTTTTGGCGCATTGCCGGGATTTTCTTTAATTTTCTTTGATTTTTCAGAAATTGATAGTATTGAAAGTATTTTGTTAAAAAAAAAAAAAAATAAAAAATAAAAAAAAAAAATAATAAAAATTTGGTTACAAACTAACCGATTCGGTTGGTTATCCAACCGAATCCGGTTAGACCTTCTGTGTTGATTTTTATTTGCGATTTTATAGTACTAGACTTCTTAGTTATTTGTCTTATGATTCTTATAGTAATTCTGGTAATTTTAGATTCTATTTGCAGATTATGTCTTTGTAGTTTAATTATTTCCTAGATTTATTTTCATTTTCTTTACATTTATTATTTATTGGTTAATTAAGTCTTAGTTAATTATAGTTTTTATGGTTAATGATTAGATACTTATATTTTTCAGTTATAAGTTTAATTATTTTTATGATAGATTTTAATTGGTAGTTTTATTTAGTTTTAGTTTAATGTGATTTAATATGTTATTAAATTGTTGGTTTATGAAGAGTTTTCTTTATTAACTAGAATTTAGTACATCTTAATGATTCCTTAATTGCATTTAATTCCGTTTATTTATTTATTTATATAAAAAATATATATATATATATTTTTTTCGATCAATCCGATCGGTTGCAACCCGCAACCGGATCCGGTTCGAGTTTCTGTCTGAATTATTTTCAACTAACCGATTCGGTTGATGAACCAACCGAATCCGGTTGGTGTTTCTGTGTTGATTTTTATTATTTTAGGTCTTGAGTTTTAACTTGTGTTTTTAGTTTTGTTAAGTGTCTTACATTTTTTTAGTCTATGTTTCTATAGTTTGTTCTTGTTTTACTAACTCTAACGTTAATAATTAGTATTTTGTTTTGTTTTGCTTTGTCAAGTTGTCTAGTAATATGGATAGTTTGAGTGGAATCTCGGAATACCTTCGTACTTTGGATGAAATGTTCAAGGATACGGAAGTTCATTGGAAAAGATTGGAGGTATCTTGGAAGAAAGTAAGAAAGAATTGGGAATTGATACGGGTAATATGGAGGAAATTGGTGAAAATAAGGTTCACTACCCAAGAAAGGAAGAGTCGTAGTGTTCACACAAGCACCTTTAACGGTGTATGATTCACCGCTAATGAGGTTTGGAACGCCTTGCGGTGTGGAAGGAATAAGTGCTTGGGACGCGACTTAATATGGCTTACGGAGAAAACTATATTTTGGAGAAGGTTCTTGTGAAATTGGTCATGTGCGATTGGACTATGAAGCATATGGAAGAAGGATGGTCAAAAATCAAGGTCAATATTCATGGACATATTTTTGAAACCGATTTTGTTGTGGTAGAAAGGGAATGCGGATGAACCTAATGTGTGTTTTGGTCGAGATTTTCTTGTCACGACCAAGTGTCAATGGATTTTGCAATGGAGAGATGAGAATTAATATAAGCGATCCGAAGAAGGAAAAGGAGTAAACGAGATGCTAGTGGAAGTTTGTGCAAACATGGAAGAGAAAGAGGTGGAAGTGGTTAAGATGGGAAAGGAAAATCGGAAGAAACCGACATCAAACAAACTAACCCCAACAACAACCTCCACCACCAAAAATGACTCCACACCATCATCACCGACTACTACTTTCAAACCCTTAACCGATAAGCAAAAAGAAGCTATTTTAGAGAATCTAGAACAAAAGTTTCTTGAGCTTAATGAAAAGAAACCGGTGATAGAAGTACTCCAAGATTATGTGCTTTACCGTAAGAAGTTGGATGCATTGATGCTAGCAAGGGCTAGGTTGGAAGAAAAGAATCTCACGGAGGAGGAGTGAGATCAAATTTTGTTTAGAGGCATGCCAAGGAAGGAAAAGGATCCGGGTAATTTTGTGTTGCCTATCAAAGTGAATGGGACTACACTTGTTTATGCGTTAGCCGATACGGGGTCGAGTGTTAATGTGATGCCGTATCCATTGTTTAAAACTTTGGGACTAAGTAATCCGCAACCTAATCATTCGAAGCTTACTATGGCGGATAACTCTCAAGCGAAGGCAATGGGAGAGGTGAAGAATGTGAGAGTGCAAATTGGATATCAACCATATTTGGCGATTTCCTTGTCCTAGATATTCCGGTGGACAAGAGTTTACCACTACTATTGGGAGACCATTCTTACGAACTTGTGGTGCGATTATAGACATGGGAAGAGGCACTTTGACTATTGATGATGGGATTTCGAGGCAAACATACTACCCAAAACCAAGAGGACCAACTTTGGAATTTATGGAGGAGTTAGAGTTGATGGAAGCAGATGAGGATTTAACATGTTTTGAAGTGGGACGTGATGTCCAAGGTAACCCAATGGATGGACCGTTAGCTCCGCCTTATTTTGATATAGAGGACGAAATGGAACGTGCATTAGCGATAGAAGCTTTCTATAACCCATTCAAAAACATACTAGTTCACAAAAAGTTGACCGACTTTTTAGGTTCTTTACCGGTGCAACTTAAGAATTTGGAGTGGAGACCCGAAGGGTCGGGGACTTACAAGAGACAAACCGGAGATGGAGCATTTAAGTTCGATATACTATGTCCGAACGGACGAAGATTCATGAGAAAATTCAAAACTTTTGAAACATTCCGCGAGTTGACCGGAAAATTTCAAAGTGAGGATATTCTAAGACAAGAGTATTTTGAGGAATTTTGAGGAGAAGACAAGAGGCCGTAATAAACAAGCAATTATTTGCTTGAATTTCATGAACTATTTCTTTTGATTTGATGCATTTAGGATTTTGTTTCTTATTTAATTTTTCAATTTTATTTTTATGATTGAGTGATTTGGTTAATGCATTATAACTTTGAGTTTTGAGATGAATTTTGGTTTAGTTCATTAGTATGATGAGTTGAGATTTTTAGATTGGATGATTGTTCAAAATTTCATATGGTGGGTGAATGTTGTGTGAATCTTTAGTAGAATTTTTGAGTAAAAAAAATTGTTGCTTGGAAGGTAAATGCCTAAGTAACATGTAAAAATGCAAAATTTGGCGAAATGCAAACCGAAACGGTTGTGTCCTTGACTGAACCGGTTGCAATTGAGTATAAAACCAAAAAAAATCACTTTTCCAGAAAAACACACACACACTAATTCTCCAGTGGGTTTTGCAAAAATTCGTCCAAGAGAAACTGATTAAAGGTTGTTTAAGTTGTAGGAAAACATCATGGCACCCAAACAAGTAAGCATCTACAGTAAATTAACTCAATTAAGGTTTTATTAGAGCATTTGATTCGAATTGGATATTAGGTCACCAATTTGGGGGTTTTTGTTGTAATTCGAATTAAGTTGTAATATTTTAAGATTGAGTGGGAAATTGATATAGGAGTGCATTGCAAGAAGGATTGGATTGATTGATTCAACATAGGATGAATAATAAATGATTGAATTTTCGGATTTTATTGGGTTGTGCTTTTGAATCAAGATAAGTTGCAATTAGTGATTCCTTATGATAGATGATGCGTTTTTAGGAGTGATACATGCTACATTATTGATTAAGACTAATGATTAAAGGATATAGGTTTATCAAGTTGAGTTCTAAGATGATGATGGATGATGTTTGATGATTTGAAAAGCGAGTTTAGAGTAATTCAAGGATGTGGAAATCATTGAGGATGATAGAAAGCGATCTAGGAGTGGTTTGGACTTAGAAACTCGAGTGTAGAAGGGTTTTTAGAGGCAAAAGCCTTATGTGAGTTGCATAACCGATTCGGTTCCGCATTGCAACCGAACAGTTAGATTTTGGTCATTTGATGAACCGATTCGGTTTCTCATGAACCGAATCCGATTCTGATTTCTGTGTTTGAATTTTTTGAAATTTTGAAAGGGATCTTAGGAGGTTCCTTGAACCTTCTTGTTTGTTCTAACACTCTCATATGGTCTTTTATTTGTGATTTCTCAGAGAATTATTGTAGGTAGCTCGGCGAGGAGGCAATTCCTATGAACCCGCTTATTACAAAATTTTGTCAAAGGAATGAGAAGAAGAAGGTTAAGTATAGTGTGAAGACGGAGGCAAATGCTAATTTAAAGTTCAAAAATCTCACCGACGGGAGAAACATGCTTTCGGGAAAGGTTGTCGAAGCGCAACATAGGACATGTTTGGTTCCGAGGGTGATTGATTGGGATTTATTTGAGGAATGTGATTGTGAAGATGAGTTGAGAGGAATGATGCGAACGTCTTATGTATATCCGGGGATGGAGATTCGTTCAATGATTTGTCATGGAAAGAGCATTTAGCGTCAATGAAGAGGTCTATCGAGAATGGTGTATGGAGTTCTTTTCAACCATGTATTTTGAAAGAAAGGTGGATGTTCGGAACTTGATGAAGGAAATTTGTGTTTGGTTTAGGCTTTGTGGAAGGGATCATGCTTACACGTTGCCAGCTTTTGGCGTGGCTCTTGGTTTGTATGAGCCACATGAGGTTAATCATCGATTATTTGAAACTCACTTTTCTAGACTTTGAAGGTTTGAAAAAGACTATCCTAGTATTCCCGCTTATTGGAATCAAGTGGGAGATCCTACTTGCGCTAGGAGGAATGCCTCAACCATCAGGAATCCGTTGATGAGGATACTTCACAAGTTGATAGTGACCGGGCCATTTAATAGATTTGGAAGCAGGGACAAATGTCAGAAACCGGACTTATGGGTTATGAAGTTGCTGGAAGAAACTAAGGACGGTAATGCAGTTTGGCAAATAGCCGAATATTTGTCTAGGAGAGCCCCGGGAATTAAGAGCAACAGTAACATTTGTGGAAGACATTTTGTGACAAAATTGGCGAAGAATCTTGGGTATTATGTTGATGAGGAATTGGCTAAGTGTGGAGAGCCAAAGTATAGTGATACGTGGACTGCACAAGGTTTTGGTAATGCTTTGAATAGGAGATTGAAAACGTTAGGGTTATGGATTGAACCAAGACAACAACAACCACCACAACAAAGAAGGGAGTATACCAATGGAGAGCGTGCAAATGGGTACGTCCAGTAGTTTTGATTCGGGTTGGGGAGAGTGGAACCAACATTTAGATGAGATTCAATGTAGGGATGTATGGAGAGACTCGATGATGTTGAGAAACAACTACATCAATGATTATTCCATGCCTATTTTTCAAAACATGGCTCGTGAAGCCAATTATGAGTTGCCACCCTACAATCCACCCAATGTTCCAACATATCCTTTTCCTTACACATCTTATCCCGGACCTATCCGTATCCATATCACGGTACGCACCATTTCTGATCCAAGACCCCATATGGTCGATTACACGAAGTTGGTGGAGCAAGCCACGATGTTGGAGGATCGTCGGCAGGAGTTGGAGGAAAGAAGAAGAAGAGGAGAGTTCGTTCGAGATTGTGGACGAAAACTATGTAACCGAAAGTGATGATGATGAGTATGATGATGAAGAAGGAGATGACATGAGCGAGGATGAGCGAGTGATCGTGGATCATTCGTGAATTGTGGTTTCAAAGACAATGGGTTATGATGTGTTAAACAATATTATTTCTATCTTTTAGGATGATTAACATGTTTTGCTTGGTTTTATCTAGTTTTAGTTGCATTTGTTTGTTTTGTGTATTGCGTGTTGCGTTTTTGTTTGCGGGATGGAGGTGTTGGAAGCTTATTGATGGTCAAATATTTGGAGTTGGATAACTCACATGCTTTCTTATGACCCAATATGCATATTGCATATTCTATCCCGTGGTATCTTTTAACTATTTTTTCCCCATTTTCTTTACTTTGAAGTTCATTTTTCATTACATTGAGGACAATGCAAAACTTAAGTATGGGGGAGGGAAGAAAATAGGAAAGTAATGAGCATTTTTATTTTATTTTTAGATAACTTTTGGATGCAAGTGATTAGAAGAAATTCGCCCTTGTTGGTCTAGTTGTTTTCACGCATTATTGATATTTAATACATATAACTTGTGATTTCAATGGTAAAATGAGGATTTTGAAAATTTTTGGATTTGAACCAAATTACTAAGTAATTCATTTTGGATTCGATAGCATTTTCTAGCATGCATAATAGCCTTTTCCACACTTTTGTGAGGTTTCTTTTGTATAAAACACATCTTTTGTTTTATATTTGCTATGAGTGTGCCGGTGATTATGTCGATTCTAGAACTTGTACTGGTTATGCATTACGGTTAAAATCACTTTCGAGTGATCTAAATATGTTCAAATGATAAGAGGCATCTTAGGATTTAAACCAAATGGCCTTCCGTTTACATCTAATGGTATATTAGCTAACCACATTGGTTAGTTAACCACCCATATGGACCCATTTGTTAGTGCTTATTTTTAGCGCTAGATACCCTTAGTACACCCTTCCGAGCCAATCTTTTTGTTGGCATAAATTCATAAAAATATAAAAATATTTTACACTTTCAAGCTTTAGCCAACCCTTATCAAGTCTATTGGTTTGTTGCTAGTTGTTTGGAATGATTGGATTGTTTTTGATGATTATGAAGAAGCTACACTTTGTTTATAGTGTGTACCATTCTCCATCTTGGATGAAAGAGACGTCTTTCTCAATTTTTTTTGGTGTATGCTTACACTAAGTGTGGGGGAACTATGAAAAAAAAAATGGCTATAGCCAATGTGCTATATTATGATGAATATGAAGGAAGATGAAGTATGTTGGAGATATCGATTAGCCAATGTGCTAAGGCGTGATATATGTATTTGGAGATCAATATGAGAAGAGGTGAAATAATCATTTTCGGATTGTGGTTTGTATGATGGCTCAGCAACATGGAGGTTTAGACTTGATTTTATTTTTATTTTAACACCAATTTCATAACTATCCCATGCCTTATCCATACCTTTTATGAACCCTTAGCCTATCGTTATAACCCGAATAAAAGCCCTCTTTGATGAATTTATTTTCTTTGTTTTGATACTTGTACAAGCTTATGGTAAAAAGCATTGATCATGACTAAGCAATGAGTGATTTACATATGCCCACCAATATATGAGAGTTGAGTGATTTTTCTACATCATTCGTGAGGTGTTCTAGTTATGTTATCTAAAGTATTTTGGTTCATTTTTAAAATTTTTCACATATTATAAGCAAGCCGATGATTATCTTTTGGGATAATTGTTACATTTTTAGAACCATGGTGTCAAAGACCATTGAAATCAATCTTTGCAAATGTTAGACCTACTCGAGGGCGAGTAGAGCTTAAGTGTGGGGGAATTTGATAACGCCTAAAATGAACATGTTTTTAGTAGCGTTATTGTTAGTTTTGTGCATGATAATCGGCTATATTTACTCATAACTGTTGCAAAAGTGCAAAGATGCGATTGTGTATGTATATGTAGCGGTATCATGAATAACGAAGAAATGAAGTTTTATGCACATTTGGAAGATTCTCGAGGAAGGAAGTCGAGCTAGGAAGCTTTTGGATTCAATGATTAAGAAACGCAATGATTTCTAAGTATCTACGGCAAGGAAAGATCAAGTTTTGCCTTTGAAATCATCGGTGAGAGCAAAGAATGAAGCGCATTGGAGAAAAGTCAACAAAAGTCAAAAGCGGCACAAACCCACCGATCGGTCACAACCCGTAACGGATCCGGTGGGCGAATGGTCAAGATCCAACCGATTCGGTTGGAGTAGAAACCGATCCGGTTTCTCACACTGCAGTTACACAATGTTGCATTTATTGTTGTCTTAACTTCCCATAATCATTAGAGCCCGATCATTTCTTGACATTTACTTGTTGGGAACATTTTTTGAGAGTTGAGCAAGCATATTTGGCTATATAAAGAACCTAGTCCTAGTATACTAGGTGTGACACAACCAAAATTGTATTAGTTTACACCTAAACTAATACCAACCATATTATTTAGCCCAAAAGCTTAGTTCTTATTGAAAAACGTCCGAGAGCAAGGAGGAACAATTCTCATCCATAGTTTTGGTAGTTTGGAGTTGTACGGTGAATCTAGGTGATTGGAGGCGCGTGGTTGCTACAATCCACGAATTCTAATTCTTGTAATCACAAAAGTTTAGGTATTCTATGAACTTTGTTATGGAATTCTATTCTCTTGAATTGTTGGAATTACTTTGTTACTATTTGTGTTTAGTTATTATTATTATTATCATGGAGTAGTTTTGGGATATACTTGTGTGTTGGGATGTAGTTAATCATATTAGTGTTCTCAAATGTGATGCATGTACATATGATCTTGTTTAAATGAGTTTGTTGGAAAAATACTAGTCTTGGTTTGATTTGTTGATAAAACATGTTTTAAGAAAAAGGACCGAAAGGATTTCTCTTGTGTTTTATTCCAAAAAGTGAAGTGACAAACTAGTATGGGGATATGGTGATTGACAACCACCATGTTTGCTTATTAAAACAAGACTAGGAATATTTTCATCACGAAGGGTCGAAAGATTCGTAAGAACAAATTTAATAAGAACATGTTGCAAACAAATGGAATTTCGATAGGATAATCATTGGGATAAGGACCGAAAGGATTACCTAAATGTTTTGTTCTTAGAATGATTTTTACAAACACATACCATGGTTGAGGAATCATTTGCTTATGATTTGTGCATCATATTAAGAGTATACACCAAACCTTCATGAATACTATTTATGATTGATTATAGACTACACACAAGTATATATATATTTCTTATTGAATTTCGCTAGAACATAATTATTTGGGGAAAGCCTTGACAAGCTTTCTTGTTGGAATCTTTTCAAACAAATCTCTTTCATACACAAAATCCCTTGGGACGATCTCGACTTACCAAACTTTGCTATTGCGGACGAGTATACTTGCTCGTATGTGTTAATAGGTTAGACGGTTAAATCGTGTTTATAAATTTTTAAAACTTGCACCATCGTAGCACATCAATTTCCTTAATATCTAAATCCATCCCTTTTTTAAGACTCTCAAATTGACCTTTTAATTGTTTAAAGAAAGGCATGACCTCAGTTAAATAGCATTCTTTAGGTTGCTCAAAACCCCTCTCCCATTCAGTTATCCCAGTAGGTGTGATCCTTTTCTTACATGTCTTCTCAAAATCAACAAATAATTGATAATTGACATCTTGTTGATTAAGGTCTTGCTCTTAGTGGGAATAGATCTAGGGACTAAATGCATTGGTGTATTGGGGGATATACAATGGCGTGAAGCATTCTCCTACATGGGGATTCTTCAACAAACTCATGACTTTTTCATGTCCATATCCTTTTCCGAACACTGTTTAGGGGTCGGTTGTGTTTGAGGTCTAAACTTGTTAAATGCAATCCAATTATCCTTAGCATAGTTGGGTGTTTTATAACCGATTTTCTTTTCTTTGCATGAAGGGCTCTTAGGTTTTCATCTAATTTCTTTCTAGTGACTTCTTCTAAGCGCCTATCTTCCTCAAGATTCTCGGTAGAACTAGGTTTCTGTCTAGGCTTAAGAATTTCATTGCCATCATAAATTACCTTTTGTGCTTCTCTAGCTTTCTTACATGCCTCGGGGTTTGGTTCATCAACTAATGCAACACTATGTTTGTCACTTAGAACTCTATGCTTAGTGATCATATGAGCAAATCGAATGGTGTTTCCTTGTACATACAACTTGTTTTCAAGTTTGTTTTCAAAAATTTTAGGTTGGAAAATTCATTTAAAAGTTTTGATTCCTTAGCATTAAATTCACGCTTAAGCACTTTCACATTTTCTTGAAGTTCTTGTTTTTGCTTATTTGTTTTATTAAGCTTTTCTTTTAAGGAATCTAGCTCTTGTTTTAGTATTTCTTCCTAAAGTTACCTTTTCTAATAATTATGCGCATTTGGTCATCCATTTCCGCTCACGAGTGGTTAACTCAAACTTAGCGCGTTGTTCATAAATGGCAACTTGTTCTTTATAGGCATTAAGTTCATAGATAATGAGAATCATCGGGGCACATGGGTGAATTCATTAAAACATAGTCATCATTGATCTGCAGAAGATGCATCACTTGGTTCAATCACATTTTCACTTTGGACCACATATTGATCATATGGGACAATATTACTATTACCCATATTAACAATATCATTTCACAAATTTCATGTGATTGCACTTTATCATGTATCTTTGCTCATCAACTTCTCATATAATTTTAATACCTCGAGATGATTGATTCTTTGGATGGACCAGCTTGCTTAGATGATGAGACCTTTGGAGAGACCATTGGAGAAATGCTAGCCATGAAGATTGTCCGAGCGGTGGGTTCATCATCGACATCGAGTCATATGCATCACGATCGGCAACTTGAAAAGCATTCGATGATTGTGACCAATATCCTAAATTGGTCGCTCATCGACATACGCATCATAGGTTTTGGCATTACCCTCAAGAAGAAACAAGAACTCTTCTTCATCCAAGCTGCTCCATTGTCCGAGCTTGCACCAGTGACATCTTGTCTCAAGTACTACGCATTTTGAGGGTGTTTTGGAGATGTGCGGTTCCTTGCAATGTGTCCATCACCACCATAGTTGTAGCACTTGACCGGCTTCACTTGTCCCCGATTGGCATTTCTCCACGATTACGATTAGCCACATACCTCCACCTACTCCACCTCTTCTTCCTGTTCATACCGCCTTACTTGAACTGGTTGCACCATAACCTTCCCATCTCGATTGTAGCTTGATTGTGTGGATTGGATGTTGTTCGAGGTTATTGTTGGTGTGTGGGAGGAATACATATTTTGACTAACCATGAGAGATAATTGATTGATGAAGTTTTCCATGAGTGTGTTTGAGTCCGGAGGCTTATATGTTGGATCGGGAATGAGCTTGTAATTACCATTACCCGTGGGTATAACTTGAGAAGCTTTGGTGGTAATTCCAACATTGGTGTAAAAGGTCATTGAGTCATTTGATGAGCTTGATTCCCCTGTTTAGATTTGAGCGATCAATAATCATTCGCTCAAACATGGCATGTCTCTCATTCTCAAGCGAGGAAGGCATCTGGTTGCTCATAGTTGGTATTCTTTAATCCTTTGGTTAGCTTCACAGAGGTGACAAATTTGTGCCATTCGGATTCATGTTGTTCACAAACTTTGAATTCATTTGAATATTTGGCATGGTCATTTTGATATTCCTCATATCATTCACCAGCTTGTGGAATCTCACGTAATATTCATAGATACTTTCTTCTGATTTCATCTTAAAGTGCTCAAATTCATCATACAACTGTGATTCTCTGTCTTCCTTAGTTAATTTAGACCCTGAGAGAAGCATCTTGACATTATCCCAAACCGCCTTGGCTTCAGTGTTGTGATTGATAAGCTTGTAGATATCTTTTGGAAGACCCTAAAGTATAATGTTTGAAGCCCTGATATCGACATCGAATCTCTTTTCTCCTTATCATTGAGCTCATCATACGTCTTTGGTCCATCCAATCCAAAGATCATTGTTCCATCTGCAGATATCAATTATGTCTCTTGTAGTCTCAATCGATAAGGTCCTTCATCAATTGATTTGAGAATGTTGACCCCATTTTCTTTTCCCAAACATTACAACTGATTCTTTGAGCCCATGAGTCATAATCGTTACATCAAGCATAGGTGGACGAGTATCGATCCACCGCTTGAACGTCCTCAACTACGGAAGAAGCGATAGTAGACACGTTGTTTGACATGATTACAAGTTCTACGGATTTTACAATTCTTTGATTAAACCGGAAATTGATTATTTCACGAATTTTACTAAACCAAAAGAACAACCGTAAAAATGTAGCACGAAGAAGTGACAAGTATCAAAAGACAAGTAGCTAAACCGTCAACTCGCTTTGGTATCAACTCGCTAAACAGTCAACTCGCTTAAAAGCCAAGTCGCTTAAAACTCAAGTCGCTTAAAGAAACAACTCGCTTAATAACCAAGTCGCATACAGAGACAACTCGCTTAACCACCAATTAGCTTAAACCAACTCGCTGACAATACAACTCGCTTAATAGCCAAGTCACTTTAAAATTCAAGTCGCTTAAAGAAACAACTCGCTTAATATCCAAGTCGCATATACCAACTCGCTGCTAATACAACTCGCTTAATAGCCAAGTCGCTTATACCAACTCGCTTTCAATAACAAAGCAACTCGCTTCCAAGAAATGTAACTCCGTGGCGCAACTCGCTTCATAAACTTTTCAAAAACAACCACTTAATCAATAAAAAACAACCAAACCACAATGATTTAAGCCTTCCAATTCAAAACCTAAACACGTATGATGATCCTAAACACAAAAGTATGATCAAAATTCAAACTTTAACACTAGAAATTGTCCAAATGAATCAAACTCTCCTAAACACTTATAACCCCAAAAACCTTATGAAATCCACCAAAACAAAGAGCATGAAAGATGAGTGATCAAACCATGGCTCTTGATACCAATTGTAAGATATAGGATTTCACAAACACATCATACCAATATCATATGGGGCGTACCAAAATATTTAGAGAGAGAAAGTTCTAGAGAGAGAAAAGGAAGAGAGTTGGGAACTATGTGAAACAAAGAAAAATGGTATTGAGCTCCAAACCTCTACCGTGGGAGGTAGAGGTATTTATAGTGTCTTACAATAAACGCCTCCTACGGGTGTGGATCGGGCATACTGTGGGTAAAGACCCATCCGTCCTCCACGGTTTTACTTAACTAACTTCTTAAAACATTAAATAACTACGACTACGAGCTTTCTAATGATTACATATACTTGAGGTGACCGACACTTTAATGATGAAATTTTCTAATTCCTAACAAGGCGTCATGGACCCGATGACGCCTTGCACTAAAACTTCCCAAGCCACTCAAGTTCCTCTTAAAGGACTTGTTTCACTCTCATGGGAACCTACATTATCTATCGACTTTCTCTTAGAGATTGTTGATATTGAAGAAGAGACCTCTCCCTAGTCTCCGGCATAGGAACCAAATGTGCACAATTGAGTCTAGAGCCAAGAGATAATCCACAATATCTCATTAGGACAAAAAATAATGAAGACTTCTTGTTTCACACAATGTGGAAAGTAAGTATATATATTGAGAGTCCTACGCATTATCCTTGTAGTATTGCCAGAACATCCGAGTGATATGTAAAATATTCACAATGAAGATGGAAATCCTTCTAGAGCCAACATCAAACAAGATCTTGATGGGTGACATGTGAGATCTTTCAAAAGATCAAGCTTGTGACAACTGGATAGAAACAATGGGGTGATTCACTCTTGAATCAACCTTGATCCAGGAAATGAATTGACGAATACTTTTGAAAAACCATTCGATGTGCAATAATATTCTTTTCTCTAGCACATCGAATGTGTATTCATTTTCAAACACAAAAGTATCTACGATTGAAAAATACTTTTGGAAAAACTATTCGATGTGCGAATCTCTTATTTTCTCCGCACATCGAATGTGTACTCTTTCAAATACAAAAGTATTTTTAATTGAAAATTGATCTTTCTCACAAAATCTTCGTCGATTGCAAAACTCTTTCTTCTAAGCAATACGCGATTGTTTTCAAATCAATTTTCATCAATCGGTGAATCTCAATTCATCGTTCACTCACTCCGTGTTGTCTTCTTTGAGACTTTCGGTTTGAGAACGACTAGAACAGTGCGAAACCCCATCAAGGAGATTCTTGAATTATACGATCACGAGCGGTACTTGTAATCGATCAGCGGGGAACCGTGGGCGTGTACCTCAATTCAACGAAAGTGATCAAAGACACTTTCGTATGATTTATTGCTAATTGTAGTTTGCGGTACATTTGGACGGTTGCGGTGATCGTAATTGAGAAGTCAATCCAAAGCCGCATGCTCACGGCATCCACACTTAATTGAAGAAATCATGGTGGCGCATATCTACATAACACGGCTCGATATTTTTATACTATACTTACGCTACTGCTGCGCAAATATCATGAACCGGTAAAGCTTCCGCTACTCGATGGAAAGATGTCATGATCACGAAAGTGTGAGCATGTCGGTCCAAAAGTCACAACATCACATGAAGGCAACACTACAAAGGGTGATCCAGAGATTTACTATGGCTGATGATCTCAATTAAAGCTCGAAGATCATCAAGATGTAGATCAGTTCAAAGACCTCCACTGAAAGTACAAAATAATCGGACAATGAAGAGTCACTACAAAAGCACAAAGATTGCGTAACTTGAAGAATTGAAGTCTACGAGCTCAAAACTAAAGTCAAAGATAGAATGCTAGGATGCAAAATGTATTTCATGGGGTGACCTCCCTTAGGGGGAGATTGTTAGGAATTGGAAATTCCATGTTAAAGTGTCGGTCACCCCAATTATGGTCTATCATATGTTAGCTCGTAGACATGTCCTTATTTAAGTTATTCGAAGAGTTAATTAGTTAGTTAGTAGCGTAGAATTGTTTAGTGTAACACCGTGAAGGAATGACGGTCTTTACCCACTATATGCCCGATCCATAGCCCGTCGGGGGGGTATCTTTTGTAACTATAAATACCCTTCCATCCTTGGAAGGGTGGTGCTCTCAATCTAACCTTTCATTTTTGTTAAGCAACTCTCTAACAAGAGCACCCATCTCTTATCTTTCTCTCTTTAAATGGCTAACATGTATTTCCATCATCCAAGACCACCCGAATCATCATCAACATAATATTTACGATCCTACATTGGAAGACTCAAGAGGAATTGATATGGCATTAACCACCTTAGCGGGGTTTCGGGGATTCATTCGGTTTTCATAGCTTTGATCGACAAGCTTTTCTATAATATCCCGAGATTCCTCTGCGTTGAAGTTGCTAAGCCTTCCACCGTCGGCTTAATCAATGGATCGCCTTATGATGAAATCGGTATGGTCATAGAAGATTTGGATTTGAAGTCAAAGATCAATGCCGTGATGAGGGACCCTATGGAGTAAGTCCTTGAATCGAGTCCATGCTTTGTAGAGAGATTCGCCTTGAAGTTGTTGAAGCGTCAAGATGTCTCGTCTAAGTTTAGTAGTTCTCCCCGGTGGGAAAAATTAAGCAAGGAAACGAGAGGTGAGATCATCCCAACTTGAGATAGAGCCATGGAAATCGCTCAAGCCAATTACTAGCTTGGTCCCGTAGAGAGAATTGGAAGAGACGCAGACGCGTGGTCTCCCGAGTAGTAGCATCGAGGTCGATGGAATCGACAATTTTAAGGAAATCCTTAAGATCTTGATTAGGATCTTGAACGAAGTCCATGGAATGCACATTCGTTTGCACCAACCGGATGGTGTCGGATCGCAGGCCGTAGTTTGGGCTTGGTCGGGAAGCTCAATGGTGTTTCTATAGCCTAGGTGGCTTGGTCTTGAGTATTCACCAAGAGTACGGCCTCTTGGCGGGTCATTTGGTGGTGGGTTGATGAGTGGTGGTTGGTTATGACCTTCCATAATGAAAAGTGATGGGATTACTAACAAATGTCACGAAGAAGGGGATACTCTGAGGAAGCTAAAATGGAAAAAGCCTACTTGATAGGAATCAAGCAAGGAAACCTAAGCGAGGTGAGCTCTAACTAGCTATTCTATTCCCGGCGTGGCGCCAAAAACTTGATACGCTTACAGTAGCGTTCGGGGTCAACGGAACTTCCTTTTCGTCGAGCAAGTTTTTCAACACCTAGGCAATGAACCTAATTGTTGTAGTGTAGTATTAGGGTAAGCCACGGAAATTGATATCGTTCTCTAGGGAATAGGAATGCTAGTGAGAAGTTACTACGCTAAGGTTGGGGTTGAGGAAGATCATTTTTTTCTTTTTATGTTTTAAGGAAATTGAAAGGTACGAATCTCGGGGTTTTGATTTGGAGGTTGGTATTTCTACCGATTACTTCTACTTATCTAATTATCTAATTAACTAAGGTGAGTCTATGTCTATTGTTGTGTGCTCGTATGATGATTAAAATGTATTTGCTTAGGCTTTATTACTCCCTAGTTATCTCCTATTGATGGTTGAATTGTCACGTCCTTATTCTTAATCGTGTTGTGTCTCTAAGGTCGTAGGGTAGCGTTTATCCCTAACTCTTTGAAGCTACCAAGGTTAATGACTACAAAATCTCTAGGATTTATAAACTTTAACTCTAAGGTATTCTTTGGATGTATAGCCTACAATTACTCTAGGTGATTATAAACTAAGGTTCAACAAAGATTAATCAAGCATTAACAACACAACGAATGACCTATCGCAATACTATGTCAATCACAATTAAGATAAGAGACAACCAATCAATATTCAATAACTAAGTTTCATGTTACCTAAGCAAACACACAAGTAAATTAGCCGGACATGGAACATGCAAGCATACACACAATCAATTGAAGACATAATTAAATTAATGAAGTAAAACACTTATCTTGATATAAGATAGGGTATGGAACCCTAAAATCTTGTAAAGATGACCTTGGTTCGGTTTAGGTTTTACTCCACAAAACTACACACGAAAACTAAAAATTCAGATTCTATATATAAGGTTACAAGCTGCGACGGCTTCACCCTTTAATTTGTGGCGCCGATGGTCGCCGTTATTAGGGTTTCGTCTTGGCCACATTATCATTGTGTGGCGTCACCTTATGTCCGTGACGCCGCCGCCTTGAGTCTCGGACGCCGTCTGGATCAAATCTAGGTCGTCGAGTTGTGACGCCTACTCTTTTAAAACGATGTCGTCACCTTGAAAATAAGCAATTTGGCTCTTGTATCGTCACAAAACTTGTTAAACGAGCGTCACAAGTATAACCCGACGCCGTCCCTTCATTTTTTGACTTGTGTGTCTCAATTCTTGACTTTGGCCATTTTTTCGTACATTCGCGTTTTCGTCCGAATAAGTGTCATTCGACAATTTGCCTTCAAGAGACCTAAAAGTGAAAAGAAACGATATTAAGTAATAACGGATACAAAGTGATCAATTAAGGGCTTAAAGACCCTCAAAAGGTACATTTAAAACCTTATCATAAAATTGCCCTAACATATATTTCTCATGGCTTATTACACAAATGAAATAGGACAAGACAAATAATCAAGGATAAGCATAGTTTCAAAGTTCTGTTTTATTCTCCTCCCTACACTTAAACCGAACATTGTCCCAATGTTCCCAAAGTATCAAAGTTATGATAAAGGAAGGTAATTAAAGAGAAAGAAACTAGTACTCCCGATTAGCTCAAGAGGATTCATGTGAAGTAGTGGTTAAATTCTTTCCCAAGAAGAATGCATGCGTGATAAGCTTCATCCAATATTATGTTTCTTCTTCTTGATAAATAAAACCCGCACACTTTAAGAAAATAGACGAAACCTTTGCGTAAAATCGGCGGTAAAACTATATATGACTCAACTACACTAGGATATAATGCTTGTGGAATGGATGTTTGTAGTTTTTGGAAAATTAAGACATGAGAATTTCTAAAAATTTATACTTAGCGAGAGAAAATGAGAAAAATTTATAAGTTGTTTACGCTCCTCACGGACGTCGTCGGGTTCTAATCTGGCGCCGTCAAAGTTATCTGACAAAACCGGTGCTGCGTTTCCTTGAAATATTCTAGAAAAATTACACCTTTAGAATCGGAAAAATTCACGCAAAACATCCATTATGACTCGATACAAGCATTTGACTCGACAAACACATATATATATATATATATATCAATTTCATTAATGGTAATTCTCATGTTCACGTTCTTTTAAAAACATATAATCCTCCCTCACTTATCTTATTATAAAATACCTTTATATGTAATTAAGACGAGGTTAAAGACAAAATAAAACATTTTCACAATTTCAAACATGAGAACATACAATAATGAAAAGATATATGACACACAAACAAGCAAACAATTAAGCATGGGTTGCCTCCCACGAAGAGCTTTTCTTTATTTATGAGTCTTGTAGCTAGACTCGAAGTCGTGCTCCTACGTACCTATGTAAGTAAGTTTATCCTCAAGAATGTCATAAGGATCAAACTATCTTTTTAAATTCCTAGTAGTGCGCTTAGTTCGTAACGTCTTTTCAAACTTTTCTCCATCGGGATCATATCTTGTCATCCTAATGTGTCATTCTCCATTCCCATCACTAGGTGGTCTATCCCAATTCAATTATGCTTAGGCTTCTCACTCTCAAGTTTCCACTTATCCATGTTAAGATTAATGGGCAAGGTTCCTAGGAACTCGGTCTTCCTAAACACTAAGGCATCCTCGAGCGGGTTCACATCAATGTCCCTAGCCAATTGTTGCTCATGGAAAGTTGAGTCACTTACAAAGGCCTCCTCTAGATAGAAAGGTCGTTGAGGACCTACAAAATCTGTATTAGTCCAAGGTCCATATCTAGATAATTTTCTATCCAACATGATCTCGTAGGGTATTTCTTCCTCTTTGTAGTAGATATGCTTCTTGACATCATAAATTTACCTAGCACTCCCTTCTCCTACCATTATCTTAGACATCTTACAATCAATTATGGCACTAGAAGCAGCTAAGAATCCTCTTCCTACTAACAATGGGAATGTCGGGTCTTTATTCATGTCTAGCACATGGAAATCCGCCAAAAGAGTCAATTGACCTCGTGTACTACCATGTCTTTTATTATCCCTACCGGATACGCAATACTTCCGTCCGCTAGACCTAAGATTGTTTTCGTTGGTTCTATCTTACCTAGGTTAAGGTTTCTATGGAGGACAACGAAGAAGATTGATGCTTGATCCTAAATCGGCTAAAGTGTCGAAAGGTTTGGAATTTCCAAGTCTACACGGAAGAATGAATAGCCGGGATCATCTATCTTCTTAGGTAACTTATTTTGCACAAATGCGGACCCACTTTCTCCTAATTTAAGTTCTTGCTCATATTTTTATTTTAGTGCATTATAATAAGGCGCATGAGTCAAGACTTCTAGAACTGGTTTTCTTGGTGGAGTTCCTTGTACTCCTCTTCTTGGTTGATGGGTTTCTCAAGAGTTGGTTGGACCAGCGGTTCGGGTCCTTGGTACCTCATGTGGGATCGCTTGGAACTCGTGTTGATGGCGTTGACCGGGTGAACTTTTCGGTGTGAAGGGCATGGATATGCACTCTCCTAAGGTGAGCAAGAACATGAATTCGATGAAATCGAATTTACTTTTGGGTTCTTTATAGTGTCACTCGGGAGTGCTCCAATTTCCCGGTCATTGAAGGCTTTTAAGAGGGCGTCGAGCTTGGATGTCATCTCTCATTGTCGTTGCTTGAAATCGGCTTCAAGCTTAGTCAATCGAGCCTCTTGAGATGACATAAACCTAGACACTGATTCGGTGCTTGAATCGTCAAGTTTTCTCGCATGGTGGTCACTTGTGAATGACCAACCGTAAGTAACTTAGAACAGCTCAAACACGAATGCAATGAAGATCGGGAGAGTATAATGTTTCCCGGTCGTTAAGTCCCAACGAGCTGTGCGAGAATAGTCAAACGTGTAGTGATCGAGAGATTTGAACGGGAAAAGAGATTTTGAAGATTATTATAACTAAGGAAAAGCCCATAAACTACAGGGGCTAAAATGCAAAATAAAGAAAGTTAAAAGATAAAATCTATTAAATAAACGCTATCACTATATTTAAAATGATGTTTTGTTTTATATTTTTACAAAGCGAAATTAAAATCTACGCGACGTCTAAATAAAAGCGTGAAATTTACACAATATAAATCCTAAAATATGAAAAATACATTTTACAATCCTAATGATAAAGAAAATTTATAGAAAAGAAAATTAATTTTATAACTAATATTCTAATTATTATTAATTAAAAACTATTTTAACTATTTAATAATTACCTAAAATACAAGAAAATAGGAAATAAAGCTAGAAAAATAAAATTAAGACTTAGAAAAGTCTAAAATATCAAACTAAATTTTCAAAACTATTTTGTATTTTTATGATTATTTTTCTATTTTTATGAATTTTAAACTATTAAAAACTAATTAAAATATTTAAAATGCAAATTTAACTAAGAAAAATATGGAAAAATACTTTTTGTCTTTTTATATTTATCTAAACTTAATAAAATTGAAAAATTATTTTTAGAAGCTTTTCTTAATTTTTGTATTAAAAGCTATTTAAAATGCTTAAAACTATTTTAAATTAAGAAAAATAGCAAATGAACTTGGAAAATCTGAAATTTGCAGGAAAAGCTTAAAATAAAGTGAGGAAGCTGGGAAAAATAGAAAAACCAGGGCTTGTGTGCAAGATATTGAAAGCGATGTGGAAAGTACTTATGAAATAAGCACTTGATTAAGCAAAAAGCACCAAAGTCTACCAAGCGATAATGAAGCTCTAATAAGCTAAAATAACACAAATGGAACAAGTTTGAACAAGCAAAACCTCGGTTTGCAAGCTTGATCAGTTTGATGAGTTGAGCTTATAATCTAAAAGCGAGTTTCGGGGCTATATTGGACAAGAAATGGAGCACTCAAATAAGCTTGAAACTAGAAAACAAGTGAGAGACCTTAAAATAGACACGGTTGGCTATGTCTAGACCTAAGCACAAACCAAGATGAGCTTTAATAAACTACGTGCAAGAGGTGCAAAGGCGCTCGATCCTGTGCGAGCTTGATGCCCTGCATTGTGGATTAACGATCTTTTGATAAGCTCTTATGAGCTTTTAGAAAAAATTACAAAATTCTAATAAAATAGACATAAGAAACTAGACCGATAGCACTTTCTAAAACCATAAGTTACATTGAAAATGATTCTGAAATGAGCTCATGAAAAATCTTCCTAGATGGGCTCAAACTGAGATTTTCCACATTTTGACTTTATGAGTAGATATGCAAGTTTGACTTTTATGAAGTTTGGATTCAATTTAAGGACTGGAAATGAAGTATTATGGTGAAATAAACTTAAAGAAAGCTAGTTCTATGAATTTTAAGCACAAAATAAGCTTTTGGCTTTCAATGGTTCCAACAGTAGGCTGCAATGACAGATTCAATAGAATTTGACTTTTGTGAGTTGCAAATCCAATTTGATGACTCAAATGAACTCAAATTAACAACACAAGCATGATCCAACAGAACTCAACACTTGAGTAAACCCAAACCATGGCTCAAACAGTTAATCCAAACACCCTTTTCAAACTGTTATGCAACTGAAATTGAAACAAACTTCTAAACTAGCTTAAACAGACCATCAAACTGAGCTTAGTTATCTTTAATACAACTAAATGAACAAGTAAAAACAGATCATTACTATAAATACCAATACTAACAAAATATGCAAAATTACTTGAAAATTGAAAATGAGATTGAGACTCGCGGGTATTCAACTGATGTTGCAGGCTCAAATCAAAACCAAAACCAATCTAAACTACTCTATTACAATCCAATATCATCACGCATCCACCCAACATTCATCACCATTGTCAAATTCACCCATTTTGACTTTGTTTGACCAAGATAAGGAATTTCTTAGAATTGAATTCCCGACAACAAAAGCTTCAATGAGCTTAAGTGAGCTTGTATGAGCTTAACAATAAGATACTAGCACTTGTACTTAGGATTTTGAAACATGAAAAGCTGAATGTGAGCATGAATTGTGGAAATTTATATGAAAATTTAGATTGATAGTCAAAAGTAACTTAAAATGTTTTGTAAACTTAAAAATAATACAAGGAAGCGAAATTACATCAATTTAACTAAAACTAAAACATTTAATTAAAAACGACATTAAGGTAAATTAAAATAACTAACTACTCTGTTTTCTTCTTCTTTCCTCCTTTTTATAGCTCCAATAGCTTCCACATCCTTAAAAGTGTTTCCCACCACCTGTAGAGCGATGGGAGATTAATGGCCGTTTGGCCATTTTGTGATTTTGGCGGAAATCCAATATTTGACTTCGTGGCTTATTTACGCAACTAGGGGGTGGAGGTGTAGGGTTGATGGGAGAGGGTTGGAAGGATAAGGCATTGGGAGATGGAATTTGGTGAGGTGTTGCGGTGAAGCAGTCTGAGTGGGGAGAAAGGCGGTTGGGAGGAAATCGGTGGAGTGTTTGACTTGGTTGTTGACGGGGGTCCAAAATGGGCGGGGGTCAATTGGGTGTATGGCGGTCGAATGTAGGTAAAGGTCCATTTGGTTTAGGCTTAGAATACAAGGACCACTTTTGTAATTCTTCAAACTTGAGGGCCATTCTGTAATTTTCCAAACTTGATACAAGGACTAAACCGACAAACTTCAATAGTACAAGGACCGGTTTGACAATTTCAAATTTTCAGGACCAAACTTGACAATTTTGAAAGTTCAAGGACCTTTTCGCCATTTACAAAAGATTTATTCAAGGACCATTTTGACAAATTAGAATATTTCAGGACCTTGAATAACATTTCTCTTTATTTAGATTTACGAGGACCTGTTTTTGACAACTTTTGAAACTTGGGGACTAAAGCGCCAATTATGCAAATTTGATCGTTTTCACCGATTTTGATGTTTTGCATTTAAAACATATAAAACACTTGTTTGTGATATTTTATCATTTGATACGTTTCGAGTGTTTTCGGATGTTTTGCGTTTAATTGGTACAAAAATGATGAGTATTTAGACACTCATCAATCCCCACACTAAGATATTGCTAGTCCCTAGCAATGTTTTGAGAAAAATTAATGGATTTTATCTCTTTACCAAAATCCATTACTCGGAGTAGCCAAATGTTTGGTTCAAGTAAGAACCATGGTACACTGATAACCATGTGATTTTGAGCAAACCACCGACTTTCAACGGATTTGATTAGTCTTTACGAGCCGTGCCTTACGGACTAGCCAACTCTTAGATAAATTATCGGTATTATCTTTGGTGAGTCGATTACCAATTATGGTTTTCCAAGCGCCTTTACCACAAGCCATAAACTTGCGGGCTAGCCAACTCTTCACTTTTAAGGATATGGTGAATGAATACCATACAATTTTGGGCAAATTGTAAGCCGTCATGATTGAGATATCTTTACCAAGAGCCGTTTGCTCTGGATTAGCCAATCCTTATGTGGGTTAGACATGGTGGATGATTACCATTTGTTGTGTTTAGTACATAGTACTTCCACTAAAAAATTTTAAAATTTGGTCATTTTGGGGAAAAAGGGACTAAAGGGTACATTTACGATCAAATATTCGCGAATTTCCCCAGCACTTAGAAATGAATATTGTCCTCAATATTCAAAGTACCGGCTGTTATGCGAAACTTAGAACGTAAAAGATAACATTACTAGCTAAGTGTGGAAACACAACAATTATTCTTTTTTAATATATACAATTTTTCAAAGTTTTTAGATCTATATACAACATGTGGGCATCTCCCCCCACTAGGTGGTACACACGGGTGAAAACCCATGTTAAGCTCATTTTTTGATTACCGAGTCGCTAGCTTGACTCGACCCGAATTAATTTGTTCATGGGAAGTAAGTGGAAAGACAATCTCCATCGGACTTTCATTCAAAATGTTTGTATAAACATTTAAGTACGTGAAAGTTCCACACCGAATTAATTGGTTCATGGGGAAGTAAGTGGAAGAGACAATCTCCATCGGACTTTCATTCAAGATGTTTAGATAAACTTTGAAGTACATGAAAGTTCCACACCGATGAGATATGAACAGACGCAGACCGGCTCACAAATGGTGCATGGAAATGCAGGTCAAAGATAATGTCTTCATTCCGAAGGAGTGAAGAGCAGGGAGAAGCAACGGGATATATGAAGAAAAGGAAGAAAATCATGACTAACTCTTCATCCTCAATAGGAGAATTCATAGTTTCATGAATCTCCTCGGTTAAGCTCACTTGATCAAGACATATTATGGGTGTGTCTAGATCAGTAGAAATATCATACTCCGCGGAGATATGATATGAGTGAGTTCAGGAGAACTCCTCGAAGGTAAATGAATCATATTCGAATTGGTATCGGTGGGTTCTTGGTGAACTCCTCCAATGTACATGATTCATAATCGGGAGAATTATGAGAATGAAAAGTGGTGCGCCACTAATCTTCTCTCCCATATCATTAGAACAGAAGGCTTTCATTTCGGAATAGAATCATCGGAAGAATGTCACTATCCTTAATGGGGATAGGAGATGAAATAGGTTTTCATTGAAAGCCTCGATTTTAGAAATGAGAAGTCGACATTCGGTAATGTTGCACAAGCGCTTCATCTTTGATTTCGATTGTCGGTAACTTCATTATTCTCTTCTTCTAAGCTAACAAGCTCAGAAGGTAAATCTTCCATATAAACGATGTCTCCACAAGATAACGAATCATTATCATTAGAATCGGAGAACATCTCAATATGATCATTTTGGAAGACAAGAGGAGGAGGGATATCACACACATGATCAGAAGTTCCCTGTGACTCTCTTGGGATTGGAACAAGGTTCTCAACACTAGACTTTATGAATTCGTCCGATTCCTTTTCAGGAACAGTGTCAAGATGCTCGTCCCCCATGTTCAGAGAGTGAGTGGGAGCTTCGGGTGTGATAGCAGTTGTTTGAGAAAGAATCTCAACTCTTGGGATATCATCGATGAACTTGATGAATCAAGTGTATCTTCATCATCAACATCATCGAGAATAAAACAAGCTGCGAGCTAGATCTGGTTGCTTTTCTTTTGCAATTGATTCCCTAATGATTTTTCAAAGGCAATTTGGGAATTTATTTTAGCACCGCTCTTGACTAGCAATTCTTCCATGGATTTCTCATGTGAATTTGGAATGACGGGACATTGTGGGAGTGAAGATTTGTCAAAACCGGAAGGTTGACATTGATAATCATCATGAGGACCCCACAATATACACAAGAAATCTGGGAACATTATGAAGTGCGGTTTATTGAACTCCTCGACTCTTTTCACTAACTCTGAAGCTCTAGATAAGTGTCTTGTTGGGTTTCTTGAGGAGTTTGAGTTATTAACCTTGTGGAGGTTGGTCGTGATATGGATAGTCGTAATTGTTACAAGGAAATGGATTCCTGTTTGACAATCGAAGTGAAATGGGGACCTCCACAGTTCTCACAACAAAATGATTGTTGTGGTGGTCGTGTGAATAATATGGAATTTGGTCCTTTCCAAAGTCACGAGTGTTACCGTAAACTGCTCGTGAGACAAGCGTGTTTCCGGATTGACACTCGGATCCTTGGTGAGGACCTCCACAAAATTCACAAAGATAATGTTGGTTATATGAAGATAAGTCGGGTGTGGTGGGTAATTGGAAAAGTTTGAGGAGTCGTTAAATGAGTTTCGATTAGGATCATAATTAAATGAATTCCTCGAACCACAAAACAAACAACTCCGTTACGGATATCATTACCACATTGTACACATGTACACCAACGACACGGTGAACCATAAAGAGGCTCACCACAACCGACACAAGGAATAAGCGATTCTTTTGAGAATTATGAGAAGGAATCTGTTTATTCAAAGAATCAACAAAACCAACATGGTGATCGAATGACTATCAAGTCTCGAAGAACATTTTGAAAAATCCGAGGTGGGACAAGTGGTGTGCTCGAGAGCTAGCAATTTCCACCACTTCCGTTATGGTCTCCGGTTACGGTTCTTGAGAAGCGTAAAGATTAGGCAAGTCATTCATGCGAGTCACTGTCTGATTACGCATGTTTGCTTTTAACCGTAAACCGTGAAAGTTTAGAATCAATTCTAGGCGGTTTAGGAGCAATTGAGGATTAGATCTTTGGATAACCGTAGGTTGGACGTATTAGCACTTCCTTTATTAGAGGAAGTACGGTCCTTTGTCCCCGGTTTCTCTTTCCATTTCCCTCGCAGAATGAATGGATCTTCACGAACAACGCGAATTCTAGACATTTGTGATAAAGTCTGAAGCTTTTCGACCGTCCCCAGTCGTTCTCGAGAGATTCCATGAGAAAAGAATCAAATGGATAGAGGGTAAAGGAATGAAGAATTAAAAAGGGTAGGAGGGTTAAGATGAATATTTTTGGTATTTTGGATAAACATGATGTAAAAACTAAGAATGAAAATCTTTTGGGTTTTGATTTTTTAAAAGGTGGTATAAACAAGGAGTGATGTCAAATCACTAATCTGCTAAACGTAAGACTATTAGCACTGCTCCCCGTGGCGCCAAAATTTGATTCGGTGCGGAATCGTCAAGTTTTCTCATGGAATGGTCACTTGTGAATGACCAACCGTAAGTAACTTAGAACACTCAAACACGAATGCAATGAAGATCGGGAGAGTATAATGTTTCCCAGTCGTTAAGTCCCAACGAAAGTTGTCGAGAATAGTCAAGCGTGTAGTGATCGAGAGATTTGAGCAGGAAAGAGATTTTGAAGATTATTATAACTAAGGAAAAAGCCCATAAACTACAGGGCTAAAATGCAAAATAAAGAAAGTTAAAAGATAAAATCTATTAAATAAACGCTATCACTATATTTAAAATGATGTTTTGTTTTTATATTTTTACAAAGCGAAATTAAAATCTACGCTGACGTCTGAAATAAAAGCGTGAAATTTACACAATATAAATCCTAAAAATATGAAAAATACATTTTTACAATCCTAATGATAAAAGAAAATTTATAGAAAAAGAAAATTAATTTTATAACTAATATTCTAATTATTATTAATTAAAAAACTATTTTTAACTATTTAATAATTACCTAAAATACAAGAAAATAGGAAATAAAGCTAGAAAAATAAAATTAAGAATTAGAAAAGTCTAAAATATCAAACTAGAATTTTCAAAACTATTTTTGTATTTTTATGATTATTTTTCTATTTTTATGAATTTTAAACTATTAAAACTAATTAAAATATTTAAAATGCAAATTTAACTAAGAAAATATGGAAAAATACTTTTTTGTCTTTTTATATTTATCTAAACTTAATAAAATTGAAAAATTATTTTTTAGAAGCTTTTCTTAATTTTTTGTATTAAAAGCTATTTAAAAATGCTTAAAAACTATTTTAAATTAAGAAAAATAGCAAATGAACTTGGAAAAATCTGAAATTTGCAGGAAAAGCTTAAAATAAAGTGAGGAAGCTGGGAAAAATAGAAAAACCAGGGCTTGTGTGCAAGATATTGAAACTGATGTGGAAAGTACTTATGAAATAAGCACTTGATTAAGCAAAAGAGCACCAAAGTCTACCAAACTGATAATGAAGCTCTAATAAGCTAAAATAACACAAATGGAACAAGTTTCAACAAGCAAAAACCTCTGGTTTGCAAGCTTGATCAGTTTGATGAGTTGAGCTTATAATCTAAAAGCAGTTTCTGGGGGCTATATTGGACAAGAAATGGAGCACTCAAATAAGCTTGAAACTAGAAAACAAGTGAGAGACCTTAAAATAGACACAGTTGGCTATGTCTAGACCTAAGCACAAACCAAGATGAGCTTTAATAAACTCGTGCAAGAGTCGCAAAGGCGTTCGATCCTGCGGAGCTTGATGCCTGCATGTGGATTTGACGATCTTTTGATAAGCTCTTATGAGCTTTTAGAAAAATTACAAAATTCTAATAAAATAGACATAAGAAACTAGACCGGTAGCACTTTCTAAAACCATAAGTTACATTGAAAATGATTACGAAATGAGCTCATGAAAATCTTCCTAGATGGGCTCAATGAGATTTTCCACATTTGACTTTATGAGTAGATATGCAAGTTTGACTTTTATGAAGTTTGGATTCAATTTAAGGACTGGAAATGAAGTATTATGGTGAAATAAACTTAAAGAAAGCTAGTTCTATGAATTTTAAGCACAAAATAAGCTTTTGGCTTTCAATGGTTCCAACAGTAGGCTGCAATGACAGATTCAATAGAATTTGACTTTTGTGAGTTGCAAATCCAATTTGATGACTCAAATGAACTCAAATTAACAACACAAGCATGATCCAACAGGAACTCAACACTGAGTAAACCCAAACCATGGCTCAAAGCAGTTAATCCAAACACCCTTTTCAACTGTTATGCAACTCGAAATTGAAACAAACTTCTAAACTAGCTTAAACAGACCATCAAACTGAGCTTAGTTATCTTTAATACAACTAAATGAACAAGTAAAAACAGATCATTACTATAAATACCAATACTAACAAAATATGCAAAATTACTTGAAAATTGAAAATGAGATTGAGACTCACAGGTATTCAACTGATGTTGCAGGCTCAAATCAAAACCAAAACCAATCTAAACTACTCTATTACAATCCAATATCATCACTGCATCCACCCAACATTCATCACCATTGTCAAATTCACCCATTTTGACTTTGTTTGACCAAGATAAGGAATTTCTTAGAATTGAATTCCCAGCTTAACAAAAGCTTCAATGAGCTTAAGTGAGCTTGTATGAGCTTAACAATAAGATACTAGCACTTGTACTTAGGATTTTGAAACATGAAAACTGTAACAGTAGCATGAATTGTGGAAATTTATATGAAAATTTAGATTGATAGTCAAAAGTAACTTAAAATGTTTTGTAAACTTAAAAATAATACAAGGAAAGCGAAATTACATCAATTTAACTAAAACTAAAACATTTAATTAAAAAACGACATTAAGGTAAATTAAAATAACTAACTACTCTTTTCTTCTTCTTTCCTCCTTTTATAGCTCCAATAGCTTCCACCGTCTTAAAAGTGTTTCCCACCACTGTAGAGCCAATGGGAGATTAATGGCCGTTTGGCCATTTTGTGATTTTAAGGAAATCAATATTTGACTTATGTGGCTTATTTATCGCAACTAGGGGGTGGAGGTGTAGGGTTGATGGGAGAGGGGTTGGAAGGGATAAGGCATTGGGAGATGGAATTTGGTGAGGTGTTGCAGGGTGAAACAGTGCAAGTGGGGGAGAAGACGGTTGGGAGGGAAATCAGTGGAGTGTTTGACTTGGTTGTTGACCAGGGGGTCCAAAATGGGCAGGGGGGTCAATTGGGTGTATGGCAGGGGTCAAATGTAGGTAAAGGGTCCATTTGGTTTAGGCTTAGAATACAAGGACCACTTTGTAATTCTTCAAACTTGAGGGCCATTCACGTAATTTTCCAAACTTGATACAAGGACTAAAGCGACAAACTTCAATAGTACAAGGACCGGTTTGACAATTTCAAATTTTCGAGGACCAAACTTGACAATTTTGAAAGTTCAAGGACCTTTTCTCGCCATTTACAAAAGATTTATTCAAGGACCATTTTGACAAATTAGAATATTTCGGGGACCTTGAATAACATTTCTCTTTATTTAGATTTACGAGGGGACTGTTTTTGACAACTTTTGAAACTTGGGGACTAAAGCGCCAATTATGCAAATTTGATCGTTTTCACAGATTTTGATGTTTTGCATTTAAAACATATAAAACACTTGTTTGTGATATTTTTATCATTTTGATACGTTTCTGAGTGTTTTCAGATGTTTTTGCAGTTTAATTGGTACAAAAATGATGAGTATTTAGACACTCATCAACACCATTGCCTCGAGACTAGTGGAGTTCTTGGTATTTGGAGGGTTGGACCTATTGGGTAGACTAGATGAGTTTTGGCTCTACCTAAGGTTAGGGTGATTTCTCCATGAGGGGTTGTAGGAATTTCCTAAGTTGTTTTGATCGGGCTTGAAAGTGTACCACTTCTCTCCCGCTCTGTCGGTATGCGTGGAGGCGTAGTCCGCAAAAGCTTGTTTGGGGAGTCTTGTGCAATCATGATTATCGTGGGGACTACTACATAACTCACAAGGTAAAGTGATTTTGCTCACTTGGTGTGAATACCTAGGATTCTCGTAGGAGCTCATTAGGAATTTGACTTGATCTTCAAGCTCGAGCATCCTAAGATTGGAAGTTTGTGAGTCAATGTGAGGCAAGGATATTGCCTTGACGGTTTTGGGCAACTCACAGGGGTCATTCCAACTTTCGTTGTCATAGAGGGCAAGGTCCTCTATTTTACCCCACGATTCTTCCGCGGTGAGATAACTAAGTTTGCCACCTGCCGCTTTGTCGATGGATTGCTTAGTTGAGAAGTTGACATGATCGTAAAAGATTTAGACTTGAAGCCAAAGATCGATGCCGTGATGAGGGACTTTATGGAGCAAGTCCTTGAATCGAGTCCATGCCTCGTAGAGAGATTCACCTTGACGTTGTTGGAACATCAAGATTTCATTCCTAAGTTTAGTAGTTCTCCCCGGTGGGAAAATTGGGCAAGGAAACGAGTGGTGAGATCATCCCAACTTGTGATGGATCCGACGGGAAGTCGCTCAAGCCATTTACTAGCTTGGTCCCGTAGAGAGAATTGGAAGAGACGCAAGTGCGTGGTCTCCCGTGTGGTAGCATCAAGGTCGATGGAATCAACGATTTTAAGGAAGTCCTTGAGATCTTGATTAGGATCTTGAACGAAGTCCATGGAATGCACATCCGTTTTGCACCAACCGGATGGTGTCGGATCGCAGGGCCGTAGTTTGAGCTTGACCGGGGAGCTCAATGGTGTTCATATAGCCTTGGTGGCTTGGTCTAGAGTATTCAACAAGAGTACGGCCTCTTGGCGGGTCAATGAGTGGTGGGTCGATGGGAAGTGGTGGATGTGGTGGCGGGTTATCACCTTCCATGATGAAAATTGATGGGGCTACGAACAATTTCACGAAGAAGGGGGATAGACTACAAGGAAGCTAAAAAATGAGAAAAAAAAATCTCACTTGATTGGAATCAAGCAAGGGAACCTAAACGAGATAGAAATCTAACTAGCTATTCTATTCCCCGAGTGGCGCCAAAAACTTGATGCGCGTACAAAGCGCGTTCAGGGTCAAAGGAACTTCCTTTTCGTCGAGCAAGTTTTTCCACACCCTAGGCAGTGAACCTAATCGTTGTAGTGTAGTATTGGGTAAGCCTCGGGGATTGATATCGTTCTCTAGGGGAATAGGAATGCTAGTAAGAAGTGTACTACGCTAAGGTTGAGGTTGAGGTTGAGGAAGATTCGTTTTTATCTTTTTACATTTTTTTAGAAAACTAAGGGTAAAATCTCGGGCTTGGATTTGGGGGGTGGTACTTCTGCCGATTACTCTACTATTCTAATTATCTAATACTACGGGTAGTTTATGTCTTTTTTATGTGTGCTCGTATGATGAGTAAAAATGTGCTTACCCAGATACTATTACTCCCTAGTTATCTTTTATTGGTGGTTGAATTGTCACGTCCTTATTCTTAACGCGTTGTGTTTTCTAAGGTCGTAGGGTGTGCCTTTTTCCCAAACTCTTTGAGACTACCTTAAGGTTATCGCCTACGAAATCCGCTAGATGATTCATAAACTAACTTTAAGGTTGTCTTTGGATGTTTAGACAACAAAATCCGCTAAGTGATTCATAAACTAAGGTTCACAAAGATTACTCAAGCATTTAAACACAACGATAGCCTAATTGCACTCCTATACCAATTACAATTAAGATAAGAGACAACCAATCAATAATTAATAATTAGGTTTCATAGATCTAAGCAAACACACAAGAAATTTACCCGTAAATTTTAAACAAGCAAGCATACACACATTCAACGAAATACATAATGAAATCAATGGAATAAAACACTTATCTTGATGAGTAAAATAGGGTTTGGGACCCTAAGATACTGTCCAAGTCGGACTACAAACGTTTAGGGTTTTTACTCCACAAGTCAACCTCCTAAAATTCTGAAAATTCGAATTCTATATATAATTTTACACTTGCGACGGCGTCGCCTTATAGGTGGGACGCCGTCAGATCGCCGTCATTAGGTTTTTCGTCTTGGCCAAGTTATCGTTGGGACGATGTCAAGTTGTAGTTGTGGCGCGTCGGCTTCAGCAGGGCGTCGTCGATTCGGATCCGGGCCGTCGAGATGAAAAGTCTTAGTGACACCCTTCCTCTTCAAAGTCGACGCCGTCATGTGTATTTTAATTAAATCCGAGAGAGGACGACGCCGCCTTTAGTTGGGACCTCGTCGCTTGGGGCCAAAGACTTGAGTGTCTTCGATCTTGACTTAGCCATTTTCTTCATATATTCACTCTTTTTCGTCCAAATAAGCGTCATTTCAGCATTTTGCTTCCAAGAGACCTAAAAAGTGAAAAGGAACGAAATTAAGCAGTAACAGATATAAAAGTGGGCAATTAAGGGCTTAAATGACCCCTAAAAGTGTACGTTTTAAATACTTTTCAGGATAATAGGGTATTCGGGGGAGATACTTCGGTACTTGGCAATCCCGGATGTTCTAGAGGACAGTTACGATTCATAGAATTGGGGAATTATGCACCACCCTATGACTAACAAGGAATACAACACATCAATTAGAATGAGGATGTGACAATTCAACCGACCAATAAAAAATAACTAGGGAGTAAGAAAATCTAAGTGAACAAGGTTTTAATTATTATAAGAAACACACTCACTCGATCCATAGCTTTTACTTTTAATTAGTTTTAATTTAAATTGTCAAGTAGTTTAATTGGTAGAATTACCAACCCACACTCTTCAAACCCCGAGATTTTAGTCGCTTTCATAAAAAATATAAAAAGACTAAAAAGAATCTTCCTCACCTCATCTTTTCGTCATACATTTCTACTAGCATATCTATTCCCCTAGAGAACGATCAACCCCCTGGGCTTGCCCATACTACATTACAACGATTAGGTACACTGCTTAGTGGGTTGTATAGCTTGCTCGTGAAAATGGAAGTCTTTCGACCTTGAACCCCGCATCACTGCACTATTTTTAAGGGTGTTACAAAGATGAGCTTTTAAGTTAGCATGTCCTCTAGTTGAGCTATGAGGCAAACCCGGATGAGAAGTAGCAGTAACAACAGTTGGTAAACATTCACTAACTAGGTAACCTTGGTTTGATTCTAAACAAAAAAGCCTAAAGAATGATTGTCAAAAAAAATATCATCACCTACACAGTTATTTATCCCAAACCTAGTTGAATTTTCATTTCCTATCTTTTTCTTGAACGAGGAAGGGATATTAATCCAATAAGGAAGAATATCATCTTTTAACTTCACTCTTTGGTACCATGGACCCGGATTATGTCTATAAGAAACGGTCTCTATCCCATCATGAGATTTTTCCGCGGTGTAGAATCTACATCAGCATTTAGTTAACAAGGATTGATTACATACATCTTAGGATGAACTTCTTTTTAGGAGGCACTCCAGATGCCAAAAAACTTGAGAATGTGTTAAGTCGGGGTGAACTTCTTTTTAAGTTAGAATGTGTTAAGTTATAGTGCAAGTCTTGATTTTTCAGCGATGCAAAACACCAAAACAAAGGATGAGTCCCTGCACGGATCCGTGGATCCTTGGGGTGCAGTGAATGACTTGTGCTTGCCTCTTTAACAACTTATTTACTCTACTTAAATCAAGCTTTTGCAATGTAACTTAACACAACATATTATGTGCACGGTATATTCAAAAGGAGTTGTAAAACTATCAATCATTATTTGATAATCCTTTAGCTCAACAACTCTACACTTATATTATGCGAATTGATATCTACACCACGTGTTTTGATGCATGCATCACAATTTGTGCATTACAGTTTGTACCGTACAATACTGTAATGCACAAATTATGGTGCATATATGTATCAAAAGATGTGGTGTGAGTATCACCCCCTTATATTATATATAATGCTTTCAGTGATGACTCTTTTTGACACGTTGTGACAGTGTTTAAAATCTTTTATATAATAAAAGAATTACATCATATTTCGTAGTGTTTTTGAAAAACCCTTCTTATTGGAAAAAAAAATTGGGCCAATAGGAGAGCTCAATTTCGTCACGTAAGCAAAATCATGTAATGTGATTGGTTAATAAAAGTCAAAATTAAATTGATTTTGGTCAAACTTTAATAAATTTAGTGGAGAAAATTGGTTGATAAAAAAAACACATAAAAATATAGGTGTCAAATTTGTGAAAACAAAAACTTAAAAAAGGATGAGGTAATTAATAAAACTTTAGTGGTCGATTTTTTAAAAATTATATAGAGTTAGGTCATGTTTGGCAACAAGCATTTTAAGCGTTTAGGAGTGAGCGATGAAGCGGTGGCATTATAGATGAAAAGCTTGTTTGGCAATACCTCAACAAGCGTTAGAATATTGTCTTCCGCTCCAATCTAAATGCTTCTTGATTAAGCATTTCACGATTGCTCCAAGCGTTTAGTTTATGAAATTACATATATACCCTCATTTGTTTAATCATTTATTTTATTTTAATATGTATATGACCTTTTCGTAATTTTACAATTTATAATTATCGCTACATTACGTTACCAAACACATTTTTAAACAAACAACTACAACTTCATCGCTTACTACTTATCGCTATCACATCGCTACTACTTATCACATCGCTACATGTCGCCAAACATAGCCTTAAGTGTAATATTATAAACCTCCATGTTTTTAATAACTTTGGATTATAAACAAATATCCCTTATACTTTATACCTTTTAAACTTTATATCTTAAAAATACAATGTATATGTTGTTTTAAAATAACAACATATAAATTTACATAAGATTATAAGTATCAATTTTTTACTATATCGTTTAATAAGGACTCATTTATTTCATTTTAAAATAACCCACGTGGACACGAGTTTACATTTTAAATACAACTAAATTATTGAAAACGGAATATAACTATCAAATTGTAAGCACGGTTTACTTTAATATAAAAATAAATATACGCGATTGTACTTATAACAATGATTCATGTAATTCTTATTTATTTATATAAGGTTATCTAGAAAAACATTTTTATAAAACATCAACATAATATCAACGCTCATTATAAAATAAGTATACTTTAACTTTATCAACACTCATTATGTGCTATTAAACTTGCATCTGTGTACACCATAATATCAGTTGAAATTTAAATAACAATATCAACATCTTTGTCAGCTAAATAAAATTAAATCTTGGGTTACCTAACAGAAATTTTTATGTGTAAACTTCGTGCGTGCACGAAACTTATAACTATATGATTATATGCAATTACCTTTAAAGACACAATAGTCAATATTAATACAGAATAATTTTTTTTTGTCAAAACCCTGTGCGTGCACAGGTATTATAACTAGTTTTATATAACGAAATTAAAATCTCATTTATGTCAAGTTTTGAGTTTTAATCGACAGAGCAAACTTTTCCTCATAACCTTTGTTCAGTTATACTTGAGTCTCACATTTTTTTCTTCCCGCTTTTACAATATAATTAAAATAAAAATATTACTACATAACATACAATACAATATAAACACTTAAACTAACTTTTATACATTTTAAAGACTAGTAAAAAAGAAAAGAAAAGAATGGTAATAATTGGGGGACTAAGAAAAAGAAACCTAAGAATTAACAGTGCAAGAAATCAACTACCGGGAACTAACACACACAGAGTAAATGTAAGTTGTAGACTATTAGACATATTATTATTATATTGGTCATCTTCTCCCGCCAACCCATCCCACCAAACAAGAAACGAAGAGCCGAGTGTATATATAAGACATACGCATTAGATATAGAAAGCGTTTTAAGTTTGTCATACCCCCTGGAATATGTCATCTTTTCCCTCCATTATCCACTAAAACATACACACGCAAACTTTCATTTTTCTAATTCATTCATAAGAAAGCATGAATACTTTTGCAACCAACTCTCAAAACCTAATCCTCACCACTTTTATAACCCTAATCCTTCTCTTTATCATCCACCGCATCTTCTTCAAAATTCGACAAAAACTCCCCGTCCTCGTTTTAAAGTCTCGTCCAGGTAAGAAAGGAGTATATTGTGCTGTGTGTTTGTATGATGTTGCAGAAGGTGAACGCTACCGAAAACTGCCTCAGTGTCACCATTGCTTCCATGTCGATTGTATTGATCCATGGTTCGAGACCAAGTCTACGTGCCCTTTGTGTAGAACTCAAGTCCCGCTTAATCTTCTTCCTCAGCAGACTAAGAAGACACCACCAAATTTGTTGACTGTAATTCTTTATAGTTGTTTTAATGCAATTTGCCATAAGATTAAAAGTAGATTTTGTAAAGTTCAATTTAAAATGAATTGGATGTAATTCATTATTTTTATCATTTGGATTCGAATGTTATTTTATGAAAGTTTGCCTCCCACGATGTTTGTTGATTTTTGAACACAGAAACTTCGAATCTGATATCCATCATTTGATTTTTTTTCTATTTCAAATATTCCTTATATATTATACTCGTGAAGCACCCGTTATATATCTTAGCGGGATCACAAGAATGCAATGCCATGAAGACTCTTGTGACTATATTTTTCAGCGAGCAAATGTTATATAGTTAAATGTTTTTCTAAAAAACATATAAAGAATCTCTGCAAAAAAAAAGTACCCGTAAGAGTTGAGGAGTGAAAGTGAAGGTATATTGAGAGACTATTTTTGTGTGTAAGAGATATGAAATGGTTTGTGTGAATTTATATGGTGGATGCGGTTACATATTTTTAATAATCATTATTAATAGTAATGATTTTTAGCGGTTACACGTTTTTAATAATTATTGAAAGCTGTTACAATGAAGATTAAATGTGTTGTTACAATGTTATAATGATATTGATGACTATCAAAAGACGATATTTCTGTAACAAGCAAGTTTAAGAGTCTGAATTTTAAGTTTTGCTAATAATGGAATAATCCCAAATGCATTATAAGATAGTAGAGATTACAATAAAAACATTTTAAGTCAACCATCATGGTACCTACATTTTATTGCGATGGGTATTCTATAATGAAAATTTTGAGCGACTTTTTTTAAATATACATCGTTCGTTACAACAACAGATTTATCGGATGGAGAGATTTACACACGTATTTAAGTTTTCCTAAAAAATAATTAATAAATGATCAATAAGAATCATTTAAGGAGATTTTGCTAACTAGCTAATAAAACAAAATTTTTGCTAAGTAGCTATTAAAACAAAATTTTTGCTTATAAAACAACACTTCAATAAATTGACTTTTGTTAACGGGCTAATACAACATATTTATTTGACCAATAAGAATCATTTAAGATCACTAGAAGTCATAACACAAAATAACATCAAAAATCCCGTTATGTCAGCGTGACATCATTTCAACATCAAAAAATTACCCTTTATTATAATATCAAATAACACCACATTTTAGGTCTCAAAAAAAAATAAAAATAAAAAATACAACTTAGTGTAACTTAGCGTAACACTAAATAACACGGGGTGGAGAAGTGATAACTTGGCCATAACTTGAGTTGATATACCAACGCAAATGCTAACGCCACAATAACGCCACCATGCTCGGCGTTGTAACGCCACAATAACGCAAGCCACATAGGCATAAACGTCGCGGCTGCGTTATCACTCCCAACCCTCTAAGGAAGATTTTTCAAAATAACATAAACTTTATACACTTTTTACTTTCTTAGTATTGCGGATGCTGAAACTTTAGAATAGACCTCTAAGGCTAAGCACGGTAAGAACTATCAGCGATTATCATTTTATCCGTCACACCAGTTTTCTCTCTCCGATGACTACTAGACGATTTTTGCCACAATAGGGCGATCATCATTTATTATTATATTTTTTAAACATTTTTAACAACAAAATTAAAATTTTATTAATAGTTAAATAAAAACATTAAAATAAAGTTCAAATAAAATTAAAAACATTACAATAATAATTAAATAATTAAACTAACAATCTAACTCGTAGCGTGTCTTGATTGCATCTTTGATCTCTTGCAGTTTTTGTTGTTGGATTGCGGGAAAATTCGTGTCTATTGGTGTGTTATAGAATATGATGTCCTTCTCATGTTTCTCATTTTCCAAAAATACAAATTTTCGACGTTCTAATTCAAGTTTTTGTTTCTTCAACTCCGCCATTTTCTGACGCGACGCTTCAGCCATTTCCATCTCTTGTTTCTTCTCGAGATATTCGTTTGTTGCCGATTTTTTCTTTCCCCATTTAAATGACTTCAAGCTGAAGAATTTTCCGGCTACCTCTTTAGTAAATGAAGCCTTGGATTGATTGGAGGAAGGTGATTTATTCTTATTATTTTTCTTAGCTTGATCACGACCAATTGGTCTCTTGTGCCGAGTCTCTTCCTCAGTCGCATCTTCGTTAAAATTGAAACCACCCGACGAGGTGGTTTCAGAAGTCTTGGATTTCTTTCGACCCTCGTCGAGCTTCTGAAAAGCTAGCATCTCAATATCCTGCCAAGCTGGATGATCCTTCAAAACTTCCCAACACTGCTCCAATGTAAAGGGATGCCCCCGTCACCAGGTATTCTGCACATGCTTTTTGGTAAGTATTGAGGTCATTCTCACTATTACCGTGATTCTTTTGAATATTGTTGAAAATGGCACAAAATGCACCAACTCTAGGGCGAACCCTATTTTTCCATTTGCTAATGATCGAGTTGTAACTTCTGTTTAAACCAATTTCCTTTTCAAAATAATTAATAACCTTCTCCCAAAGGCCTAGCCTTCTAGCGTTGCCACTCTCACTATTTTTCGATATATCACACCAAGCATTGCACAACGCTACCTCTTCCTAAACTGTCCAATTCGACGAATCATTCTTGGTATCATTCTAGGCATCATTTTTTTGCCCTTTGCAACTCGTTTCGAATTCTTCTTATTAGGTTTGACCGGTGACATCTCTTCGACAGGAGAGTCGTAATCATTAAATGGAGCCGAATCGTGAAATGATTCGTTACCCGAACCTTGACCCATAGAATAATCTTGAGTCGGATAACCCGAACCAAGTTCCCACATAAAAATCTGGATTATTGTATAATTGCTTAGTCAAATCCATATCAAGATTCATGCGGTTAATCGGAGTTGGACAATACAACTTTTCTCGTGATTGGAAAATAGGATGTTGGTTCGGTGGGTTGAATGAACGATTTTGATTAAAGATGTTTTGACTTTGTGGTTGTGGAGGTAGTTGCGGTTGATACTTAAAACTAGCGGGTCGAAAATTCACAGTTGGTGATGCACCGGTTAACCGGAAATTCAGATCCGATGTTAATTGCGAAACTTTTTCTTGCAATCAGGATTTTCGGGCTTTTGATTGGGGTGTTTTCTTGTTAGACATGATGAAAAGAGAGAAGTAATTTGAATTGTGGTTTATGTGGGTATTTATAGTGTAATATGTAAATTTTTAAAATTTTGAAAGAATTTGTTTTAATTGCAGCCAACGGTTGGATTTTTTCGAAAAAGAGGTAGTCCCAATCGGTCGTAGAAGCGAACGAGTGAAAAAAACCCCAATCGATCGACTGGTGATTGACTGCCACAGTAAGGGCGATCGATCGCCCAGTCAATCGACCAATCGATTGTGCACCTTACTGCGTTTAGCCTAATAGAGTTAAGTTGAGCTCCATTTTGACAAGGCTTGAGTTTGGCTCGAAAATTATAAAGTAGGATTGAGTTTCGCTTCATAGCTCGACAAGCTTTAATCATTCATGTTTGAGCTAAGCTCAAGTAAGGCTCGAGCTCGACTCGAAAAACTTGAATTAATATATAAACATTAAATTCGATAGCCAAACTCGTCATTATATCTAAGAAAATACACGATAACTCAAGAGCAAAGAACTATACAAAACATTAGGGAGCATTAGGGTTTAAATAGTCATTCTATAACAAATATTGAATTATTATACCAATTTTCACGTTAGTCTTTAGGTTGTTTATATAAATATGTATAATAAAAATATATATGTACATCAAGGATCCCAATTTTGGGTAAATTTCATGATGTCCCTATGGATGCGTACATAGGTGATGGTCACTACAAGAAAAGTGGCTTTTAGGACCCCATAAGCGCCATAAAATGGTACTTTTAGGACCTTTCATTTAATAGGACCAAGGATGAAAGCGTTTCATGTAAGGCGGTTGTAATAGGTCCAAAGCGCCCTAACCCTTATGAAACCAATTTTATGGTCGATTATATGTCTATGAACAACACAAATAGCGCCCTAATAAAACCATATTAGGACACTTTTACAATGTTTTAACATGTGATTACCTACTTTTAATCTTTTGAGACACATAAAACGCCCTTAAAAGTATTGTTAGGACGCTTATGATGTAACATCATAGCTATTTTAGCAACCAAGAAAAGGGTACTAATAACTCAAATAAGATTATGATACCAATTTTATGGTCGCATTTTAGGTCTATAAACAACACAAATAACGCCCTAATAAAAACATATTAGGACACTTTTCCAATGTTCTAACATGTGGTAACCTACTTTTAATCTTTTGATACACATACAAGCGCCTTTAATGTTAATTTTAGGACGGTTATCATATACCATTATAGTTACTTTAACACCAAGAAAAGGGTCCTAATATCCCAAATACGATTATGAAACCAAATTTATGGTCGATAATATGTCTATGAACAACCAAATAACGCCCTAATAACAACATATTAGGACACTTTTACAATGTTGTAAAACGTTGTTACCTAATTTTAATCTTTTGATACACATACAAGCGCATTTAAAAGATAATTGTTAGGACGCTTATCATATAACATTATAGCTATTTTAGCACCAAGAAAAGGGTTCTAATATCTCAAAGAAGATTATGAAACCAATTTTTGGTCGATAAAATGTCTATTAACAACCTAAATAACGCCCTAATAACAACATATTAGGACACTTTTACAATGTTAAGTTAATTGTTAGGACGGTTAATAAGTTTAATAGGACAATTTCAAAGTCCGGACAAGTCATATGATAGGACGCTATTTTCACCATGCACACTCTATTATTACGATATGAATAAAACATCAACTAAATATTAAATGAATAAAACGAAATTGTATTTCAAATTAGCAATTGTCATAACAAAATCACTAAACATAAATAAGGTAGACAGAATCTAACATAAAGTCTGTTAACATTAAACAATAAATTAACGCAACAAGAAGCTTAGTCCGTGGTCATCATGCATCATCTCTCTCAATCCTCACGGACCACCTACAAATAAACACCCATGTATAAGCATTAAGCTCCATGTTAGTAAAATTATTGGTATCACAAGATTAACAAAGACATACCGAGATAAAGGGACAAGGCCATGCTATGGTTGCACCAACACGCCTTCAATTGTGGCAAATAACCCATAGGGTCTCACCAACACTTCATCTCTTTTGTTGGTACTTGAACGCTTACCTCACACCATCCTCGCCCAATCTCTGTACCACCAACTATATCATTTGGGTTCAAGCTCCTCACCCATCCTTTTGCTACAGCCTCGGTTGAGTTTAGAATGCTTTTAAGGAAAACTTCATCCCCGACCTAGATTTCGCTTTTCAACAAACATTTATCAATTTATAGTCAAGACACATGTATTAGGTTAAACAGATGTAATATCGCAGTATGGAGGTGGGGTATACAAAGGAGGTCAAAATTGATCGCTGTAATATCAGCAGTGTGGAGTCGATGCCCCGTGTGTGGCAATGGTTAGCCCCGCAGCCACTTTGAACTATCACCTAAGCCGAGAAAAATCATAAAAATAAGCTAACTGTGGGATTCAAAAGCTTAGATGGGGAATTTCAACATGTAAAATCTCAAGACTTGAATCTCAACACAAAATTCACAAAAATTCTCCCAAGATCCGAGTTTCACTAACATACCATTTTGACTTTTGATTTTGAACTTAAACTTTGACTTTAATGAAACTTGTTTGATCCGTATGCACTAATTATGATTATTTAAGCTATGATAACACTAATTTAAGATACATGAACAAGATTTAGACCAAGTGGGTGAGATTTGATCCTCACATGTCCCAACAAAGGGTGTGAGAGTGAAGGTAATTTGATTTTGACTTTCTAGTTCAAACATTGGTTTTATAGTTTTACTAGTTCTAATATCACCTAGAGGTCATAGTGTGCAGATAAACAAGTGAAAAGGCAACTACCACAGCTTGAAACAACACGTAACCAAACACCCTTAATAATCGAAAGTTAACAAATTTAAAAGGCAAATGAGCAATCTAAATCATAATATCGATACATAAGCTTGTAGCCTAGGTTCATTAGCTATCAAAGATAAAATAAGCTATAACAACTAGAAAGGAACGATTTATAATAGAAACATACCCGTAAGCGTGGAGGTTCATTGGTTACAACAGAGAATCTTGTGATGTAAGAGGTGGAACAATGGAACTATCCGTCGACCCATTCTTCTCTCGATAACCGGGCTCAGAACTTTTCATTTTCACTAGTAAGTTCTCCATTTCTAGACTTCAATTCGTTGTTTTCTATGACATGCTAAACGACTTGGTATTACACCCCAAACAAAAGTAAGCACGAACACCTAGACCATACATGCCCGCATCACCATTTCGATCTTTACCCATAATCAGAGAAAAATATCATCCGTCCAGATTATCAATCGAACCCTCGGCGATTATCACTAAGTTGTTTCATATCATCCCGCATTTTATATAAACATGAACAACATATAGTAAAAGCATGTATTACAAAAAAAGCATATTGTGTTTAACTTATGCTATTAATACACTTTTGCAAACACAAAAGCATATTACTTACAATCGCTTTTAAGTGTCATCATTTTGGTATTTCCATCTATGGAGAAGCATGACTAAAAAGATCCAATCGAGTTGGATCTCGTCCCAAATATGTCTCGTATGAATAAAAAGAAAATGAATATTAATAAAGTGGATATCCACAGGATACATTAACAATCCCACTTTCTCCATACACTTACCTTTAACTCTTCCCTTATGAGCATAACTTTTTTACCGGTTCTTTGGATCATCTTCTTTTTGCCCGATTCGCTTTGTTTTTTCACTTAAACTCGCAGCAGAAAGTAAAATATCATAATGGGAAATTAAGTAATGTTATTTAAAGTGGAAGAGTATTTCACACCTTAGTGTTTTTCAGATTCCAATACTTCACAAGCTTCTTCCATTGTTTATTTTGCACTTGCTTTGGCCTAGATCTTATTTGTTGCTTAACCGACAAAGACGGATCATGGTAGTGTTCCTTAACTCTTGCCTCCGCTTCTTCACCTTCCGCCCAAATGATTGCAATATCCATTTTCTCCACTTCCGAATATCAAATTTTGTCTAAAAATGTAATAGCTCACATTAGAAAACAAATACTTTATTCATTAACATACAAATTTAACATTGTGTACCTTTAAGAGTTCAAGCAAAGCTTTTTTTTTCAAGGCCAACTTTATTCCATGGTTTATAAATCGGACAATACTTTCCACTCCTTGAAAGTGTTCCCATGAAATGAGTCGATGACTACTTTTGTCGTTAATAGGTTGTCCGTGTTCATTAACTAAAATAGGAATTCTATCCCCTTTTCTTGGGCCCAAACTTTTGCCATACGTGTTGGTCCTCTCTTTCTTTTGCTTACAATCCGAACTACAAAAGTGAACATGATTTACAATAGATACGTATACATTTAAAATACTAAATAATTCAAATGGAGGCAATATCTTAGCGTTGTATTTTGTCTTGTTTTAATTTAACTTTATTATATATTCTTCTTATATGACACAATATATGATATATGATTTTAAAACGATGCAATCAAGTAGACCATGTTAACTGTTTCATTTCGAGCTTGTGTAACTACATGGTTTTCTTCATTTTCGTAATGCTCACTTGAATCTCTTCTCCGAGTAGATCATCGCCGCCATTTGTTAAATCATTCACATACTCCAAATCATGCTCATTCTCCAAATCATCCTCATTCTCCAAATCATCCATGTCTTTATCTACATCATCTTCTGAAGTAGCTTGTTGTTCAATATCTTCATTCATAGGTATGTCTTCGATATCATCATTTTCAACATCATAAAGGTCTTCATTGTTATCTATATTAAAATAAAAAAAAAAACAAAAAAAAACAAAAAAAAAACAAGTAAGCACCAAAACAGCTTAATCGAATATACACTTAATAGTAATTTAATATCATATATATAGTATTTGAAATTTATGTATAGTTACCATCGATCTCAAGTCACGCCCCGTGGTCATGATCGTTGTCAATTGCAACTAAGTTTCTCTCGCCTGCGCTTAATCTCCTCTCGCTGATGTAATTTGGTTGATCATTTCTCTTTGGACTTGGTCGGACTCTGCACCTACTACGTATTGCCTCCCCGTATCAATCTGTTGTCCCTTTGCGATTGAGATTCAAGATGTTAGCCAACCGGAGACATTCGAGCACTCATTCGCTTTTTTGCTAAATTTTTATATCTAGTCATGGACGTGGAGCAATGTATTTTCGATTCTGTTTCATGCAAGTAGAATTGTTAGAAAACAAACATAAAGAAAATATAGTAGCCAAATTTATTATTCGTACTTTTTATTTGTTTGTGTAGCCGCTTCTTCCGGGTTATCTTCCTCAAGATTAAGATGGAAGTCCGAACCGCACATATAATCTGATCTTTCTCACCGGTATCCGTTGGTTTCTTTTTCTTTTCTTTCTTTTGTCACTCTCTACTAGACTTGTCAAAGACTTAGCAATATTTTTCACTCCCAAAGCTTGTAATCTCGTTGGTTTTCTTGAATCCTTGTCCTTCGGACATTTCATAATCATTCGTATTTCGTGGTGATTTGGCGTTGCATCCCGTTATTTTCCATAACCGGTGCACAAAACAAATAAAATTATTATGAGATTGCAAAGAACAATAGTCGTTTGAGAACAACAAAACCGAAATCAAATCACTATCTCGTTACATGTTACGTAATGAAATACATTATCTACAAACAAAAATAGACGCAAATCCTTCGTTACATGTCACGAATGAAATACATTAGCTAGAAACCGATATCAAATCACTATCACTATCACTACCCAAATCCTTTGACCCAACTTTACACGTGTATACCAACATTCATTTAAATTAAACAGAGCAACTTAAATACAACTTGTACCACATCACAAATAAGCAAGACTTATGATCACATATGAGACTCATCACAAGAGGTCAACCAAACACATACCCGAACCAACCATTTCCCACACTAACAATGTATAACAATGATAATACCAATAATAATAATAATAATAATAATAATAATAATAATAATAATAATAATAATAATAATAATAATAATAATAATAATAATAATAATAATAATAATAATAATAATAATAATAATAATAATAATAATAATAATAATAATAATAATAATAATAATAATAATAATAATAATAATAATAACAACAAGAGAGGTTTGCATTACTGTTGAGTCGATCTTCATTCAAAAGTGAAACCCACAATCCTTGTTTTGTCGCCCACATACAACCCTAAACCAAAATTGAGATTTTAACCGTCTGTGAAAACGATTTCCATTAATAAAATCGAATCAAATACTTGAATTCAAAAGATATGCTTGATTTTCGCAATACTAAAAGTTATTTATGAATCAATTTTTCCCCAAAAATTTTAAGCGGGTTTATGTGAACGTGGTGTGTAAGTTTTCCCTAATTTTTAGATTATAATTAGATTTATAATTAAATTAACTAATAGTAGTATATAGTATATGAAATGTATTATATTATTGTATATATATAATATATAAGTATTTTATTGTATGTGAAACTAAAATGAAGTAGATTTGGCATTCGCTTTTCCGACTTCCCGGTCAAACAACATTATCAATGTGTTGAAGTAATCATCTCTGTTGTATCTTATCGCCCAAATGGAGCGGCTCCAGATAGTTCATTTGTTTTACGCGGCGTTATTTAAAATGTTGCTATTTTCTTACAGACGGATTTATCCTACGTGGTCTACGCTTGTTAAAGCGTATCCGCATCTAGTTGACCCGAAAGATAAAGTGAGATGTAGGACAAGAAACCACACTAGAGTCATATATGCCATTGGTGCATCAATGAGACGGACATGCATGGAACCCTATGAATAATGAAATGGCTCGGGTTTGAAACTGGGAGTCAGATATCATATCATAATCAGAGTGTCATATCAAAAGGTTCATATCCAATGTTGCAAATTAAAATCGCGAATCAGTAGTCGGGCGGTCGACCACCTTGTAGGTTGTAATCGGTCTGGGCGGGATGAATCGGTGATAGGGTATAATTTGATGTATAAGTAAATTAATTAATACTACCTAGTATACAGTATATGAAAAGTATTGTATTATTGTATATATATAATATATAGGTATAGGTATTTTATTGTATTTGAAACTAAAAAAGAACTAGAGTATTACCCGGTCGTTGCTCGGGTTATCAACTAAGGGCCCGCTTGGTAGGTGGGTGTTGCTTTGGATTCGGATTGATTTGGTAAAACGTAAAGTTTATGAAATAATAACTTTGAAAAGCTAATATGAATAACTCTCAACGGATGCGGTCGCTCATTTATATCGTCAAGAGTTTTTACGTAAGTCGACTTCCCATGACGCCACATTCCGGGATGCTTTGTAGCCTATATTCTACACATATTGAACGGAGGAATTGTCCTAGGCATTTGCGAGGCCAATATACGCGAGGTGATCATAAAGTGCCGACTATTATGATTGAATGTATTGCTTCGCATGAAGTCATAGATAGGACAAGAATCCAACACGAGCCCGTAAACATAACATATCATATCATATAATGATAATCCAAGAATCAGAGATAATGATATAGGATGCATCCATACTCCCCCGCAGATAACATAGTGGCCAAACATATACTTGAGCTCATATGAAGATTCGTCATTAAGGTTCATCAAGGTCGACAACAGGCAATATCACCGGCTCATATGACCCAAGTGTATCGTCGGGTTGTTCGGTTAGTTTGGTTTCATTCAATTTGAAAATAATAATCATGAATATTTTAAAATAATATTCAAATTATAACCATTTATAAAGATGGGCGTGATCTTTTGAAATTCACGGGTTGAAAAGGTTAACGGGTTTTGGTTGACACAACAACCCTTTTTGATACAAAAGTTGCCACATTAAGAAAAAAGCTTAAACGGGTTAGATGGGTCGACCCAAACCCGACCCAATTAATTTATTCACAACCCGAACCTACCCCGATTAATAAACGGTTAGATGGGTCGACACAAATTAATTTTATTCACAACCCGAACCTACCCCGATTAATAACGGTTAGATGGGTCGACCCAAACCCGACCAAATATATTTATACTCAACACCGAGTTACTAGTTCCTCTCTTGTTACAACCGCTTCAAACCGAAATCGAATTGGTTACACTTTGAGTCATCCCAATTAAAATAATAAGCATCAATATTATGGGAACGCGTAAGTTTTTCTCGACCTTTGATTTTCTCGCATCTCTTCACTTGTCATGATTACTTGTTTTAATTATTTCATTTCTCATTAATACTCTTAATTTTTTCGTTCATGCATCTACCCTTTATATATATGTTGGTTTTATTTTTATTTTTCGTTCATCCATATACTTTTTCGCTCATAACTTTTCACTATATACAACCCTAATTGAAAATGTCTCGCCACGCCATACTTGAAGGAACCGAAAGATCTTTGTGGTCCGAAAAGCTTCATGATTGTTTTATTTTTCTCAATATTAATGAGATACCTACGAATGAGGTCAACATGAGAATGTTGCGCCGCCGAGACGACATGAGAATGCAAGTGGATAAGAGAACGAACGAATGATGGAGGTGTTTTATTTGAATTCGATGAAGAAATGGCAATGTGGATGTTTATGATTCAATGCATGAAGTCCACTCATTGAGAGGCGCTTGGTTGAATCTCTTGCAAGTGTTGTCGCTGATTTTCAGAGGTTGATAAAATTGAAGAAGGAGACCATTGAGATTCTGGAGAAGTATGAAGAAGAATGAAGGTAGTTGTTGGGTCTTTTTGTGGTTTTTGTGTCTGATGGTCTCATGTTGTTGGGTTATGTACTTATTTTGATGAAAACTTGTTATGTATTTATGTTGAAGGGGATGGTTTGTGAACAATGGTTTCTGAACAATGGTTAATATTTTAATGGTATGTGCATATTTATGTTTAATGGCCGTTTGTTTGTTTTGTTATGTGTTTTGATGATAATCCGTATGTGCTTATGTTGCTTATGTTGATAATCTGTGATTGTTAGTTGTTATTGTTAAATGTTGGTTGCTTTTGTTTATATGTGTTTAATTTAGCCTAGGCTACAAGCTTATGTATCAAGATTATGATTTAGATTGATCATTTGCCTTTTAAATTTGTTAACTCGCTTATTAAGGGTGTTTGGTTCGTGTTGTTTCAACTGTGGTAGTTGCCTTTTCACTTGTTTATCTCGCACACTATGACCTCTAGGTGATATTAGAACTAGTAAAACTATAAAACCAATGTTTGAACTAGAGAAAGTCAAAATCAAATTACCTTCACTCACATTCCATCTGTTGGGACATGCGAGGATCAAATCTCACCCACTTGGTCTAAATCTTGTTCATGTATCTTAAATTAGTGTTATCATAGCTTAAATAATCATAATTAGTGCATACGGATCAAACAAGTTTCATTAAAGTCAAAGTTTAAGTTCAAAATCAAAAGTCAAAATGGTATGTTAGTCGAAACTCGGATCTTGGGAGAATTTTTGTGAATTTTGTGTTGAGATTCAAGTCTTGAGATTTTTACATGTTGAAATTCCCATCTAAGCTTTTGAATCCCACAGCTAGCTTATTTTTATGATTTTTCTCGGCTTAGGTGATAGTTCAAAGTGGTCATAGGCTAACCATTGCCCCGCACTGTGGCATCACCAAACCCCAACTTTCCATGTGCCTTAGCTTCTTCATTAGTGGGCCACACAGTGAGCTTATTGGTTATTTTGGAATCCAATAAGCTCATCTATAAAGTTCGTGGCTTATTTCAAACTTTTGAGCTTATTAGATAGGTCTCAGATAGCTTTTGTTTGTCCAATTCCACCCATACACCGAGTGATCGTGTTGACCACCCAAGTTCAAGCCCTCATCAAGTGCTTATCGTGGGACCCAAACCTTTAGTTGTTAAGAATCAATGACAATAGTCCCTGCTTTTATGTAAAATTAGTTGTTAACAACCCCGCTTAAGGGTGTTTGGCTCAAATGGGTCAAACGGGTCAATATGGCTTATCATCGCTAAGGGTGTTTGGCTCAAATGGGTCAAACGGGTCAATATGGCTTATCACTGTTTGGCTCAAATGCCCATATTAAGAGCTTAATATGATTTTGTTAATCCTTTGAATTTCCAATTAGGTGGAAAGTAATCAGCCCAAGATGATTTTGAGCTTAACTCATCTTCACACTTGACATAGGTGATGATTTTGAGCTTCAAATGGTTATCACTTCGCAACAAAATAATACTCATTTAGATCTTGAAATGCTAGGAACAAGGCATTCTAGTCTATATTCTAATACAAGCTAATACTATCGAAACAATTGCAAAGTAGTAACAGAGTATGACTATCATAACATGCTATTAACTACTCATTCTCTCGCAACTTCAATTCCCATTTAGCTTCAACTTCTTTGATAACAATCGTAAATGCATCCATTACTATCTCAAAGAAACATCAACAACTCTAAATGCATCCACACATATATCCCATAACAAGCATTTCATTAAACAAAAGGTCATTACATCAAACCTACATAACAAGCATTTCATTACACAATTTTTGACAACATAACAAAGAATAACGAAACACAAAACAACAACAATTTTCTTAAAAACCACACTAGACTTGCTTTCTTTCAACTCCAATTGCAAGCAGAAACATTTCCTTCTCCATAGTTTATTTTGAAACTCAATCTCCTTTCCAAATCTCTTATTTTTCCATACTTGTCTTCTTTCAAACGTTTTCCTTTTGAATCAAATTAAAACCTCTTGTTTGTAATAGTCATTAGGCAACTCAGATCTAGCCAAGAAATGTCTTACATTTTGAACCCTATATGGTACAAACAACAAACATCACTAATATCAACGCATCCAAGAAAACGCATTATAATACTCAACGATCCAAGAAAACTTACATTATAATACTCAACGATCCAAGAAAACGCCTTAAAGGGAAATCAATTGTCCGCTAAGTCCGCTTAATTACTTTTGCAATTTTGACTTTTAATTTCTAATTTTTAGATATAAATTAGTTTATCTAGCTTTGAAGTAATAATTAGGCAATTAATTAAGAAATAGCTTAAAAATAAATTGTAAAAGTATTTCTAATTTTAAGATCCAACCACATCATTCCACCATCCAAAATTGCCAACAGAATCACCACCATCATCAAGACCGTGTAATACCTCATAAATGAAACCCTAATCGCTTTTGCTAAATTTTTATGAAACAACATATGTGGTTAATTGAATTAGGCCCTTTCTTTTGTTGAAATTATATGTGGTTTTCGTGGTTAATTGAATTAGGTTTAAGATGGATACGAGTTGGATGTCTTTACCTAGATTTACCATTGAATATAAAAAGGTCTTGACGACTTTCTTGATCATATATTCTATAATGAGGGTAAAATGGATGATTTCATGTCCATGTATTGATTGTGGTAATCGATATGGGTAGATCGGACGGAGGCTACAACACATCCGTTATGTGTCGGGTTTATGAAAGGTTATACAATTCCACCTTTCGCCCAAATCAAGTGATGCTCCAATGTTGGATGTCAAGATGACATGCAAGGGTTGGTGAATGATGCCTTCCATCGGTTTGGTGATGACACACTAACCGATGACATGGGAACACAAACCGAAAGTATGAGTATGCCAAACCTAAAGGCGAAAAAATTTTATAAAGTGTTGGGAGAGGCAAAGAAACCACTATATCCCGGGTGTAAGTTATCGTTCTTTCTTTTATCATTAGACTATTTCATGGTAAGTGTGTTGGGAAATGTAGTGATAATGGTTTCAAGAAGATGCTAGATACAATGAGGAAGCCTTCCCGATGCTTCTATACCAAAGTCATTGTATGAACTAAGGAAGATAATTCGAGAGTTAGGACTTAGTTATGATAAAATTGATGCATGTCCTAATGATTGTATGTCAGATCGAAAGAAAACATTAATAAAACAGAATGTGATATATGCCATACGTCAAGGTATAAAGCAAGTGAAGATGATTGTGCAGATGAGTCAACCACGGTGATACACGTAAGAAGATTGGAGCAAAGGTGTTGCGTCATTTTCCGCTCTTACCACGATTGCAAATGTTATTTATGTCATCTAAAATAGCCGCCCATGAGATGGCATGAAGAGAGTCGCATTTAAAGATGGTTACTTGAGACATCCCGCAGATTCCCAAGCATGGAAAGCATTTGATTTTAAGTATGATAAGTTTGCCAAAGAATCTCGTAATGTCGCTTGGTTTAGCGAGTGATGGGTTTAACCCTTTGGAACAATGAGTGTTTCTCATAGTACATGGCCCGTTGTTTTGACGCCATATAATCTACCTCCTTGGATGTGCATGCGAAACCTTATTTCTTTCTAACGTTACTTATACCGCCCATCCGCCCCGGAATAATATAGATGTCTATATGGAACCGTTAGTTGCCGAGCTAAAGGAGTTGTGGGATCGTAGGAGTAGACACTTATGATGCATCAACAAAAGTAACTTTCGGATGCGTGCTTGTTTGTTATGGACGATCGGTGACTTTCCCGCTTATGCAAATTTATCCGGATGGAGCACCAAAGGTAAACTTGCATGTCCTAACCGCCATAAACATACAAAATCAACACGCTTGAGTCATGGCAAAAACAATGTTTTATGGGACATCGTCGATATTTGCCTACCGATCATGCTTTTAGAAGAGATACAAACTCTTTTGATGGCACGTAAGAACGAGACAGCAACCCCGTGGCTTAACAGACAAGAAGTACTTGATGAGTTAGATGGTTTTGAAGTTAAATTTGGAAAACTTGTGAAGAGCAACCAGATTTACCTTTTAATTGGAAGAAGAAAAGTATTTTTTGAGTTACCGATCGAAAGATAACTTGCTACGCCATAATCTAGATGTAATGCATATTGAGAAGAATGTTTGTGATGTTGTCTTTGGAACGCTAATGAATCTAGATGGGAAGACCAAGGATCATATAAAAGCACGCCTAGATTTACAAGAAATGGGCATTAGACCCGAACTTCATCCTATAGTTCAAGATAACAACAAAGTTTATTTGCCACCGCTTGTTTCTCAATGGATAAAAAGAGAAAGATATTTTTGTCGTGTGCTTAAGAAGGTGAAAGTTCCGATGGTTATGCACTAATATATCAAGATGCGTAGAGTTAAAACCTCCAAAACTATTTGGACTTAAAAGTCATGATTGCCATATTTTGATGCAGCAGCTTGCTTCCCATTGCCTTGCGAAATGTGTTGCCTAAGCACGCGCGCTATATCGTGATGAAGCTATGTCGTTACTATAAACAATTATGCGCAAAGGTTCTTAATCCAAATGATTTGGTTCAAATGGAAACCGAGATTGGAAAAATACTTTGTGATTTAGAAAGGATTTTTCCGCCATCATTCTTTGATGTCATGGTTCATCTTTCGGTTCATCTTGCTTCGTGAGGCCGATTAGAGGATGTTCATTACCGTTGGATGTATCCAATCGAGAGGTGCACATTACTATTATAGTAAATACCTTTATTAACAAATATTATTGAATCTAAAATTATTGGTTTTGATATCTCGTATTTAGCTACATTAAAATCTTACGTATGAAACAGAATAACCCGGAGGGTTCCATTGCGAAGGATATCTAGTCAAGAGTGTGTGTCGTTTTGTTCATTGTACTTATCCGGTGATGTTGAGACCGTATATAATAAGACAAGTCGAAATAATGATGACGATGGTTATGAGGATGTTTTACCTATCTTTTCTATGGCGGGTCGACCGATTGGTGCTACAAAGGTAGAAATGATGGAACTTGACATTTTGGCTAAAGCACATTCATATGTGTTGTTCAATTGTAGTGAAGTTGATGAATTTCGAACGTAAGTAATTATATTAGTTGTGAGTTTCATAAATTATATTATACGATTAATAGTTGTCGTTGTTATCATCATTATCATCTCGTTAACACCGCAGTGAACATCCGGCGTTGGTTCATCATCAAAATCGGAGAAAACGTAAGCGTGACATTCAACGCTTACATAGTGAGACTTTTGAGTCGTGGTTTCAAGATCATGTAAGGCATATACATGTGTTTATTACTTTTGAAAATAATTATAATGACATAGCATTTTCGACCTACTAATAACAAAACAATTAACACATCTTGCCTTATTTCAGTTGAGGAGCTACATGCTAGAGGGATCACGTAATCACGTAAAGTCTAAGGTGCTTGGCAAGTGGTCCATCCGAGTTTGTGAAAAATATAGGGATTTATCATAAATGGTTTCGATTTCACACAAAAGATGTAGAACATAATAGGAAAACATGTAATAGTGGGGTTAATCTTGAGCCATGACAAACAAGCTACTCGAGTGCTACAGATAACAATCCTATCGCGGAGATGTAACTTACTACGGGTTTTGAATGATATAATTGAGTTGGAGTATGGTATTGACAAGAAAGTAGTTTTGTTCGATTGTGATTGGATTTCGAATGGTTCAAGGAAAAAGAAGATGACAACGGGTTTACTCTATTGAATTTTGAAGGATTGAAGGCTCATAACGAGCCTTTTATACTAGCTTCTCAAGCACATCAAGTATTTTACGCTGCGTATAGTGTTGACAAAGGATGGCAAGTTGTGATCAAGATGCGCCCGCACATGTTTATGACATGGATGAACAAACAAGTCTTGATGACGTGGAAACACATTTGCGGGGTGACTCATTTATGTGTCCTCAACATGACGAAACAATGGATATTGAATTGGTTAGAGGTGGTTTCGATGGAACCGTTGTGGACAACAATGACTTAGTTATTGCCGATGAAGAAGATCCATTGAAGAAGCTTAATGATTTCAATTAGCTAAATAATAATAGTCCCTGCTTTTATGTAAAATTAGTTGTTAAGAATCAATGACAATCCTCATTACTATTTGTATAACTCTTTCTTATACATTTCTTATTTAAATTTAGGTAATTTTAACTTTTAGCTTCTTGTTATTTATATTTTCACTTTGAGATCTCAAAACAACCCCGCTTAAGGGGTGTTTGGCTCAAATGGGTCAAACGGGTCAATATGGCTTATCACCGTTTGGCTCAAATGCCCATATTAAGAGCTTAATTTCGCTTATTCACCGTTGTTTCTCTTATGTTTTTGTTTCCTTTAGTAGCTTGTACCATCGACTAGAGAATTCGAGCTTAATTGGGATTCTAGATCTTATCTTGTTGCTTTAATTTGGTCCGCTAATCACCCCATTAGGACCGAGATGCCCGCACTCATCATTTTTGTTTTTAATCAAGCCTAGTTTATTTTGTGAGTATTCGCTTAGTATAGTGAATAATGCACCAAATTAACCATTATCATTGATAGATAAGGACAATACAAAGACGATAACCCATACATAACTTCCAAAAGATTGAGACATATAACAATACAAAGATGATAACAAGTGTCCTATTATGGTGTATCAAGTTTTGATACCCAAGTATCAAGTGTCATACTAACTAATGTTTAAATAAAACTTTTGTAAATAAGCGCTCTAAAAACCGATGTTTTATGACTCAAATAAAGGAGTGTTCTATTATGGCGAGGATAATAAAACCACAACAAATAAGCGCACTATAAAGGTTAATGTTAAAAGACACAGCTTGTCAAGGGTCCTGTTAATTTTTGTTCAAATAAAACTTTTGCAATTAAGCGCTCTATAAAACCGAATAAGCGTTATAAAAGCGGATGTTTTACGACTCTAAAAAGATGTGCCATATTGTGGTGTATCATAAACAAACCATTATGAATAAGCGTTATATAAAGGTTAACGTTATAAGACGCTATTGTCAAGGGTCCTATTCACTTTTCTTATAAAAAACGTTTATGAATAAGTGTTCCATAAAACCGATGTTTTATGACTCAAATATCAAGTGTCTTATGATGGTGTATCAATCTATGGGACCCAAGTGTCAATCGTCATATTAAGTTATGTTTTAATAATACGCTTATGAATAAGCGCTTTTAAATAATTAATGTTTTATGACTTATATATCAAGTGTCCTATTATGGTGTATTGTAATAAAACCATAATTAATATGCATCCTTTAAGGGTCCTATTAAGTTTTGTTATAATAAAACTTTTGCAAATAATCGCTTTAAAAAATGATGTTATAAAACCATTGTACATAAGCGCCCTATAAAGGTTAACGTTATAATACCCACGTGTCAAAGGTCCTATTAAATTTTGCTATAATAAAACTTTTGTGAATAAGCGCTTTAACTAACTCGATGTCTTATGACTCAAAACTCACGTGTCCTATTATGGTTTATTATAATACAACCATAATGAATAAACGCCTTATAAAGGTAATTTATTAGGATCCATATTTTAAGTGTCATATTAAGTTATATGATAATAGGACCCCAAATCATCGACCATCCTATTATATACCTTTTAGGACATCGCCTAAGTAGCAAATATTTAAAAGGACCCTAAACGCTCATATGTCCTATTAAACAGCTTTTTAGGACTCCATTATCATACCGTCCCACACAAAGGGTCCTAAAAGCCACTTTTGTTGTAGTGTTTTAATTATATAATTTATATAAATGAATAATTTATTCATTTTAATGTTTAATTATTTATAATAAATTTGATTAAAAAATGCATAAAAGTGTGTTTATTAAAGTTGCACACTATGTGTTTGATAAAATGTCTAAGTAAGATTATTATAAATGCGATGCACTAATTTACATCATATGTGTTTATTATTGTAGGATATGACATATTAGGACATATGTGTGTAAATTTGCTGCATCAAATTACACGTTAGGGCTTCAGGTTGTTTTAGTACATCTGTGTTTGTAGTTGCTACATCAGTTTAAATGTTTGCAGGTTTAGTGCATCATTGAACATGTTAGAGCATCAATAGTTGTGATTAGTGCATCATTAGGCATATTAAGGCATCATTGTATGTATTTAGTCAATTTTTATGTTCAGTGTATCGTTGGTCATATTAGGGCATCTCTTTATATGTTTATTGCATCATTGAACATATTAGAGCATTCTGTGAGAAGATTAGTGCATCATCAAACATATTAAGGCATGGATGTATATGTTTAAAAGAATTACTAATAAGGACTTAAAAGTTTCCGTATTATTTTCAAATGATAGGGGTTTGGGTTTAGATGTTGTTGGAGATGTCTTTGTTGACGCCCTCTTTCTAGCTTTTCAAATGCTCTAGTGTATAGTGATGAGGACTTGAAATATTATGGTCTATATACTCTTTCTAATATTATGGTTTTTTGCAGGCTATGTTCTGTTTATTTGGTCCACGTAAAACAACTTTAATGTTTGTCATACGTGATTAAACAGGTATAACTTTGTAAACTGGAAATATTTGTACCTTGTGTAAAGTAACAAAATCTATCTTGAATCGTAATTGAGGAAAGATATCCATAAGGTAACTTATTTTATTGTCTTGTTAACCTTAAGAAATAACATGACTTGACACTTATGATAACATGTTATTTGTTGTAGATATGGGATTGCATTCCCAAGCCTCAAGCCTCAGAGATATAAGCGCAGATTCTATATTGATAAATGAGCGGTTGGGATTGCTTTTGAATCACGATCCGATCCGATATGATGAAACTTCAGCAATATATGCATCTTTCAATGAACCTGACGATAAGAATTCTTGGGATTGGGTATGTTCTTGATAGTACTTCCGTATTCATTTTTAATTTTCAAATACTGATTTAGTTGTGAGCTCTTAACTTTCCTTTTGATATATATGACTGAATTTTTACTACTATAACTTTTTAATTGGAATATAATTTTATGCTACTGGACCACTTGATAAAAACCATGTGGAAATTCAACAACTCTCACTAATAAATCACTCAAGTCAGCTCTAAATCGGGGTGTTTGGGATTGTGTATTCAAATTGATGTCTAAGAAAACATGTCTCAACCATCCTTTTCACATGTCTCAACCATGTGGCATCTAAGAAAACATGTTTCTGAGACAATTTTCCTCAAAATGCAATCCTAAACACTGTCATACACTTTTTGCAAAATTAGAGCATCAAATGTATTGTTGCATCCATTTGACATGTTTGTTTAGTGCATCTTTAGAACTTGGGTCAGTGGATCACCATATGTACAAATTATGATCAATGCATCACCATTGCAGCATCATTTAAAGCACACGTATGATCATTTATTAGACCGTCTATATGACTAGTTAAGGCATCTGTTATATTAATTAGTTAAGGCATCTGTTAGCATAGTTAGAGCATCAAATGTATTGTTGCATCATCGTAGTGATCACCATTACGACATCTGTAAAAGAATACGTATGATCATTTATTAGAGCATCTATATGACTAGTTAAGGAATCTGTTATAGTAATTAGTTAAGGCATCTATTAGGATAATAAGGGCATCAACTGTATTGTTGCAGCATCTGTAGTGATAGAGCAACGTATGTAAGAATGAGGCATGTGTATTATGTGTTTGGTGCACCAAAACAAAAGTGTTAGACCATCTATATGTATGATCATTGCATCACCAATATGATCAGGGCATCTAAACATTATGGCATCTGTTAAAACATACGTATGATCATTTGTTGGAGCATCTGTTAGTATAATAAGTTAAGGCATCTGTTAGTATCGTAATTAGTTAATGCATGGTTAAATAATATCGTTATAAGTTAAGGCATATGTTCGTATAATTAAGGCTTTCGTATGTGATAAAGCAGCTGTTTGTATGAATGAGTCATATGTTATGTTTGATTAGTGCATCAAACCAATAGTGTTAGAGCTACAAAATACCTTTTTTAGGTATGCACCTCTTGACTTGTCCTCCCGTAATTAGTTGGTCCTGTTCGGGTCGTCATGTACAATAAGAGAGGGGTAAATTCAGCTTACTTCTATATAAAATGGTTTATTTGTATATTTAGTGCATCAATGGAAAATACTTTGGCAACTACATGTATGTTTAGTGCATCAATATACATATTAGGGCATCATTGAGTATTAATTAGTGCATCGTGAGACATATTAAGGCATCAATGAGTATGTTTAGTGTATCCGCTTGTATGTTTAGATCATCATTGGTTATAGTAGGGCATCCATTTGTAAGTTTAGTGCATTACTGGAAAATACTTGGGCAACTATTTTATGCTTCATGATTTTCCAGAGTTCCTTTGTAATTACCATTTAGTTTTTGTTGTATCATTCCTCCAAGCTGCATTCAAATGCGGAATATAGTACTCAGTGCATTTCCACACAACATGAGGCTACCTGACCCTGCTACTCCCAACTTGAAGGTTTCTGTCTTATCTTAGTTTCTAAGTATGGCTCAAGACCAGTTTGTCCAGTTTATCGAAAGCACGTTTATATATAAATAGATCGCGTGCTCTAATATAATTACATAAATTATTTTTCATTTTAAGTAAAACATTTGAGGAGGTTCATGTTCAATTAAATGCACTTTCAAAACAAGACAAAAATGTCGCGTCTAAGTTTGATCAATGTGCATACTGATATTAATTTATAATCGCTGCTTAATACATATTCCATCTTTTATCACATTAAAATATGAACACGTAAGTGTTGTTGGGTTAAACCTGACTTGTATGTTGATCCGCATTAAAAGGTTATAATGTTGACCTAAATCTTATTATAAATCGTCACCTAACCCGGCTAACTAATATCACCTTATGTATGTGGCCATCTAGGAACGAATCACAAGAGTACTATTAGAGCGGTTGATTACCTTCATTGAGCTCATTAAGGTACATTTAATGAACCTGAATGTGATCTTCCGTTAGTTCCTAAGTCCAGAATAGTAGTTAACCTGTGATATTTATGATTGAGCAGAACCCTAGGTATAACTTCTGGATTTGGTCTTTTACATGGTGTGCTCCCAAGATTGAGAAGCTTTTTGAATCAGTTTTGAGATCTATTCTTTTTCTTAGTTTAAAACCTTGAAGTAAACCGATGTACTTTGTATATGTAATTGCAGAAGTAAATACAAGAGATATGGTAAGTGGAGGTGCCCTTTGGGAGCTGCTTCATATGTCCCGTGACGACATACGTTCTATTATCTGAATTGAGGCGCTTACGAATAGAGATATAACTGAACACAAATAACTATGTATTATTCCAAATATGTCGTGTATTTACTAATCCTCTGTTCATAGTTAGAACTAGTTATTTGACCAATCGCTAACATCGTTTCTATGTTTCAATGGGCTACACCCTTTCCACATGTATCATCTTCGGTGTTGTTACTTTTCTTGCTTGTGAGTGCTACCCTTTGTACTTATGCATATGATCTAGTTTGTGAGTGCTACTCTTTGTACTTATGTTTCGAATGGTTTATTTGTAACATGTACTACCATATTGATACAAAAAATGGTATTTCTTAAACATATTGACATACCATAATACATCGATACTTTGTGATGGATGAACTTAACATTCCATAATACATATACTTTTAGTGAATCTATATTACAAATACATATACTTTTAGTGCATCCAGATTATAAAAACGGCATTTGTGTTAAAAAAAATAAGGCATCTATATTAATACATATACTCTACTCGCCACCGATGAATGGTTTATTTGTAACATATACTATCATATTGATACAAACCAAAATTGTACTTCTTACACATATTGACATACCATGATACACCGATATTGTGTGATAGATGAACTTAACATTCCATAATACATATACTAAAGTGAATCTATATTACAAAACAAAGGCATCATAATAAAAAAGTTATATAAAATCTTGAAACCACACGGATAAAACAACCCACCGGAAGATGATTAAGCCTTTTTCTGTTTTTTGACACTACCACCGGGACTTTTTTCCTCGACATGTTTAGGAATTGTGTCACCCATTACAATTAGGTATGTGAAACATAAATTAGTTGGTGAAGTATCATCGTATTCGTGATGTTCTTTGAGATATGTTATGATCATCGAGTCGCTCATACCCTTGTGCCATCGAAGTCACATACCGAACGCCTATTCCTCGTAAATTTACTCTTGACCAGACTTGTTGATAAGCGACCTATGAATATGAGGGATAACACCACCACCATCAATAGTTCCTTTAATAAGAGTGTCAAGTTATTCAACTCTTCTTATATGACGTGGCGTTATATGCTTCACCTTCAGATATTTACTTTTAATGCTAGCTGATTCCAACCCATACTTCAGTTGTCAAGAAATCTAGTACACAACAAAAAGTATATCTATTTGGATAAGGTATAATTCATATGGTAAAAAAAATCATTCAAATTTAGTTGAATTATTGAACTAAAAATATATTATTTTTCAAGTAAAAACCATTGAATGATTGTTAAAAATGATCAGAATGAATTATCCGATCAAGACTTAGAAACAAAATTATTTTTAAGAAAAATGCATCAATGTTAATAAAAAAGGTGCATCAATGTTAATTTAGGGAAAAAAATGGGGAACAGGTAAAAAATACCCAAAGTGTTACGTTATCGCATAAAACCTCCAACGATGACTTGATTACACATTTAAAAATTTTGTACGGAATGTGTTTAAGATAAAACTAACCCAAAGTGTATCCAAAAAAAGACCCATTTGACACAAATCATTTTCGACCTTCTATCCAACCCAATTGACCCATACATTTTTTTATCTGTAGCAAAAAGCAAAGTACCTTTTCAATGTCCTAGCCACGAACAACTTCATTCTTGATAACATCAAATAGTCCTGAATATTAAGTGTCAATTTCCCCCGTTAATGCTCGTTATTTATATCATTTATATGGATTTATGCTTGTTTTCCATTGTTTTACACTTTCAGGTAAATTACGAGCATTGGAGCTAAAGAGACGCGGAAATGGAAACGTTACTAAATATTTATCACAAGATGCTTATTTTGAAGAAGTTCGTAACTCATCTCTCACATTACGCCGTAACTATTGCGTGACCCGTAAGTCCAACTTATCAAGAGGTTACGGCGTAACTCCTCCCAAAGGTTACGACGTAACTCCATTAGGTCAATTGAGGTTCCACGTCACCGATACTTACGCCATAACTATCGCATCACTTACGACGTAACCGAGTTTATTGAAGACTACGGCGTAACCACTTATAAGGTTACGCCGTAACTAGCGTATCTAGTGCATTTACGAAGAAATAGAAGGTTACTACAGAACTCATTTATTGGTTACGCCAGAACCCGCACCGCCTATAAATACCCCACGAATTCCAACATTTCAAAGCATCCCATTCCACACACAACACTCGAGAACGTGGGAAAAAGCTCAAGGAGGTCTAGGAAGCATACTGAAATGTTTCCAAGGAGAAGTCACACCATTACGATAAGCTTTAGCGCTTATTATTTCTTTTACTTTCAATTCATGTATTTCGTACCTTTGAATATTGAATTGATGTGCATGATTAATATGAGCTGCTAAGCACCCTTTGGTGCTAGCCTAGTTATGATTCCTTAATTGTTTTGTTTGCATTTACCTTTACTTCCGCATAATTATTTCTAAGTGTATGCATGCATAGTTCTTTGGTAGTCACCCTTGGTTCGGTAGTTTTGAATGGCGATAGAGGCCAATTGCCTAGGAGATATGACCAACCGACCCTAGGTGAGCGGATCGAGACGGAAGGGTAAGATATAACCAACCGACGACCCTTTCTACTTGTGCGATTTGACCAACCGATCACCTATCGCTTGGATGAACTTAAGAATTGGGGTGTAGTGTCTAAGTTCCTAACGGCCGGCACTCACTATTTAGAATCTAGCATGTAGCGGTACTTAATGACTCGGCTTAGGGACCCAGAACAACATGACTTATGACGGTGCGCCTGATTTCTCTGTGGTGGCATCTTTGCCGATAGGTTAGGCGAATTGACCAAATGTCGTCCTCTCGAATTTGACCCCACCAAGTAATTGGAAGTAGGTAGACGAGACATAACTAGTTAGGAGGATTAACTAGGTTAGCACCACTATTCCTCTATTGATTTCCTTCTACCATTTATTTGCTTTTATATTCGCATTAGTAGTTTAATTAATTAAAACCCTTTCAAACCATTAATATTCGTGACAATTAGACTTAGTAATTATCCGACACACATAGCTCTTGGGACTACCTCGGCTTTACCATTTACTACACTACACACGACGGCACATCGCCTGTTAGTGCATTAGGGTAGACCATAGGTATAGCGAGACACTATAAATATTAAGACCGGTCAAGAAAACTCGCATCAAGTGTTTGGCGCCACTGTCGGGAGCTATATTAGGATTGATATTAAGTCTTTCATTTCATTTTAAACTTTTCTCACGATCATATTTCAAGTTTTCAGGTACCATAGAAGCCATTAACATCGTTAACCTCACTCTTGAGGAATATTTGGCGTTGACAAGAGAAGAACAGGGGCCATGGATTGTAAGGCCAACCATTGCGAAGATGCTCAATTCAAATCAAACCTCAATTCATGAGGGAATTTCGTGCAAACCCTTTCTCCGAAGCATCGCCGATGATGCCCATGAACACGTAGACAACGCCGAATACATTGTCACCTATTCAAAATCCCCGAGTCTCACACGATGCTATAATGCTATGAGTATTCCCTATTTCTCTTACGGAGCCGCAAAAGATGGGTCGATCGACACCGCAGGACTCACAACACTTGGCCTATCTTAAAAAATATTTCATTCGAGATATTGTCCTCCATCAAAGACGGCCAAGCAAATGGAAGAAATTCATAACTTCAAGCAAGAGGGTGATGAAACATTATACCAAGCTTGGGAAAGATACAACGAATTGTTATACAAGTGCCCTACTCACGATCTTAACAGCCAACAAAAGTGAACGTCTTTTACAAGGGACTGCACATCTCTTCAAGACAAATGATTGATTCTCAAAGGTCAATTCCTAGTATGACACCCACCATGGCTTTGGAAACTATTCAAAAATTGGCAGACCATTCTCACAAATGGCACAATGGAGGAAGCAACCGTAGTAAAAATAATGATATTGAGGGCCTTGCAGCAATTAACAACAAATTAGAAAGCCTTGGAAGAGAAATGAAGAAGCTAAAGGAAAATGTGCATTCCATTCAAGTAGAGCGAGATGGGGCTCATCCTTCTAAAGAATGTTCCTCCAATGAAGAAGTTAAAAGGATCGGTGAAGTGAACTATGGAAAAGAATTCCCTTCAAAAGCTACAATAATTACGGACCTAGGTACCGTGAAAATCCCTCGGTTCTACACAAAATCAACAATAATCCTCCTAAACCTAGCCTTGAAGAAATAATGCACCGACACATTGAAGAATCGACAAAAAGGAAGATAGGCTCAAGGAATGGATGGTCAAAGTAAAGGAAGACACCAATATGAACCTACGTAACCAAGATGTCGCAATTAAGAACCTCGAAACACAAATTGGGCAATTAGCTAAGAACCTCGCAACAAGTAATGCTAAAGCCACTTCCTGCAAAGCCATATTTGCACAGGATAAAGCAAAAAGGAGCAATGCACATCCTCTATCACTAATGATCTCTCGGGATTAACTACCTAAGAGAAGATGATAAGGCTGAAGACGACGAGTTCCTACCAAGCCAACTTCCCGAGAAGTCGCAGCACTGTGAAAGTTTTCTTCCTTGCACTATTGGTAACATTAAGATTCCCGCATTAGTCGATTTAGGGGTGGTGTTAACCTTATTTCAACTACTTTATTCAAAAATCAAACTTACCAATTTAAAAGAAACAACTATTATGATTGAAATGGCGGACTCCTCTAAGGTCAGTACCTAGGGGATTGTGAACAATGTGCTTTTGAAAATTGGAAAATTTTTCTTCCCACCGATTTTGTTGTTATTGACATGGAAAGCGGAGGCTTACAACTTGATTGTTGGAAGACCTTTTCTGGCCACTTGTAGAGCTCAAATTATGGTTTTTGAAAAACAAATTTCCTTGGAGACCGAAAAGGAACGAATAACTTTTAGTATGAATGAGCATTTAAAACCAAAAACTGAATTTCTAATAATGTTAATTCACTAAAACCCACTCTACACTCTAAGCCTATTACTGATAATCGTAAAGAAAGTGTTGATCATTGTAAGCAGAAACAGGATGAAATTGTTCAAAGCATTGAGGAAACTCTGAGTCCTAACAAACATTTTTGCAACTCGATGTCAACCAAAGAATGCGAATCGGCATGGCCACCATTTACTCGTCCTAAAAAATGTGTAAGAAAAGCTAATGAATGGATTTACCCTCATAAGGGAGAGAAACATGATGTTGAATTAGCATTGGAAGATTGGTACAAATTAAAGCTTGGAAGCTCGAAATTGATTATGGAACTGATCAAGCAGTATGGGTGCAACCATATCACTGACATCATAGGCGGAACAAGATCAAACATCAGCATTACTGATAATATTATTATTAAAGATGATGACCATGGAGAATCATGTGATAAATGGCTTTCACATAAGTTGGGAACATTTGGGCTCAATAACTCTACAAGAAAAAAAGAGCTGGATAATTGGATGAATGAACACCAACGAATTAAAGAAGTAGGGCAAGCTCAAAGACCCCCATAGGAGCCCCGTGGCTCTGAGTCTAACTTAAAGACTCATTAATAAAGAAATGTGCTCTTTCGGGAGACAACCCGAATTATCTCTTTCTTTTGTTTTTATTTCATTTCGTTGGGTTTTGTGTTTCTAACCATTTTGCAGGAAACAATGAAGTAATTATCTGCGATAGCTGTCGATTCGAACAGAGTTACGGCGTAACTCATCTTGGTGATTACGCCGTAACCAACATTTTAGCAAGCAGAATTCTTGTCGATTACCAATTACGGCGTAATACCATCTCGTTGGTTACGCCAGAACTATTCGCTTCACAAACCATACTGTGTTTTGCCGCCACGGCGTAACTCTCTCATAGGAGTTACGACGTAACTCTCTCTGCTTTAATTCTTTCATTTTAAAACACAAGAACCTTGTATTAGTTTTAAATGAACTTTGTGGGTGTGTTCCTCAGAAACCCTCACGAGACTTCACTCGTCCACTTGGGACACCAAGTGGTTTAAAGGCTTGTTGCATTCGCTAAATGCAACCGTGATTCCTACGAAAGTGAGTTAGATTTGTTTTTCATTTTATTTTTTCTTTTAGAATTATGCTTGTCGGTATTGTGATTTCGTGGATTGAAGTTTGTTCATGACGCTTAAACGAAGGCACGATCCTTTCGTGGGCCTTCTTCTTTATGGAGCAATTTAAGGGAAGTTCTCGCCTAATTCTACCTTTTCTTCACCTTTATTTTAATGCCTAGTACAAAAGGGACTTTGTACAATTCAAGTGGGGGACGGAGTAGAATTATCTCTTGAACTTTATTTTGCCCTCATTTTTCTAGTTTATTTTGAAAAATTATGCCATTTTTAAAATTTTGACATGTTTTTCCGAACCTAACTAGATTAGACCTTAGCCGAGCACATACAACCCTTGATATTACATGGTGAGATTAGCATTATCCGTTTCCAATATTTTACCCCAAATCTACCAAATTATGAGTGTGCCGGTAGCTTGTAAACTTTAGAACTTGGCCTTTGCATCATTTCGAGACCATAGACAAGGTATGTTGAGTTAGCTCGATGTATTTGGACTTTTCGCTTTAGAAGGCGATTATAGGATTATCACCCAAACAACCTACCATTGTGAGTCTATCGATTAGTCACCTCGACTTTTCGACCCCCATGTGAAACCCTTTTGTTGCACTCCCCTTTAGTGCAAGATACCCTTAGATACACCCTTCTGAGCCATTCCTTTCATTTTGTCACCCCAATATATTGTTTCGTTACACCCTTACACCTTAACCTACCCTGTAGTCTTTATTTGTAATTGGGAAGTCATCATTTGCCTAAGTTCAAGGTTCGAGTGGAAAGGTATGGAAATCACGCTTTCATCGACAACAATTATGAAGATCATTGAAGACCCCCCGAATTCCCATTGTTCATCTCAAGTGGGGGGATGTTATGTTATCATGTTATGTTAAAAAAAATATAGTTGATTGAGTTATGATTTTGTAAAGTGCAATGTTATAAGCACTGTAGTATGAGCTTTATTGTTTAGTATCGAGGAGGCCACCTCGGTCACATTGGAAGATTGGAGTTGAGTTATACCAATCAAGAAGAAAAGGTAGTGTACCCATCACGACGTCCTCTAATGACACATCTACCTTACATTTCATGATCCGGTCTCTAGACTTCTAAGCTTGAACTTTGGGCGGACGGTAAGTGGTGATGACTTAGTTGTAGATATAGACTACCTGCTTGTTTTTCATTTTACACCAATTATATATCCCATGTCTTATCCTACCCTTTTAGTCATGAAGCGTATCTAGGTGATGCAGCGAGCAATCTTTGGTGTCTTGGCCATGGATTTGGTCATGTATCATTGATTTTGTCCACTTTACCGTGACATGTTAGTAATGACGAGTCACCCCTTAACCTTTGTTGTGTCTACCCATATTGCCTTCGAGAATTGTTTAGCCCTTAACTCTAGTGGTGGAGATTTGTGTAACCGCCAAGCTTATGATAGAATACATGCTATGACTATGCGATTGAGTGATCACCCCGAAACTGACACTTAGGATAGTTGAGAGATTTGACTGTTTGTTCCCCTTTCATGAGGTGTTCGGATTTGTTTTATTCTAGCATAAAGGATTTGTAAACTCATATTTTCCAGGTTTTGGGAGATATCTTTTTAGGAATCTATCTAAAAAGGTCTACTTGAGGGCAAGTAAAGTTCAAGTGGGGGGATATTTGATAACATCAAATAGTCCCGAATATTAAGTGTCAATTTCTCCGTTAATGCTCGTTATTTATATCATTTATATGGATTTATGCTTGTTTTCCATTGTTTTACACTTTCGGGTAAATTACGAGCATTGGAGCTAAAGAGACGCGGAAATGGAAACGTTACTAAAGATTTATCACAGTATGCTTATTTTGAAGAAGTTACGGCGAACTCATCTCTCACATTACGCCGTAACTATTGCGTGACCCAGAAGTCCAACTTATCAAGAGGTTACGGCGTAACTCCTCCCAAAGGTTACGACGTAACTCCATTAGGTCAATTGAGGTTCCACGCCGCCGATACTTACGCCAGAATTCATCGCATCACTTACGACGTAACCGAGTTTATTGAAGACTACGGCGTAACCACTTATAAGGTTACGCCGTAACCTAGCGATCTAGTGCATTTACGGAGAAATAGAAGGTTACGGCGTAACTCATTTATTGGTTACGCCGTAACCCGCACCGCCTATAAATACCCCATGAATTCCAAAGATTTCAAAGCATCCCATTCCACACACAACACTGAGAACGTGGGAAAAAGCTCAAGGAGGTCTAGGAAGCATACGGAGTCGTTTCCAAGGAGAAGTCACACCATTACGATAAGCTTTAGCGTTTATTATTTCTTTTACTTTCAATTCATGTATTTCGTACCTTTGAATATTGAATTGATGTGCATGATTAATATGAGCTGCTAAGCACCCTTTGGTGCTAGCCTAGTTATGATTCCTTAATTGTTTTGTTTCGTTTACCTTTACTTCCGCTCAATTATTTCTAAGTGTATGCATGCATAGTTCTTTGGTAGTCACCCCGGTTCGGTAGTTTTGAATGGCGATAGAGGCAAATTGCCTAGGAGATATGACCAACCGACCCTAGGTGAGCGGATCGAGACGGAAGGGTAAGATATGACCAACCGACGACCCTTTCTACTTGTGCGATTTGACCAACCGATCACCTATCGCTGGGATGAACTTAAGAATGGGGGTGTAGTGTCTAAGTTCCTAACGGCCGGGCACTCACTATTTAGAATCTAGCATGTAGCGGTACTTAATGACTCGGCTTAGGGGACCAGAACAACAGGACTTATGACGGTGCGCCTGATTTCTCCGTGGTGGCATCTTTGTCGATAGGTTAGGCGAATTGACCAAATGTTGTCCTCTCGAATTTGACCCCACCAAGTAATTGGAAGTAGGTAGACATAGACATAACTAGTTAGGAGGATTAACTAGGTTAGCACCACTATTCCTCTATTGATTTCCTTCTACCATTTATTTGCTTTTATATTCGCATTAGTAGTTTAATTAATTAAAACCCTTTCAAACCATTAATATTCGTGACAATTAGACTTAGTAATTATCCGACCTCGGCTTTACCATTTACTAGACACACATAGCTGCATTTGGGACGACACTATAAATATTCGGCATCAATTCTTCTCTTTAGTTATTTGCCTACCATTTACTACACAATAAAGTACAACACCAAATTAAAGATACATTGAACACACATACTTGAGCATGACGAAGTCTAACACGAGAACCGCCATTGATTAAATCAATAGCTTTATCAGTATAAAATGGGGTAGAAATAGTCATAAGATCGATGCAGATAAACATATAGCTTTGATAGACACTATAAATATTAAGTTTGTGGTGAATCTCATATCATTCGAGTCAAGATTTGTATGGTCTCAAACCGTTGGCTCAAGTTCTTTAATTCAAGATTGTATTAAAGTTTCACATGCTTGTAATTCGCCTCTAGCAAGACCAGGCTTCAAGATGTTAACAACATCGATAAAGAGGATTATTTCATCACTTTGCTTGATTTCTTCGATCAACTTCTTTAGTCTCTCCTCGAAATCTCAACGATATTTTGTGCCAGCAACAAGTAGACCCTTATCTAGAGTAATCACCTGAAAATCAGAAACACAAAACACAGTGTAAAATCAGTTCATCACAGTTATGAAATTTCATTTAGGCGATTTATCAAACACCTTGTGTGCAGGTTTTCCAAACACGTTTCCAATTCTTTTTTTTTCTCAAATTTGCTTCAAATAACTCATCTATATAGTGCATCATGTCACAAACTCTTAAATCAATACATCTATGAACAAACATTATGATTACAGAATCAAAACTCGTAAAACAAAACCATAACCTGTAAAACAAAACCATAACTCATAACAAACATTAATTGGTACAAATTATGATGAAATTATATTGAATCTGATAACACGATATGATATTGAATCTGATAACACGAAATCAGTTGCATACCTTATTGAATCTGATAACACAATATGATTTCGTAATGAGATGATTTCGTGAATCTTCGTGGTCGTGACTTTGTGAATCTTCGTGAATTTGGAACTCGGAGAAAAAAAGGTCTGGTTGTTGAATTAGAGAAAGAACAAAAAAGAAAAAATGAAAAAAATTAGGCATTATATATGAAAGGTGTGGATTTACAAAACCATACCTTAAAGAATGAATGAAAATACAATAAGGTCCCTGTAGTTTGATGTGAAAAAATGGAGGGGAAGAGGGGGTGATCTAACGGTTCGGATCACTTCTCTCACTTTTCTCTTGAGATCAACTTTTAAATGATCCAATCTATATATATATATATATATATATATATATATATATATATATATATATATATATATATATATATATATATATATATATATATATATAAGTTTAAGTGAATTATCAAAGTAAAAACACTTATCATACACTTTAAGTTGTCAAAATATTTATTTTTATAGAGTCGTGATAAATTTATAAGTTTTTTAAACTCTTTCCTGAATTTACACTTTTTACCCTTAAGTTTCAAAATGTACAAGTTTAGTCCCTCAACTATGAGAAAATGACATTTTCTACCCCGAATACTTTTTAATTTAAATTTCAGAAATGACAATTTCGGTCCATGGAAGAAACTATTTTAGAAATGTTTTAAAACCGGTTTTAACACCTTTAGTCCCTTAGCTTTCAAAGTTTACAACTTTAACCCAAAATTTTATATTTCACTCTTTATAACTAGTTTGGTCTAATTACAAAAACAACCCTTTTTTTGGGTAAAAGGTCACAACGACCCAATAAAATTCATTACTCCAAAAAATCGTTTAAGTACAACGGATATGGGTGATATCCCATATCACAGCCCGTTAAATAGGCAATCTTGCATATCAATGCACTTATTATCTTCTAGAAAAGAAACAAACCACAAATCACAAGATAATAAGTAAACACATTAGACACCACAAGAATTACTTCCTACAACGCCCTTGGATCTTGAAATCAACATTATAGTACTCATTCATAGCTTGAGGGAGATCATGGATTTGATTCATGTAGTCATCATAGTCATCTTCAAGGTCGTAACAGCCACATGCAGATGAAATATATTGCGCCATGGGGTTATCATCTGGAAGTACCTTGTCATCACTATCAGAAACATCAATTTCACCCACTTTAGAGAAAGGATTAACCCTCTTAGTAGGTAAAGTGTTAGGAGAAGAAGAAGAAGCCTTAGAGGCAGCACCCACAACCATCTTAGGCTCCTTCCTTTGATCATCTACCACACTTGGATCTTGTGGTACACTACCCGTCGGTTGGGATCCCTCCTTATTAGCAACCAATACAAAAACAACCCTTAGACTTTTCATGCATACAAATGCACGTACAAATCACCCCTTTAAGTTTCAGATAATTACCCTTTCCACACTAGACTTTTCCCATGCAATGATTTACGTACAAAACGCACCCTTTTACTTTCGAAAAGTTACATTTTCTACCCGATTACCAAATAATTTGCAAGAGTAGTCCAAATTTCATGTTTCCACTTATAATTTCATTTAGCTTCCTCAAAAGCTTGTGTTAGCTTATATTTAGCTTAAAGTGAGCTTATAGCTTATTATTTTTCATATTGGGCCGGTAAAAAGGGTAATGGGCCGCAGTTTTCACGTATTGGGCCTTAAGGCCCAATCGGTTTCTAGGCTCGATATTAGTGTTTTAAATACATAAGGTTAATCATTTTATGAAAGGTTTCATTTTTGTCAAGTCATACGCGACACAGATTAAATGAAATGATAACGAGTTTAGATGTTTGAAGTAAAACATATAAAGTGTCGCGAGTTTAATGGTCATGAAGGTGCATTTCTTGGTTTATCATGTTGTTATCGTTTTGATAATCTTACCAAGTGTTTTATATGCTCGATTTCTATGGTGCACACAATAACTTTAACGTGTGATATGGAATGTGAACGAGTAAATAAAATAGAAAGTGTTGAAAGAGACTTGCAACACTCGAAACGAGTGGTGATGATACGTGAGAGTGGTGAACGAGAAGAAGTGCCCACAAAAACCCCTTGTTCTCCTTATGTTAGCCTTGCTATTTTATAGAGATAACTTCACACTAGTGAAATTGACTAGATTCGTAGTATACTTTGCCCGCAGGGACTATTATCATTTAAGTGGCAAAGTTGTAATGTGTAGAGCCTATAAATACCCCTCATGACTCTCCATGAGGGGTGTGGGAAAGTGTGAGGTTTGTGCTTGTATTGTGTTTCATCTAATAAAACTCATCCTTTTTCTCCACCCTCTCACTACTCTCTCTCTAGAAACATGTATCATCTAATCATGTTTGATCAACCAAGACCTCCCGAACCACATAAATCACAAGTCTTTTCGATCCTACAATTGGCATCAGAGCCAGTTTGTTTATCTTTATTGATTTATGGTGGTTTTGTATATGTTTTGAGGCTGTTTTAACCATTTTTTTTGTCGGAATTTTTTTTTCTATTATTTTGGTTAACAGTTTTAAAACTGCTTTATATTCTGGTCAATAACGTCACATGGTCCGGTCAAAGTTTTACATATTTGTCTACTCAAACAGATTATGTTTTATCATCTTTTTGTGACGTTTTTGGTACATAGCAGTGAAAATTTCGTGGTCAACTATGGTCAAAATGGGTATTTCTTGAAAGCAATTTTCTGGGTTTGGTCTTGTGCTTTCTTGGATGCGACTTGGCGCATTCTTGAATGCGAGTTGTCTACTCTCTGTCCTAATACATTGTTCATGATGCGAGTTGTATACTCGCATTTTCTAATGCGAGTTGTTACAGTGAGTGAGTTGTTAACCAAAACAGATGCGAGTTGTGTACTCGCATAATTGTATGCGAGTTGTGTTTAAAAGCGAGTTGACTTTTGAGTCAACTCAAGTCAAAAGCGACTTGCCTCACTGGGATGCGACTTGACCTTAATGAAGAGGAAAGCGAGTTGTTGACCAAACAATACCAAATACCAACTCAAAGACCTAAGGTTTCTAATCCCATCATCATTCCATGGAGTTAGACTTAAAATGAATTAATTGGATTTGGGCTATTCTAAGTATTGGATTGGGGTGATGGATACTATATATGAGTGGGCTTTAAATGTAAAATTTTTATCCAAGTATTATTGGATATAAATTTTTTTGGAATGGTATTTTTGGTATGGTATATTTTCACGGAGGATACATATATTCACGGCTTGAGCAATAATTTGAAAAAATGATCACGGGTTTTTGTACGATATTATTGATGCGAAATTGATGTAACATTTCACGGGTGATCTTCTTTATCGTTGAGACGTTGGTTGGTTGGATGCATGTCTCAAGATAACTTGTTGGGGCACATTATGAAATTTGACAATCTGGTTATAACTGATGTAAGGAGTTACGTTGTAGTGCTCACAGTGTATAACTATCACTTTAAGGAAGTTGTAGTACTTAGTGTCACACGGCGTTTTGGATTGTTCAAAAATTTAGAACAAGTAGTCAGTCACAAAGTTGGGATGCTTACTTCTTTTTCAAGTTAGTCGTATCGGGTTGTCTCCATAAGTGGTCATTACTATTAGCCGATGAATTCAAAGGAGGTTCGATTATAGGTTGATTTGAGAGACGTATTGAGAGTATTTTTGCGACATATTCTCACAGAATTTTGATCAAGCTAAGGCTTTAATATTGCATCAAGAAAAAGGTAATACGACATGTACGCAACATTATGATGATTCCGATAGCTCGCAACCATCAGGAGGGAGAAGTTGCTATTTCATCTTCCGTGATTGGATTATGAAGGGATTTGGGCTCAAGACTGAAGAAGGAGAAGTAGTGTGTGTACATCGGGGCTTTTTACCAACTTGGATGCAACACTAAGTGAGTTATGTTGTTATGATGTTCCCAGAATGACAACCATTGTGCGATCAAGAGTATACTTTCTCCGCTGCGTGTTGGAAGAGTGTTGTCGGTTCGTGATGGAGTAGAAAAGAAAAAGGCTCACTAGTTAGGAGGAGTAATAAGCTAACTAGACCATTATAGTTGAAGTTCAGAGCTACAAGGATTTGTGCCGTCAGCCAAAGATCAAATGCCGAGATCGTCGGAAGGAGAACTTCAAGTTTGCCTCGAGTATCTAGACTACAGAGACTCAAGGCTCAACAACGTCAACATTGTTCATTACTATTGTAATTTACTTTGTTTTGTATTTATAGGTCTCATTGTAACCATTCACGTGTGACGATATCTTGGAGGGAGATTGTTAGCCTTGCTATTTTATAAAGATAACGTCACACTAGTGAAATGGACTAGATTCGTAGTATACTTTGCCCGCAGGGACTAGTATCGTTTAAGTGGCAAAGTTGTAATGTGTAGAGCCTATAAATACCCCTCATGACTCTCCATGAGGGGTGTGGGAAAGTGTGAGGTTTGTTTTTGTATTGTGTTTCATCTAATAAAACTCATCCTTTTTCTCCACCCTCTCACTACTCTCTCTCTAGAAACATGTATCATCTAATCATGTTTGATCAACCAAGACCTCCCGAACCACATAAATCACAAGTCTTTTCGATCCTACACCTTATAACTTGATCGTTTTACCCAAGCCTTCCTAATTTCCCTTTTGCTTCTATACCTAAGAAATGAACCCAAGTACTTGCGTTTTCCCTTTCTTCCACGTTGATATTCGACAGTGGACGATTTGTAGTGTGTGAGAGTAAGTTTGAGAGAGTTTGTGATGTTGTGAGTTGTTGCCAAGATTTGGAGGTTAGTTTTAAAGGGAAAATGAGTATGGTGCTTGCATTATTTTAAGTGTAGATCATCTAAGTTCCAAGGTAGTTTAGCACATGTGTATTTTAGTTTTGGGCATGCGGTTTTGGTAGCATGAAATGGGGGCATGAGCTTGCCTAGTCGAATCAAAGAAAACATAATATCCCATGGTTAATAAAGTCAATGGGTGATCAAAGGGATTAGGATATTATTATATTAAGTCTTAGGGTATTAGTTTATTAGTATTAGGGTGGCTTAAGCTTGATTTATGTCCCATTGTCTCCACACTCACACGCAAACACTAGTAAGGTCAAGATAGTTGTTTTTAGTTTGCATCATTGTAGTTTTGTTTACATCGATCGGTTACAAACCAAGTAACAAATGTTACTTAGCTAAATATCACAACTAAGTGTAATGGGAAAATGGTGTGGGCTTGGCCTTGTGTTGGGCTTGATTGGTCACAGGAACAAGGGAGCGGGGGGGAAACAAGTGGTTAAGTTTCAAGTGCAACATTTGTGTTTATAAGTTTATTTTAGGTGTCGTTGGGCTGGCAGAAGGCAGGGCCCAAGGATTGGGTGGTTTGGTTTGTTGGCGAAGGCCCAAAGGAGGAATAAGGTGAGTTAGGCTTGTGTGGGTCGGACTACGAATGAGGCCCAAGGAAATACTAAGAGTAGTGGGCTCGGTTGAGGCCCAAGGTGAAATGGGTGGGAGTTGGGCTTTTAGGCCCTGTCCGAAATAAATATAAATTTATTTTTATTAATTATATATTTTATATAATTTTATATATATACTTTAAATATTTAGTGATATAGGGATCGTGGGGAATTTCATTCGAATCACAATGGTATAATTTTGAGTGCTTGAGTCGCGTTGATCATGCATATGCCAAATGATATGCAATAATGATGAGTGGAAAATTTCATGATGTTCTAAGCCGTTCTTTATTCATGTTTAAGATGTTAATTACAAATGAAATTTTCCTGGAGGTTACAAGTTATAATCTAGCTAAAACCAATCTCGCACGTGTATTTTAAGGACTAAACTACTAACTGGATCTACCCGATCTTTACAGAATCAACACAAACTACACGAATTATAAGATCTACTCGATCTACATGAGATCTACCCGATCTTCACACAATCAACCCGATCTACACAATCTAAGTAAGTATAATGATAAGAACTTGATGTATAACAATATACATCAAGTACGCGACAAGTGTTACGAGTGCACTAAACTATTATTGCAACACTTTTTATCTTCGCGATACGATATGATCTTCTCTTGTTTTAATAGAAGAATGAAGGTGATCGTTTGAATGGATAATTGGATCACTCGAAAAAAAACTAAATTAATCTAAATGATCAAAGAAAGTGAGCTATATGAACAGTTTCTGATCAGAGAAAACAATGCATGAAAATCTATTTTGGAGTGTTGTTAGGAATTAAAGTCTTAATATGTTTGTACTGCCAAGCCAAGCTAATGATTATACTACCAGTACTAACTTGAGTTAGTACTGCGAGTACTAACTTAAGACTGCTAAAGGTACTTAGTACTGCTACATGAAGATTACTACTGCCATGTGATAAAGACGTGTGAAGTAATATGTATCAAGATATTCAGTGTATATTCTATATAGTTAGGAAGATATGTATATTCTATATTGTTAGAAGATTTTTAGTTATCTTTTAAAAGACTCCTTAGTGTACAAACGGAGATCCTAGGTTAAGATGTTTGATACGTGTTTATAGAGTTTTTCATAGCTTCAAGGTTGTAAACCATAGTACTAAGAAGAGTACTCGTATTATTAAGATTAATAATATTGGAGCTTTTGGTGATATCATTGTTCATATTTTGCATTGTGTTGTTTGCATTCTTCTAAATATTCAAGAGTAGTGATGCAAGTTTTACTGACTAGGTTTTAATATTTATATTGTCTCGTTATACCTATGGTCTACCCTAATGCACTAACGGGCAGTGTACCCGGTCGTGTGTAGTGTAGTGTTTGGTAAAACCGAGGTCGTCCCAAGAGCTATGTGAGCGGATTTTAACTAAGTCTAGGTGTCACAGATTTTAATGTTGAAATAATTAATTAATAACTAAAGACAAATAAAATAAAGAAAGCAAATAGAGGCGAGGGTTGTGATCAATAGAGGAGAAGTGTGCTAACCTAGTTAATCTTCCTATCATGTTAAGTTTACGTTTAATTACTTCCAATTGCTTCAAGTGGGGGTGAAAGTCGCTAGGACAACATTTGGTCAGTTCGTCCTAACCTATCAGCAAAGGTTTCCACCGGAGATCTTGGGTGACCCCTTGAAAGTCCGGTTGTTTTTAGTCCTCTAAGCCAAGTCATTAAGTACCGCTACATGCAAGATTCATAACAATGAGTGCCCGGGCATTAGCATCTTAAACACTCATCCCTAACTTCTTAAGTTCATCCAAACGGTAGGTGATCAGTTGGTCAAATCGCACAAGCGAAGAAGGGTCGTTAGTTGGTCAATTCTTACCCTTCCCACTCAGTCTACCTACTTAGGGTCAGTTGGTCATATCTCCTAAGTAACTAGCCACTACCGCCATTCAAAACTACCGGAACAAGGGTAGCTACCAACAAACTATGCATGCATACACTAGAAACAATTATACTGAAGCAATGTAAACATAAACAAAATAATTAAGGAATCATAACTAGGCTAGCACCAGAGGTGCTTAGCCACTCATATTAACTAAAACAATCGATTCAATGTTTAACATTACGAAATACATGAATATAAAGTAAAGAAATGATAAAATGCTAATGCTTATCGTAGGGGAGTGAATTCTCCCTTGGAGATGGCTCCGTATGCTCCCTAAGATCTGCCTTCAACCTTCAAATCATATTCTCTGAATTGGTGTGTGAAGTGGATGAATAGAAATGATGGAATTTGGGCGGTATTTATAGGCTAGATCTGGTTACGGCGTAACTTAAGTTAAGAGTTACGCCGTAACATCCATTTCTTCGTAATTTGCTCGGAAAAGCTGGTTACGGCGTAACATCGGAATGAGTTACCCCGTATCTTCAATAAATTGTGGTTACGCCATAATTGTGGTATTAGTTATGTCGGAGCTTGCAGCAGTGCGGAACCTCATTTGACCTAATTAGTACAACGTAATCCTAGGAGGGAGTTACGCCGTAATCTTTCGTTTAGTTGGTTTTCAGAGCCACGATTCTGTTACGGCGTAATGTGAGAGGAGAGTTACGCCGTAACATCTTCAAAATGAGCATACTATCATATGTCTTCAATAAACTCTCCAAACCGCTGCCTCATTAGCTCCAATGCTCGTAATTTACCCGAAAGTGAAATATAGAGGAAAACAAGCGTAAATCCATATAAATGATATAAAATACGAGCATTATCGGGAAATTGACACTTAATATTCAGGACTATTTGATGTTATCAAATATCCCCCCACTTGAACTCTACTTGCCCTCAAGTAGACCTTATTAGATAGATTCTTAAAAAGATATCACCCATTACCTGGAAAATATAAGTTTACAAATCCCTTAAGCTAGAATAAAACAAAGCCGAACACCTCACGAAATGGGAACAAAACACTTAAATCTCTCAACTATTATAAGTGTCAATTTCGGGGTGAACACTCATCGCACAATCATAGCATGTATTCTATCATAAGCTTAGCGGTTACACAAATCTCCACCACTAGAGTTAAGGGCTAAACAATTCTTGAAGGTAATATGGGTAGACACGACACAGGTTAAGGGTGATTTGTCATTACTAACATGTCACGACGAAGCGGACAAAATCAATGATACATGACCAAATTTATGGCCAAGACACCAAAGATTTCTCGCTGCATCACCTAGACAAGCTTCATGACTAAAGGGTAGGATAAGACATGGGATAAAATTGGTGTAAAATAAAATCAAGAAAATAGTCTAAATCTACAACCAAGTCATCACCACTTACCGTCCGTCCAAAGTTCAAGTTTCGAAGTCAAGAAACCGGATCATGATAATACCAGGTAGATGTGCCATTAGAGGTCGTCATGATGGGCACATTTCCAACTCCATTCTTCAAATGTGACCGAGGTGGCCTCCTCGATACTAAATCTATAATAAGCTCATAACATAGTGCTTATAACATCGCACTTTACAATCAACTAAATAACAATAACAATAACTATTTTGTTTTTTTTTTTCGAATTACTTCATCATCATCATTTTTTTTTCAACAAACATAACAACTAAACATAACATCCCCCCACTTGAGATGAACAATGAGAAATTGGGGGGGGGGTCTTCAATGATCTTTTAGAATAAACTTTTTTGACTCTTATCCGCAATATGAATAAACTTTTTTGATTAGATATCCTGGAGTGTAGCAAGAGTCAAGCATCACATTATGTTAAGCACTTTACAAGGTTTCCACTATGGTAATCCATAATTATTTGCATCCAAACATTAAGGAAGCTATAATTTCTTACTTTGTTCAATGATTTTAGCAATTGCTATACACATTCATGTAACAATGCGTCTTCATGTTTTTTGCTTTCTTTCACAATTTCTTTATGTTATTATTTCAAGAAATAGCTGAAGTATTCAATTTCACAATTTCTTTCACAAGTCCACGTAAACGAAACAGCTGAAGTATTCAATTTCACAATTACTTTATGTTACTATTTCAAGAAATTTAACTTTTTAAATTTGTTTTATTGTGTTCATATTTTTGGTGGTTATAGGTGTTAAAAGAAAACACGTACAATGGATATTAACTTGTGAATGAAAATTTGGGCATGCAAGTTTGGAAAAAACCAACTGCAATCAAAGCCTGAGTTCTCCCACCTACATCTGTAATCTTTTATTTTATTTATTATTATTTTTTTACTTTGAATTCTTCTTTTTATTGTGCGTGTGTTTGTGTGTGACTTTGGTTCAGCTTAAGTATCGTGGCTGAGGTTAATTCCGGTACAAATGCTTCGTTATTGTATTCGATGTATATTACACAATATGTTTTACAATTTGTTTTCATTCTTCGGCATGCTTTACCATTTAATTTAGATGTTCTCATATATTTCATAGTTCTTTTTACATATAATACATGAACACTATTATTTTGTATTCCAACTTTTTTGTCTGCAATTTATTCACGTCTAGTTATACTTAGTCAAGTAATCTTATGACGCTTAGCCCGCCCATCGGGCGGGGGGTAGTATATATATATATATATATATATATATATATATATATATATATATATATATATATATATATATATATATATATATATATATATATATATATATATATATATATATAGAGGTAAAGTTAAAATAAAAGACAAATATCCGTAAAAAGAATAAAAGATTTATTATTTTTTAAAATTCTCCAAATATTCCAAAAAATCCACAAGATCGGGTATGTTGGTACATAAAACTTTTGTGAAAACATTTTTATAATTTTGAGTTTTGATACGCTTTTTTAATGCACAAAAATGAAATTTGATGCAAAAAAATTTTGATGCACAAAATTTTCAACTTGTTTTAGTTATATGCAATGTTATTTTGATTAAAAAGTCAAAGAAGTTGGGTGCAAAACCAATTTTTATGCACAAAAACGATTTAATGCTAAACGTATTTTTTCATAAATTGTTTTCGGAAAAATATCGAATTTTAGAAAAAGTTTTCACAACTTTTTCATGCACCATCATACCCGATCTTGTGTAATTTTTGGGAATTTTCGAGAACTTTTTGAAAAAAAATCTTTTATCTTTTACGGATATTTGTCTTTTATTTGATCTTTATCCTATATATATATATATATATATATATATATATATATATATATATATATATATATATATATATATATATACTTTTAATTAATTTAAAAAAAAAATGTCTAGAAAAATCACATGTAATTCGGAAGAACCACATGTGACTTGTGAAAAATAACAAATCATAAGTGATTTTACATATGAGGTGAGATCCATGCAGAAACCATTTTCTTTAAAGATCAAAAGATCCAATCATTGCCCTTCATTTTGATTTCATCAAACGTTTCAGATTAATCTATACAATCACACATGAATGGCAGAATTGTAAATATATAAACCCATTTTTCACATTTAAAAAAACAACATATCTTACAAACGGTAAATCTTCAAGCTACGAAAAATAACATCGCGACGAGAATTAAATTATCTTTCTATAGATATGCACTTTTATATATTTTCGATTTCCACCTAGAAAAATTACACGTGATTTGAAAAATCACCTGTGATTTATTATTTTAAAAATCACATGTGATTTTATAAATCACAAAATCACATGTGATTTTAGCCGGCTCGCAATGTCGAGTCGGAAACCCAACTTACAAAAAAAATACATAGTGATTTCACAAGTCACATGCGATCTTTAAAGTAATAAATCACATGTGATCTTTAATATCAAATCAACTTATTCCTTCCTTTTATAAAACAAATTCGTGAAATCACGTGTGATTCTGTTTTTGTTTATTGTTTTGTTATGCAAAAATATAATAACATGTAATTTACTCTTTGATGTTATAAATTAAAACATGTGTGATTCTTTTTTAATCTAAAAATGAGTAAATCACATGTGATTATGTTTTTTGTTGTGATTCATGTGTAAATCACATGTGATTCAATTTAAAAATAACTTGATGTAAAATCACATGTAATTTGCAGTAAATCACATGTGATTTGAGATAAAATCACATGTGATTTGCGGTAAATCACATGTGATTTGTGGTAAATCACATGTAATTTGCGGTAAATCACATGTGATTTGCACAAAGATTCATTGGTGGAATTTAAATCAATGATTAAATCAAAGCACTAAATAGTTTTCCACACTTGCTTTCAATTTTCTTTTGCTTGCACCAATAGCCAAAAGGACATGCATACGTATGTCTTTCACCTTTCCAAATCAACCAAGCCTTCTTTATTTTGCAAGCACCATTACAAATATACAACAAACATAGCAAAAAAGAACTCATAAAAAAATGTATGTTTCTCAAACAAATATACAACAAACACGTCTAAAACAATTCACCACAACAACCTCTAAAACCAAAAATCAATTCATAGCCTCATTTACCATCTTTTACATCTCACTCTAAAATTCACCACTACAACATCACCTAATATTTAGGACAATATAAAAGCACAACCATCCCTAATTTTGTTCAAATGATACCACGCCTCTATTTTTCTTTCCAATCACCTACACACAATCACCCATCTCCATTTTATCTATTTAATCCACCCACTACCACCCCATCTCCCCCACATTCATCTCCCACCCTAACACAGCCATCTTCAACCCCTACACTGCCGTCAGACACCACAATGCCACCATCTTCAACCCCAACGCCACCGTCATCAACCCCATCTTCGCCATCTCCATCTGGTTTCAACCCGCCACTGTCAAGAAACAATCCACTGTCAATACCATCACAGGGAGAAACACACCGTCTCCACCGCCACCAAGGAGTGTGACAAGTCCTCCGGATGCCAGTTCGCCAAGTGATTCATCTGGGATACCTACCAGAGCTGTTTTTGGGATTGTTATTGGTGGTGTTTTGATATTGGCTGTTTTGAGTATTTTGTTTATCAGATTTTGAAGATTGAATGTTTTTGGTGAGTGAGAGAGAGAGAGAGAGAGAGAGAGAGAGAGAGAGAGAGAGAGAGAGAGAGAGAGAGAGAGAGTGAATGACAGTGAACATGTGTGAGTAAATGAGAGAGTCAGTTAAATGAGTCGGACAAACCTACCTCTATATCTAAATAAATGGGACAGATCCAACTGTCAAATCAAACTGAGATGAATGGCTAGGATGGAAAGGTTTGTTCTTTGGTTTTTTCTGTTCCGTATTGAACTTTCGTCTTTTACATATAAAAAAAATAACAACGCACAACTGATTTTCAGGGTGGAATGATTTTCTGGGCAAAATGTTTATAAATTAGAATAATAACAAATCACAAGTGATTTTTCTGAGCGAAAATTTTGAATTTTTTTTTGTCGAAAGTATATAGAAGTGCATATCTAAAGAAAGATAATTTAATTCTCGTCGTGATGGTGTATTTTTCGTAGCTTGAAGATTTATCGTTTGCAAAATATGTTGTTTTTTAAAAAACGTGAAAAATGGATGAAAGCTAAATGAAAGGCCACGATTGGTTGGTTTGTTTTTTAAATAACTGGAGATTGTATCGAATCTCACCTCATTCAACCCCTTCTAATTTTTTACACTTCGATTTACATCTATACTATTATATAAAGTGTTTAGGACATTATAAATAAAGAAGTATTAAAATTTTTAAGACCAAAAATATTTTTAACAAAAGTAACCCACTAAACTTGTAACCAACATTCTAATAGTTTGCTGAAAAATTGAAAACTGAACACTTCTTAACCTATAACATTCGTGTACATTAATGCCAGAATTAATGATATTATTGAAATACTATCACTCAAAAGTACAATTAATATAGCACTTGGTACAAAACAATAATGCATAAATCATCTAATTTTTCTTTTTCATTAAAACACTCAAAATGAAATTTACAAATCATTAATAATATAATTAAATGGGGCAATTATGGCAATGCACCTTTTGCTCAAGGTGGCAACACTTTTTAGGAAAAAAGTTGGCGTATTCCTTAACTAGACCTTGAGACTTGCGATTTTTTTCTTCCAATCAAGGAGCGCCAAGTGTCCATCCACTTTTTAGAACCCAATCATTGAATTTTACTTTTCGTACCTATAGTTTTTAACCGACCTAGATCCAGCGAATTTTTAAAATTCGAGCGAAATTCTCTTTTGTTATGTTCGAGAAAAACGTCAAACTTTGGAAAACTATTATTTTATTCCTTTAGCGCCTTCCCAATGCTGAGCGACTTAAGCGAATTACTTTTAGCGCCTTTTTTAAATTTGTACTTTCGTACTTTTATACTATTTTTTACAGAACTTTAAAATACTTTTTAGATTACTTTTAGACTTTTTTTACTTAAGCGTATTCCTTATAATAATTAAGAGCTTTTTCATATGACAGATCTTCCTAACCTTATTCGATGAATTAGAATAACACATACATTACAAAATACTCCCACAAGCCAAGATCTATCCATCTTCTCGAAACCCTGCAAAAAAATGTTTCGTATTCGGGTATGTATTTCTATTTTTACATTAAAATTGGTTTTTACTTTCGTATATTGATATATATAAATTGTTCGTATCTTTGTTTTTTCCGTATTTTATTTGAAATTAATCATGTTTAATCGTAGTTTTGCAACAACAATTTTGTTTATTTAACTTAGCTAAGGTTTTTAATTGGGTTGGGGTTTTTAATTTATCTGGTGTTTGGAGATGTGTTGCTTTGTTGTTGTACCTTTGCAATAAGTGCACTAAGGAATGAAGTAATATATGATATTTATTACAAAATTGTACAATATGCATTAATTGTAAATAATGTGCATGCTTGGATGATTGGCAATGTCTGCGACAATATGATTGAATGCAGCTTTGTTACTCCCCTTATATGCAATTAAGTAGAATATGTTTTTTTTTTTTTTTTTTTTTTTTTTTTTGTATTTGTAGGAATATGAGGTGAAAATCATCATCGAGTAAACCAAACTAATTTTCTTTAATAAAATCCAAGTTGGATAAAAACGAAGGAAGTTGTTTCGGGAACTTGTTTCGTAAATGGTTGGACCTTTCTTATTTTGACCACGAAGCACATATGATAGATTATATTTTACAAAATAATATTATCCGAATGACAATCATTATGATATGCCGATTGTATATTATATTGAAGACCGTCCCTACATTTCGGTCATCCAGAGTTTTCGCTTATCACTGGTTTTCATTTTGGAAAAGTAAGTTTTGAAAAATATAGGTCTGGACACCTCAATTTTAGGTCAACGGTTTTCCCAAAACGTTCAGGTTCAAAAATTATAAACTTAGATATTGTTGGTCTAATTGAGGATGAAGAGGCATTTGGTATCATATGCGACGAAGTTGCAGTACGTCTCTGTCTATTGTTAGCTTTGAAGGTTATTTTCATGGGCAGATTATTGGTTCAGGAAGTTGATGATACTCTCATGCGATTAGTTGAAAACCTAGATGATTGGGATGCCTTTCCATGGGGGGGATATTTGAGGCATTTGTATGATGAAAATTTGGATGTTGCGGATAAACACAAGTGGGATTTCCTTCAAGGTATTAACAAAGACCACAAGTTTGTTCCAACCTATACTGTTTGGATTCGTTTGGGCTTTCAAGGTTAATATTTTATGTATCAATATACACTGGAGTCATTTTATGTATCAATATTTTATGTTATGTTTTTTTTTTATTGAACTTGCAACATCCGTAAACATTGTATAGATATGGATACTGGAGTCATTTGAAAGAAGCATTCTATGGTGGAATAAAGTTCCTGATATTATGCCAAGAGGAGTAGCGTAGTCAAAGAATACACCCTTCAAAAGATCTGATTATAAGTTTCTTTTTGGAAAGGTAAAAGTCTTTATCAAATTTGTCTTATTAATGCAATCTTTTATTCTAAATTAAATTTTCAATATTATTATTTCATTTTTAAGGATTCCAATCCTGTTAAAGAACTTAGACTGAGAATAGCTGAGAGGAGATCTGATTGGTATATAAAGTTTACGGCGTTTTTCCATGATTACATACCTAGAACTCCACCAGTGAAAACCACACATCTTTACGACGAGTGGTTGAAGAAGATGGCCGTGATGAGTGTGTAAATACTCATCATTTTGATTAATCTGAAGCTGCAAAACGTTTAAAAATGCTCAGAATGCATCAAAATATCGAAAATATTCCAAAATTGCATTTTATATGTTTCGGATGCAAAATGTTTAAAATCGGATGAAAACGAGCTAAGTTTGCATAATTGGCGATTTCAGTCCCAGAACTTTTTAAAATGGCAAAATCATCCCTAGGCATTTGTTTTATAAGAAAAGTCACCAAAGGTCCTTTTGAAATCATATGTTGTCATATTTAGTCCTTTGGTGAAAAATGTCAAAAGTTTTGAGAAATTTCAAGTTTAATCCTGAGTTTGATTTGGCGCTTTGGTCCTTATATTTTTGAAGATTGGCAAAACCAACCCTTGGATTACATTTTCGAAATTACATGTGTGGTCCTGGTTTTCGGTTTGGCAAGATTGGTCCCTAAACTATACATTTATCCAAAACTAATCCTAAGTCCAAATCCTATATCTATCCCAAGCCCAATAAACCTTTTACCCGGTCCAGTCCAACCCCCAACCCGAATCCAACCCACGGTTTAAAATAAAACCACCAAATTTCTTTTTCCTCCTTTGTCCCCCTTCCTTCTCCACCTTTTTCTGCAACTCAACCACCCTACCTCCCCTACTCCATGCTTTGTCCCCTCCAACCTCCACACCAATACAAATTGCATTTAATAACCCCTCCCCTGTCCAAGTTATCAGAGCCAACTGGCAAAAATACTTTTCCCGCCAAAATGCCATCAACGGCTAATATGAGCTCAACTCATCCAAGGGCCAAGATAAAAGGTGGGATTTACTCAGAGAACACGTGGGAGCAATTTGATGTATAAAAAGAAGCAAGAGAAGCAAGAACAAGTTTAATTTTAGTTTTTATATATTTTCTTGCATGTCGTTTTTATTATTAAAGTCTTAGTTAGTTTCTCAAAATTGTAATTTTTAGTTTCCCTGTACTGAATTTAAGTTATTTAATCACTTGTAATTCAATTCAAGCACCAATTCAGAGTTTTATCCAAATTTCTTGTTTTAAAGTTTTCTTTTATCTATTCAGTCTCAAATGTTCTAAATCCAGGCTTCAATAAGCCTTATTATAACTCAAATGAGCTAACTAAAGCTGTGTATAGCTTTGAGTGAGCTCAAGCATAAGTTTTAAGCATTTTCCATCTCTGGTCAATGAAAGTCAAAGGAGAGGGAAAGTTGATCCTGGACTAATGAAGCAAGCCTGGAAATGTTTGTAGGTACTTGTGATCTAGTTTGAGCCAACTCCAGATAATAGTTAAGGTTTCTAGCTTTGATCTTTAATTTTCAGTTTTTAGCATAAAAATAGCTTAGATGGATCCTGTTGATTAACTGCTTTCAATAATGTTATTTATGTTTAAATGAGTTTAATTAGGTTAGTATATCTCTGTTTCATGTTAGCATGGCCTAATTCTGTCAATTAATTAGTTAAATCTCATTTTCAGTCAAAAAGGGGTGTGTGGCATTACATAGAATCTGTGTTTTTAGCCATGTCACAGTAGATTTGCACATTTGTGAACTTTGAATCTGCTTAATTTAGGTGAAATAAACTGCTTTTAACTTGTTTTAAGCTGCCTTGATCCCTTTTGAGATTTTTGAATTGTATGTGCGGTTTTAGACCCAAACTGCCCATACACATTTCCCTAGGATTGCTCGTGTTTAGTGCTGCTCTTGGTGATTTTAAGATATTTAGACTGTTAAATCTAGCCTTTGTTGTCCGCACTGTAGGATCGTGTATATTATTGTGTTGATGATTCGGGTGGTCTTGGGAGATCAAAATACATGTTTTCCATTTTAGAGAAAGAAAGTAGAGAGAGAGAGGGTGTTCTTGCTAGAGGTTTACACAAATGTTGAATATTAGATTGAAAAGCACCACCCCTTCCATGGATGGAAGGGGTATTTATAGTTACATGAATACACGACCTCCTATCGGCCTATGGATCAGGGATACAGTGGGTAAAGACCCGTCCTTCCTCCACGGTGTTGCACTACGCTAAACTAAACTAATAACTAACTAATAAACTGATAAATAACGTAACTAACGACAATTCCACGAGCTAACTTAAGCTAGATAACATTTGGGGTGACCGACTCTTCACTAAGAAATTTTCCAATTCCTAACAATCTCCCCCAGGAGGTCACCCCATGTTTACATTTGAATCCTAGCATTCTATTCTTGACATTGATCTTGAGCTCGTAGACTTGAATTCTTCATTTCGCAATATTTGTGCTATTGTAGTGCAACTTCAAAGTCCGCATTGATTTGTACTTTCGGTGGAGGTCTTTGAACCGATCCACATCTTGATGATCTTCGAGCTTTCTTTGAGATCATCACCGCGCGAAATCTCGGATCACCCTTTATTGTGTTGCCATCATGTGAAGTTGTGACTTTTGGACCGACATGCTCACACTTTTGAATCATGACATCTTTCCATCGAGTAGCGGAAGCCTTTCGGTTCATGATATTTGCGGCGTGAGCGAAGCATAGTATGAAATATCGAGCCGTTATGTAGATATGCACCAGTCATGATTTCTTCAAATTAAGTGTGGATCTTTGTGAGCATGCATGCTTTGATTGACTCATTACGATCACCGCAACCGTCCAAGTGTACGCAAACAACGTTAGCAATAAAACACACGAAAGTGTCTTTGATCACTTTCGTCGAATTGAGGTACACGGCCTACGGTTCCCCGTTGATCGGACAAGCATCACTGTGATCGGGTAGGATTCCTAAGAATCTCCTTGATGAGGTTTCGCAATGTTCTAGCTATTCTCAAACCGAACGTCTCAAAGAAGACAACACGGAGTGAGTGAACCAGCAAATTGAGATTCATTGATGAAAATGATTTGAAAAACAATCGCGTATTGCTTGAAGAAAGAGTTTTGCAATACAACGAAGGTTTTATGAGAAAGATCAATTTTCAAACAAAATACTTTTGTATTAGAGAATGAGTACACATTCGACGTGCTAGCGAAAAGAAGAGATTCGCACATCGAACGGTTTTCTAAAAGTATTTTTCAATCGGATATACTTTTGAATTTGAAATGAATACACATTCGACGTGCTAGAAAAGAAGGTTTGCACATCGAACGGTTTTCCAAAAGTATTCGTCGGGCCCATTCTGGACCAAGGTTGATTCAAGAATGAATCTCCCCATTGTTTCTATCCGAGTTGTCACAAGTTTGATCTCACGAGAAGATCTCACATGTCACCCACCAAGAGCTTGTTTGATGTAGGCTCCAGAGGGATTTCCATCTTCATTGTGAAATTTACATATCACTCGGATGTTCAGCAATACCACAAGGATAATGCGAGGACTCTTAATACATACTTACTTTCCACATTGTGTGAAAAAGCAAGTCTTCAAGAATTTAGTGTCCTAACGAGATATTGTGGATGATCTCTTGGCTCTAGACTCAATAGTGCATTTTTGGTTCTGTGTCGGAGACTAGGAGAGGGTCTCTCTTCAATATCAACAATCTCTAAGAGAAAGTCGATAGATAATGTCGGTTCCCGTGAGAATGAAACAAGCCCTTTTAAGAGGAACTTGAGTAGCTTGGGAAGTTTAGTGCGGTGCATCATCGGGTCCATGATGTCTTGTCTTCAATCTTGGCGTTACCTTAGTAACCACCAAGAGTATATGTATTGAACCGGTTTCGCCCTAAGGTTGAATTAATGGAGGGCTATTTCTTTTCACCCTTTTCACATTCGGTTCTTTTCATTCGCAACCCTTGCTTACCGAGACTTCATAACTAGAACCTTGTTGGGTTTATTCCAAGACTAGCTCGGTTTCATCCGACTCTTCCCATATCTCATTTTTCTCCTTTTTCAATATACCTAAGGACTCTACACTATCTAGTGGATTGTCCACCGGTAGATCCTCCGTTCGGGCGGATCGTGGGAACGAATACCTAACCTAACCATCCTTATAACACCATGCATAAAGTAAAATGGTCGGTCTTTTGGTACAGTTCTTTCCTTCATGAAACCAATCGAAAATCATTTGGAAAAACAATCAAGGTACTTGTGATACGAGATCAAAGCATTTTGTACCTTAATAGTTTTGATCATTTAGAAAACCTCCTCAACATGTGCTGTATGATTTAGAAATTGTTTAGCACAAGGAGGCAAGAGGACTTTGAAATATTTTCTTTGATCACAATTTTCATACGAAAAAGCCATTTGATTTTCATGGTAAAATTCTCCCCTCAATATGTGCATAGGATTTTGAAATCATTTTATCACATAGAGGCAAGAGTTCTTTGAAGCACATCCACGAACACAAAATCCATTAAGAAAACCATTTGAAAACTCAATCAAGGTACTTTATGAATCTCTTTAAAAAAACTTTTGTACTCGATGGTTTTGCTCCCCTCAATATGTGCTTCAAGATTCAAAGCGTTTAGCATATATGAGAGAGCAACACACAACCCGAATCAAAACGATCAACTTTATCAAATTTCATTATTAAATCACAAATTCTCCCCCGATCAAAAATATCAAATCCTTTGAGATTTTGGATCCCAAGTGATTTAATTAAGTTTAGAAAACATGGGAGACTATGTGGCCTGGTTTAAACACTCATCATGTTTTTGGATAAATCCTCCTCCTCATCATGTGCATTGAGTATGAAGTCGTTTGGCACATGGAGGCAGGAGTGCCTCTAAAAGACTAAAACTGATTCCATTAAAACAGATTTGAGATTTAAAATCACGATCTCTACCCCGATCGAAATATCAAACCATTTGAGATTTGTGATCCCAACCGATTAAATCATTTAGAAAATTTGGGAGAGACATTGGCAAGATTCAATTTTGAAAGATGATGATAAGGACCATTTTAAGACATTAAAGATTGTTAGTGTCGGTATGATAGTTTTAAGAGATCTTTTAAGTAAAACAAAACAATTTCACAATCAAACAAGAATGTAAAAATTCATTTTGAAAGACCTTGATTCTAAAGAAAAAATCATACCATGACATAACATTAAATCTTTAGATCACCACTTATTATCGTACAAGGCGGAACTTTTGTGAAGAAACATCGTTTGAAAATATTTTATTTTAAATCACTCTCCCTCAATCCATGACAAGTCAATAATTGAGTGACTTAGGTTTTGATAACATGAAGTCCGGTGATTTTCAAAATTTAGTCCAATATATTTTCAAAACAAGATTTTCCATTTTCAAAACAATTTAATTCAATTTACTCAAAAATTGTTTAAAATGGTATCCTGCTAAAGATTCGATTAGGTGGTTGAGAAGCTTCATTGTTCTTTGTAGGGCTTTGAAGAAAAAGCTCTGATATGCACGGTGAGACTTCTTCTTATGTTCCATTTTGAATGCCAACCGAGGTCAAATTAAGCTATGTTTCTTCAATCACTTAGAAGAAAACCATCTGCTGATGCAGTGAGACCTCTTACGTTGCATTTATGCCAACTCTCCATAGAAGTCCAATTAAGCTCCGTTTCTTCATTTGTCAACCCAAGATATAGTTACCCTTTCCTTTCGGTATCCAATCATATTAATCTGTGGGATCCGGATCGGGAACATTCTTATAACCAATATACCTGCATACGTTAGTGAACACACATACAGATATATGGTGGTCGACAACACCCAAACATCAATCGACTAATAAAAGTCAATCCAACATATCAATCAGATCATGTAAGGTATGGGTATAATGTGTTTCTCAAACTCTAATCATCTAAACCTAACAATCATATCCTAAATTCCTAGTCCTTCGACACAGGCAAATATCATTTTTTAATTAAGCACGTAGGATAATTAAGAAAGCTCGTTAGATGATATAGATTTGAAAACATTCTCCCCTCAATCAATGACTCAATTTGTGAAAAGTTTAAGAGTCAAGTCATCGATTGAGTTTTTGCGATTAATACGAAAACTATGATCCCTGATTGATTTTTCAAGCAACTCATTTCACCACCATTTTGAAATACAACAAATATTTTTCTGAAGAATTTTAGACGGAAAAACATTTGTGTAGGAACAATGATCCTTCGACATACTTTCCTCATTTGTTTTTAGGAAAAGTGTACGAAATATTTGAAAAATTGGTTTAGCGCAGACTTTCCTTTCTTTAAAGAGCGGTTGCCATCTAAAATAATAGCAAGCCATGATTTAAGCACGGGTCACAATCAAGTAATCGCAAGCCATTTTTGAAGCCCGGTTACGATCAAATAACAGAAGCCATATTACGAGACATGTATAGAAAAGAATATTTACACCTCCTGCTCGAACTTCATCTATGGTCCCGTGCCATTATTGAATGACATTTATAAGACCATAGATGTTATCGATACCAGAAGACATGTCTTGAGAAAACATATTTTTGGTCTTTTTGAAATTTTCTGATTTTTATGGGTTTTTTTATGGTTTTATATTTTCTATTTTCTTTTCTTGGTTTTATATTTTCTATTTTGTTTTCTTTGGTTTTATATTTTTGTATTTAGTTTTTGAAAATATATACAAAGATAGAAGATGATATAGTAAAAGAAGATGATGATACGAGTACAGAGATAAGGATATCAAGCAGACCCGTTGTAGAAGATAAGTCATCATCTCTTAAACATTCACCACCAAAGCATTCGAGGCTCTTGAATCGAATAAAGAAATTGAACCATCCGAAGTGAGACTTTGGCGACTTCCCCAAACCGAAAATCCTATAGTGAGCAGATTCAAGCTCTATTTCAAGCTTGCTTTAGCGAGGTGCACATGAAGCACACCATTATCATAAATCCCATTGCTCCTTTCAAGAATAATCACCGTGATTCTTCGCTCGAGGTTATATCATCAACAAGAAGAACAAAGATCGTATCATCCACACATAAAACAATCTTCTCAAATTTCCTTTTCAACGACGATCAAGCGATCCATTCCAAAAGGTGTCAAGAGAACAATTCCCCTAGTAGTTGAATTAATGCAATCGATCTCTTTGTATAATGCTCAAGAACTCTCCGAATACACATCATGAGGGTAATGAAGAACAACTCCCCAATGTTCACATCTTTCGTCCACGATGAATGTGTATGAAGCTCAAGAACCCAAGTACACCAATATCCAAGAACTCTCCCGAATACACATCATGCCGGAAGGAAAACACCTCCCAATGTTTGTGGTAAACAATGGCTTTCTTCCACGATGATCGTATGAAGCTCAAGGACCAAGTACACACATTCCCCAAAGAGAGAACAACCGATAACATTGAAGAAGCGGTGAATCACGATTATCTCTGCGGGTGACAATCTCGAGGATGTCAACACGGAATAAGTGATTATATCTACGAATCACAGTTAAGCCCTCAAGTGAGACAAATTTGGCCCTAATGTACACAATTCTCTCTCCCGATGATTGCGATAACATCGAGATCATCACACACCGATGTACCTCTTTATCTTCGAAACTTTCATTTACATCACTTCCCCACGACGTTGGAATAAGAACACTAAACGCTTTGATGAGTAAAACCTTGAGTTTCTCTCGGTCATGACATTTGTTTTCCGGGATAACTTCAATCACTTAGAAGTATTAAGTCCATCAAGTTTACTCGCCATGAGTCAAACCTTGAGTTTCTCTGCGATAATAACATTTGTCTTCCGGGATATCTTGATTACTTAGAAGTATTAAGTTCATCAAGTTTACTCGCGTTTAGATACGTGTCTCCTTCCCCTTGCCGGTTTTGACACTTGTAATCGAAACATATTATAAGCCCAAATACTTGAAATCTTTATGAGAAGAACACTTGTAATCTTGTAGGAATCAACTTTGTCAAGAGTATGAGCAAGTCTAATGGGGATTAAATTCGACATTTCACTCTCCCCAATTAGTGCTCTCCCTAAACCGACAACTGTTTGATAAATGCTCGATTAAGAAGAAGTCTTCAGATAATCAAATGCAACGCGTCTTTAGTCTTCTAACATGTAGCAGAAAATGTAGAACCGATCGTAGACTCGATCGATCACAAGAAACCGCTAAGTCTAATCACACAACCGGTCATTTGTGAATGACCACCGTAATAGACTTAAAGCAGTTCGTATACGAATGCAATGAGGATACGAGAGTATAGTGTTTCCGGTGCGTTATGTCCCAAATGAGTTGTGCAATGAATTATCAAACGTTTAGTGATCGGGAAATTTGAACGGGAAAAGGATTGTGATATGATTACAACTACAGAAAAAGCCAACAAATAAAAACGGCTTAAATGCAAATTAAAGGAAATTAAAAAGATAAAATCTATTAAATAAACGCTATCACTATTTTTACAATGATGTTTTTGTTTTTATGTTTTTACAAAACTGAAATTAAAATCTACGCGACGTACAAATTAAAAAGTGAAACTTATACAATATTAACCCTAAAAATATGAAAATGATATTTTTACAAACCTAATGATAAAAGAAAATATTTAGAAAAAGAAAATTATTTTTATAACTAATTAATTCGTTATTATTAATTAAAAACTATTTTTAACTATTAAATAATTACCTAAAATACAAGAAATTAGGAAATAAAGCTAGAAAAATAAAATTATGAAATGGAAAAGTCTAAAATATCAAACTAGAATTTTCAAAACTATTTTTGTATTTTTCTGATTATTTTTCTATTTTTTATGGATTTTAAACTATTAAAAACTAATTAAATTATTAAAAATTACCAAATAAACTATGAAAAATCTGGAAAATTACTTTTTTCACTTTTTGTATTTATCTTAACTTAATAAAATTGAAAAATTATTTTTTTTGAACCTTTTCTTAATTTTTTGTATTAAAAGCTATTTAAAAATGCTTAAAAACTAATTTAAATTAGGAAAAATAGCAAAACAACTTGGAAAAATCTGAAAATTTCAGGAAAAGTTTAAAATGATATAAGGAATCTGAGAAAAATGGAAAAACAGGTGCTTATATGGATGAATTTGAAACTGCTTTTCAAGTGCTTATTGAAATAAGCACTAGAATAAGCAAATGAGTACCAAAGTGAACCAAACTGATAAAGAAGCTCAAATAAGCCAAATGTACCCTAATTCAACTAAAACAACAAGTTATAACCACTGGATTGCAAGTCTAATGATTTGATGATTTGAATATTTTGCTTAAGAACGGTTAGAGGTGCCAGTTTAAGCGGGCAAATAAGCACTTGAATAAGTTGGAACACGAAACCAAAACTTGTATCCTACAATAGACCTAGGTGAGACCAAGTGTACCAAATATTAGGCCATGGAAAGCTCTTATAAGCTCGTGCATAAGCTGCAATAAGCGAGAAAATCTCGGTGAATCTTTGAAAGCGAGTGAGGAGTTTAGACCTGAAAGATGAGCTTGTTTGGAGCTTTTATAAAAATTGTAAAATCATGCTAAAATGGGGATAAGCAAGAACACCAAATGAAGTTTCTGAAATGCCAAGTCTTACTGAAAATGGCTCAAAAATAAAGATGTGAAAAATCCTTGCAGTTGGCTACAAAACTGGTTTTTGCAATTTTGACTTTTGAAGAAACAATGAAACTTTGACTTTCTTGAGTTTTAAACTTGATTTGTAGACTGATGTTGATGTTAATGATTGTAATGAGACTAAATCAACCTATATCTATGTATTTTAAACACAATGCAAGTGGTTTGATTTCCAAAAACACAACAGGCAATCTGTTAAATCAGTTGAGATGAAATGTTGACTTAAGATGTTTGCAGACCCAATTTAATGACTGAAGAATGCTCAAATGAGCTTAAGAAAGATAAACTATCAGTAAGCAACCACTAACTAGGCCTTAAGGGCAGTTTAAACTACAAATCCAAACACTCCCTATTTAACTGTTTTAACAATTAAATGAGACAAACACTTTTCAACCTTGCATCTATGATCAGACTACATTTATAAGACCTAATTACAGCTTATTAAACAGATTATGACTAGTTTTAACTATAATTGAAAGTAATGCAAAGAAGCTCAAAAATTCACTTACTAGGGTCCTAGCCACTATGGCTTGCACAAACACCCAATGAACCACTACCTATCAATTCCAACCCAACTAACTCAAATCCAACCCAATCCACCTCTGCATCAACCCATTTCCATCTGCATTCCCATTTTCACCCAAATCACTTTGTTTGACTTTCTGTTGACCAAGTACCAAATTGAATGCAATCTTAAAATTAAGCTTATACAAAGCTATCATAAGCTCATTTAAGCTTATTTAGACTGAGAGATAAGCATTGAGAAGCTTTTGAATGAGATTTTTAGAAGGAAAATTTCAACAGTGGGCAGAAAGATCAAATGTAAACATGAACTAAAATTGGTGCTTGAATTAAATCTCAATACACTTTAACACTTAAGTTTAATACATTTTAACCAAATAATACAAGTCTAATACTGAAATGACAACTTGATATAAAAAACGACATAAGAAAGAAAATAAAAAACTAGAAGACTCTCCCATTTGCTCCAATTGCTATCTTTTTATAACCCAATCTCATTTTCTCTCACTTCTGAACAAATCCCATCAATCTAAGCCATTTGATGGCCTTGAATTGATCTTGACCATTCAAACATGATTTTGGCGCCAAATTCCTTGTCTGCCCATTGGAGGTTGAGTGAGGGGTTAGGGATGCTATAAATGTAGTTTGGATGTTAGTTGGAGGTGAGGGAACAGGTTTGAGTGATTGGAGAGGAGGGGGGATGGGGGAAAAGCTAGTTGCAGGGAAGCAGTTGATATGGTGGACTTTGGCGGGTGTTGGAATTTGACCAGGATTTGACCAACAGTGGTTAATAATAGGGGGGTTCACAATTGCATATTGACAGGGGTCCAAAGATAGGGCAGGGGTCCAAAATTGGTTTAAAGGGTTTTAAACTTTCAAGGACTAAAGTTGTAAGATCTGAAACATCAAGGACTTAGGCTGCCAATTCTGAAAAGATGTTCCAAGGACTTAAAGTGACAATCTTCAAAAGTACAAGGACCAATGTTGCCATTTTCACATTTTCCAGGGACCAATTCTGCCAACTTTTAAACTTGAGGGACCATTTTTGCAATTTTCTCAAACTTTTAATATTTTTCACCAAAGGACTAAATTTGACAACTTTTGATTTTAAAAGGACCTTTGGTGACTTTACTTTTGAAATTATGTGCTCAGGGACTGTTTTTGACAACTTTTGAAACTTGGGGATGAAACGCAATTTTGCAAATTTGATATGTTTTTCATCCGATTTTGATATTTTTGCATTTAAAACACATAAAACAACGATTTGTGATATTTTGATCATTTTGATGTGTTTCGAGTGTTTTCGGATGATTTTGCAGCTTTATTTTGCACAAAATGATGAGTATTTACACACTCATCAATGTAACGATGACCCGATAAGAAGAAGCTCGGTTCTTACATGAGTTGGGAGCCGTTTGACCATTTATCCTCAGAAATCAATCAACCATGCAGTAAATTCACACTTCTTCTCCCCCTCAAGAATTGCATACAGAGTTGCCATTCTTGATTAAACAAGTGAATATCTTCAACAAATGTAGTCTATTCACACTTCTCCCCCGCAAAATTAGCACATGATGTCGCCATCGTCATATTAGTTGAGCAAGTGGAATAAGAAAACAATCAACAGTAGCCCGTTCACTTGAGAATTGAAGCGCATGGAAAAAGCATGAAGCATGTTGATGAGAATGGTCATAATAAGAAGATTTCTCTTCTTCCGAAGATAATGCGCACTGAAGCGTACACATTTCTTTTCTTTAAGGACGAGGCATGAACTGATGTGTTCATACGTCATAAGAAGATTTCTCTTCTTTCGAAGATAATGCGCACTGAAACGTACACATTTCTTTTCTTTGGAGTACGAGGCCTGAACTGAAGTGAACAGACGTCATAATCTCTCTCTTTTCAATCTCTTGGCAAAACATGTAATCAACCCCATTATCATTCAGTAGGCTCTTTGTAGTGACAACTGATGGAGAAAACCCAATATGATGAATTTGACCCTGAAGTAAACTAACCCGAACTCGTGACTTAAACTTGCACATATGTAACAAAGAGCGGTGTCGAGAATTCATGCCCCTTTGAATCTCTAAGTACTCTATACTCTTCAACCAACCAACCATCAAGTAATAGACGTACATTACCTCTTGAAAATCCACAATTGAATGTGACACTGAGCACTACAACGTAACTCCTTTAAGTGATAGTTATTTTGAGGTGATAAGAGCCCAATTCCCCCAAGTGGTAAAAGAAGAGGTAAAAGTCACCCAACAATAACTAGATTTCCAAGTCTTCGTTTTTGATAATAAGCTCGAACAAGGATCTTGAAGAATCTTCATCCAACCATCCCCGATATCTTCAGATACTAAGTACACTCGCCCGTGATATTTCACTTCAACCTCAAATAAATAATAGTGAATTAACGCCGTTGTCACATCTTCTGAACAGCTCAAATCTAGCCTTCTTTGACATCTAAATGAACTATGATAATGGTTTCATCCCGACCATGGTTAAAAGCACATAACCCCGTAAAACCATGTAGTAACCAAACTGCCATGAAGACAACCCAAACACACACCCAATTCATGAAGTACACCCTTTTATCCCTTCTTCGAAACAGAACCCGTAACACCAGCATCAGGAGACCCCGAGATACGCTTTCCTTTCTCCAAGATGGTTCCATCATCACGGGATTTTACAATTCAATGGTTTAAACCGAGAAATAGTTTCTTTCGCGGGATTTTACAAAACCAAGAATAAACCGTAAGATAGATCCGGAAATGCACTTTACTATTACCAGATTTCCCCATT